>CAJQZJ010031511.1:9989687-10024896 GCA_907164525.1 Lophiomys imhausi
TATAAGTGAATTTAGTAATAAATAAGTGTTAAATAATAACTTAAAAGGTCGGTTACACCTAGATATTTACCAAATCTAATTTATATTAATCTAGCTCCTTACAATAGTTTATTTTTATTTTATGTGCTTTGGTGTTTTCCCTACAGGTGTCTCTATATGAGGGTGTCAGATCTTGGAGTTACAGACAGTTGTGTGCTGCCATGTGGGTACTAGGAATTGAACCCAGGTCCTCTGGAAGAGCAGTCAGTGCTCTTAACTGCTGAGCCATCTCTCCAGCCCCTCGTCATTGGTTATTAGTTATCAACTTCACCCTCAGTTCTTCTGTCCTTCTCAGAGGTTAGGGACTGGAAGTCCCTACTCCCTAGATCTTTCTTCCTTGGTCTTTCTTGTGACCATCTTTATCCTGAAACTACATGGAGGCTTCAGCTATCAGTCATCCCATTAGCTTGCAAAAGGACACATTGGTGAATCCAAGCATTTTAGGAATGTGTGCCATGAAATCAGACAAAACCCAAATATGTATTTGGCAGTATCACCTACCACAATGAATTTAAAAGCCTTTGGAGTTCTTGGCTTTAGTAGTGTGGTTGGTACCATTGTTGTAGGGGTGGTTCAGCCATCATTTTGTTGTTGTTGCTTGAGACAAGGTCTGTCTATGTAGTACTGTCTGTCCTGGGCTCACTATGTCGACCAGGCTGGTCTCCTATGTAGAACTCCAGAAATCTGCCTGCCTCTGTCCCTTGAGTGCTGGCATTAAAGGTGTGCTCCCCCAGGCCCAGCTGGATTCAGCCATCTTTTGCGCTTTGCGTCACATGGTGAAAGTCACACCTATAGATCTGATGGTTACCATGTCGTCCATTCAGCCTCATTGCAGACTCATTCAGACCAGGGAAAAGTAGAGGCCACTCCTGGGTGAGTCACTAATGTGTTGGACCAGATCTGATGGGGTACCAACCTGTGCCTTCCCCTTAGCTGTGTGCTTCTAGCCTTGTGAAGCAGATGTGGTCAACATCCCACTTAAGATCCTCTAGGGAGTAGAACCTACCTTTTCCTTGCCTTGGGAAGGCCAAGTCTTCACACCACACCATGTGCTATGTTCATGACTCTCTCTCGAGCAATAAAAGGTTTTTTGGTTTTTTTCATTTTTTGTTATTGGTGGCTGTTTTCATTAATTAATTTATTTGTTGCTGGGCGTGGTGTCTCATGCCTTTAATCCCAGCACTTGGGAGGCAGAGGCAGGCGAATCTCTGTGAGTTCGAGGCTAGCCTGGTCTACAAAGAGAGTCCAGGACAGCCAGGGCTCTTAGAGAAACCCTGTCTCAAAAAACCAAAAAAAAAAAAATTTCATTTTACATCCTAGCTGCAGCCCCACTCCCTCCTCTCCTCCCAACCCCAGCCTCTCACCCACTCTCCCCACCCCCAGTACAAACCCACCCAGGTACATCAAGTTGCATTTGTTGTTTGTTTTTAATGAGAAGATGGGAATGATCCCACTGGGATATTTTCATTTATCCAGAAATGAGACATGTCCTGTACTTCCAGAGCTCATGAATTCTTGAGGGCTTGAAGAACCCACTGAGAGGCCTGATCCAGAAAGACATGGGTTGCCCATAGAGTAGGCCATCACAGGACAGTCTTCAAACCAAGTTCCAGAGAGCCCCACAGAGAGGCCTCACCCAGAAAGACATGGGTTGCCCATAGTGTAAGCCATCCCAGGACAGACTTCAAACCAAGTTCCAGAGAAGTTATGCATTTTAAAAAAAGTTTTAAAAATATATTTTTTTAATTTTATATGCATTTGTGTTTTGCCTGCATACATGTATGTGTAAGCCCCCATGTGGGTGCTAAGAATTGAATCTGGGTCCTCTGGAAGAGTAGCCAGTGCTGTTAACCGTTGAGCCATCTCTGTAGTTTGCATTTCTTTGGAAAATCAGTTAGGTAAGGACTTATGAAATACAGACTCTTAAAAGGGACATATGTTTAATCCCAGCACTTGGGAGGCAGAGGCAGGCGGATCTCTGTGAGTTCGAGGCCAGCCTGGTCTGCAAAGCGAGTCCAGGACAGCCAGAGCTGTTACACAAGAGAAACCCTGTCTCGAAAAACAAAAAAAAAACAAAAAAAAGAGGGACATATGAACTCCAGCTTAAGTTTTGCACCTGTGGGAAACACCTGGCAGCACACGTGTTCCTGGTCAACAGATGTACCTCAGGAGGAGGGCATAAGGCTGACCAGTGAGAAGACAGCCTGAAGCATAATTAAGAGACAGCATGTATATAAAGGAAAGTCCAGGAAACAGAGAGAGAGAGAGAGAGAGAGAGAGAGAGAGAGAGAGAGAGAGAGAGAGAGAGAGCTTTTTGCTTGGCTTTGCTTCTGAACACTGCTCAGCTGCTCGTTGCTGCCTAACTTCAAAAGACTCTAGCTGCTGAGACTTGCTGAAGATTGGGACCTAGGTGGGTGGAGCCCAGGAGGGCCAAGAAAAACTGCAGAAGGCGGTACCTGCCAGGAACAATCTCAGACTGGCAGAAGAGGAGTGGCATAGGATCTGCTCAGAGAAGGTTCATAAGACCAGACAGGCTGAGAAGAGTTGTGGCCTACTGGCACCCTGTCAGCTGCTGCAGGAGCAGAGTAACTGAGGGGAACTGGCTTCGAGGGCTGCTGGGAGGTGACAGCACTAGGTGCAGACAAATGGAGGAGGTCGACCCCAAACAGAAGTGAGGCTGACCCTTTAACACCAGAGCCAGCTGACCACTGAGTGGCTGCTGACTGCAGTGTTCCTGCACACAGACTACTGACCGGTTGCCCTCAAAGGACCTGCTCCTGAGGATGTTTTGATCTATATTTTCCAAAGTGTTGGGTTTGGTTGGTAAGTGTTTAGAATTATTAATATAGTTTAAAAGGTATGCCTACAAGATCTGTCTAGCCCCACAGTTAAAAGTTTCTAACTTAAACTGTTAAAAATGTTTTAAAATTTTGCTTCTTAATCCTTTTAGAAAACTTATTTGTTTTTATTTTATATGTATTGGTGTTTTGCCTGCATATGTGTCTGTGTGGGTGTTTGGGACCCCCCCTGAAACTGGAGTTACAGATAGTTGTGAGTTTCAATGTGGGTGCTGAGAATTCAGCTCTGGTCTTCTTTTTTTTTTTTTTTTTGGTTTTTCGAGACAGGGTTTCTCTGAATATCTCTGGCTGTCCTGGACTCGCTTTGTAGACCAGGCTGGCCTCGAACTCACAAAGATCCGCCTGCCTCTGCCTCCCAAGTGCTGGGATTAAAGGCATGCGCCACCACCGCCCGGCTAAGCTCTGGTCTTCTTGAAGAGCAAGCAGTGTTCTTAATCTCTGAGCCATCTCTTCAGCCCATCGCTTTATTTATTTATTTATTTATTTATTTATTTATTTATTTATTTATTTATTTATTACTTCAGGTTATATCTCCATCACAGTGCCCTCTTTCCACCCCTCCCAGTCCCGCCCTCCCACCCTCTACCCCCATCCCTTCCATCACACTCCTCTGGAGTGGAGTGTCCCTACATATCAGTCCCCCGTACCAGTTCAGCAGTCATATGAGGGCCAAGAGCTTCCTTGTACACTAGGGCAAGGTGTCTCATTGACAGGAAACAAAGTCTATGTCCATGTTTCCTTTGGTGCATTGGCTGTAGTATAGATATCCTGTACTATATGGCTAAAATCCTACTATAAGTGAATAGATGCCATGTGCATCCTTCTTGGTCTGGGTTAGCCCACTCAGGTTGAGCTTCTCTAGTTCCATCCATTTGGCTGCAAATTGCATAATTTCATTGTTTCTGATGGCTGAGTAGTATTCCATTGTGTAGATGTACCACAGTTTTTTAATCCATTCTTCGGTTGAGGGACATCTGGGTTGTTTCCAGTTTCTAGCTATTACAAATAAGGCTGCTATGAACATAGATGAGGAAACTTCCTTGTGATTCGGTGAGGAGTCATTTATGTGTAGGTATGTATGTGCCTGCTTGTCCGTATGTGCAGCACATGCATGCAATACCTGTGGCGGCCAGAAGAGGGCGTCTGACCCACTGGAGCTGGTGTTGCCTGTGTTTGTGAGCCACTTAATGTGAGTATTGGGAACTGTACCCTGGTCCTTTGCGAGAACAGCAAGTGCTGCTCCTAACTGTTGAGCCATCTCTCCAGCCTCCTCATGTGCTTTTTTTTAAATTTAGGTTCCTTTGACATTTTCCTTAGGGAGTCCAAGGTCACAGAGCCTGTCTGCCTTACCAGCCACTGGAGCTGCCCTGTTGCACTGCAGTGAGCAGTAAGTTGCCAGAGCAGCAGCATAGCCCTGGGTGTGCTCATGGCTGGGAGAGAAGTCAAGCTGAGGAAGTCCCTTCTCTTTGTTTTTCTGTTAGAGGGGAGGCAGGGAAAAGCACCTTCATGAAGGTGAGGAGAAGTAGAAGCCTGGGAAGACTATACAGTGGTCTTTGAAATGTGCCTCTAGGACCGAGAGCCTGGAAACACTTGCTTCAGATAGAACTGGGAGAGATGTTCTCCCTGTGTCATCAGAGCTGTGCTCCTAGCTCTTAATAGTTTTGATTGGATAAAAGCATCCCAGTTCATATTAATTTTCTGTTCTTCTCCAAAAAAAGCTCCAACAGTCCTTCTCCTTCCCCATGACATGCTGGCTGTGGCTCCTGTCAGGGGAGAGACTCTTGCAGGAACACTATGTTCCTGGAAAGAGAAATGTGAGGCAGCCAGCTGAAGTATGTATCTGTCTTCCACTATGACTGACCAAGAACAACCATCTGAGTATACCCCTCCCCCTTCCCTGGGGCATTAACAATGCAAGGACTAAAAAACTTTATCCTGAAGAAACAGAACAGGGCTGAAGCTCTTTCTTTAAATGGGCAGTTTCCTTGTCTCTGGAACTACTTGTGATCTATACTGGTTACTTCCCAGAATGAATGTCTCATCCCCTGTGGGCTCAGGATAAAGGGTGATTGTAACTCATGCAGCAGGTACCAGCAGCCAGCAAGCATGTCTCTGCTTCTGGGCCAGAGGACTTGGATATCATGTGTGGCTTTCTTTTTCTTAAGTTATTTTTCCCTTTATGTATTTTATTTTATATGGACAGATGTTTTGCCTGCATGTATGTCTGTACACCATATGTGTACAGTGCCTAAGGAGCGTGAAAAGGGTGTTGGATCCCTTGAGGCTGGAGTTATAGACAGTTATGAGATGTCATGTGGGTGCCATGTCTTCTGGAAGAACAACCAGTGCTCTTAACTGCTGAGCCATTTCTCTAGTCTCTATGTATAGCTTTCTTTTTTTTTTTTTAAAGATTTATTTATTTATTATGTATACAGTGTTCTGCCTGCAGGTATACCTGCAGGCCAGAAGAGGGCACCAGATCTCATTATAGATGGTTGTAAGCCACCATGTGGTTGCTGGGAATTGAACTCAGGACCTTTGGAAGAGCAGTCAGTGCTCTTAACCTCTCAGCCATCTCTCCAGCCCATGTATAGCTTTCTTAACCAAACTGTATTGTCTTACATAGGTCCTAGCTGAATTGTCCACCTGCCCCTCCACTGCTGTGGTGGCCAGTGTGGCTGTGGGAGAGATAGTTTATGGCATCAGTGATGAGGTGGTCCCAGTGCCTGTCGAACATTGGCCTTTTCCGGGGTGCCTTTGCTGACACCATGCTACCCAGTGTAGGATACTCTGGGTACATCAGGCTGCTCCACCCTGGGCAACTAGAAGCCTTCACTAGCAACTCCTCTATGGCCCTTTATATTATATGGGCCTAGACAGTGTCCACCCCAGCCTTCCAGTACAGGTGGCCAGCTCTTGAGTCCAGGGTGGCTTGAGAGCCACCAAGGTAAGGCTGGAAGGAATGTGTCAAGGGGTTAGTCCAGGAGACTGGGTCAGTAGTGCTCCAGGCAGTGAACAGAGAAGGATCATGGCTGAAAGAGGGCAGTGGTAGCCAGGTTTGACTTTGAGCACATTTATAGCCGTAGGAGGGACCTGACTACAGAAAAATATAATTCAAGGAGAGTATCTTATCCTTTGGCCTGGGAGGTCAAATACAGAAGGAAGAGATTGCCAGGGGACCCCGCCGGCAATACTCAGAAGGCAGAAGGTCACCAGCTCTTCTGGTTGTAGCTTGCCTCGTGCAGAAGACTGTTCTTGGCCCTTCTAAAGACTCACAGGCACTTCCACAGGCTCTGAGGCTCAGCCAGCACACTCCTACATTGCGTAGTGTAGCCCTTATAGAAACAAAACACACAGCATCTGGATACTCATTTCACCAATCAGGACATTTCCTGGGAACTTCTCTCCTCAGCTGGCTCATCCATACCGTACGAAGATCCTGAGGGCCATGGAGACAGTACTGAACAGTCATATCCACGTGCTGGACAAGGACACTGCCGACATTGTCATCCTCCTGGCTTCCAGTGAGATGACTAGGACCAAGGTGAGGGCCTCTGGCATACAGGCTGGTCAGGACAGCTCCTTTTTCTTTGGCCTCCATCCCACAGTATCTGGAACAAGGTTGGAGTTTGACTGGCAGAGAGACCCCTTGGTCCTGTGTACCCCTAGAGGCAGAGGCTATAGCAGAGAATGAGGCTCCTGAACTCTTAGGACGAGGGTAGGGTAGGCTGAGGTTAAAGGTGCATGCAGCCCTGCTCATCATCAGGCCTCACCTCACCGGTCCTCCCTGCCACACTTTGTGGCTTCTCCCTTAGGCATCAGTGCCCTTATGGGAAGAGAGGCCGGCTGAAGGCTATGCCATGTGTTCTCTGACCTATATTCACCAGAAACACTGGTACACAACAGCTTTTCCTTGTCCTGCAACCACCGAGGACAGAGTATCTTGCTTGTATCTCTTGAGAGGCTCAGGGAGAAGGTAACCTGGTGACTCTTTGGGTCCAGGAGCTGGACTGTGACTGGCAGCAGGCTGCAAGCAGCATTCTGGTGGCTGTGGGGAAGCAATTCATCAACCAGGTGATGGAGGAGGTGCTCAGCAGGTTCCAGCCTGGTGTTCTGCCGCACTCCTCAGTGTTGCACACACTTGCCAGCCTCTCAGTGTGCAATGGTAAGTGCACTGTGATTCTGGACCCTCAGTGTCCCTGAGTGGTTCTGGGGGGGTCTCTGAGGACTGCCTGGGGTTCTGGTCTCATAGCTGAAGCTGTTAAGAGCACCTCTATGGGTTCCTTCCAAGTCCTGAGGAGGGGTTGGGTGGGAAGTGGGATGGGCCTGCACCCCCTGTGACAGTCTCTCTCTTACAGCATTTGGCATGGTTCCCTTTCTGCCGTCCATCCTGAGTACCATGCTACCAATGCTCGGCATGGCCAAGTCGGATGCACTGAGGGTGGTATTCTGCTGTGGTAAGACAGTGGACATTGCCCATTTCCTTCACTCTTTGAACTGGGGCCCCTCTTGGGAGGCTGAGTGCAAACATGTCCTTTGTAGTGGGTGCCGTTGAGGTGGATGTGGGCTGTCTACTATTAAGGTAGGGCTCAGTTGGCTGAGCCATTGCTGAGGTGAGGCTGGGTAGGGCCTGCACTCACAAATATAGCCTCTCTAACCCCTCTGGGGTTTTTTCAGAGTTCTCAATAGGCCTGAAGAGCAGAAAGAATTTTTCTCAGAGCATTGCTTCCACTTTTATACTACATGTTCCCAACTAGTAGTAGATTGGCGTTCACTCTACTAGTTAGGTATCTCAGACCCATGGTGGGGAGGGCCATATGCACTGTCTTCCCACAAATCTCCTATGGCCTGTGTCTGCAGCCCTTCGTGTGCTTGCAGGGGACCATGGGCTTTTTTGGCCTGGAGAGGGTGCCTTTTGGTAAGTGAGGCTATCGGTGGTAGAGGGTCTTCCCTTCTGCTGGAAGGTAGAGTAGAGGGTCACTTTTGTAGAAGTGGAGATCTGAGACTGTGGGCCACTTGCCAACTGCAGCAGTTACTTCACGGGTATGGCCTTGGGCTTTCTGGGCCTGCAGAAACCCCTGACAGCAATGCTGTGGTTCTGCTACTTGGTGGGAATGGTGCATCTAGGCCCTTCTATGTGTCAGGAGGACAGACCCTCATGCCTCAAGTCAGGATCCTTTCGTCATGCCCAGACCTCCCAAGTGGAGACTGTTAGTGAGTTCTTGGCTTTTGGGGTTTTTTTTTCCTGCCTCTTTTCACAGCAGCAAAGTCCAGAAGGTTTTTCAGCCCCTACCACCTCTCCCTCATGGTCGGTCATTGCACTGCCATCTTTCTTGCCCTGCCTTCCTTTTGCCATTGTCTGTGGGATCCCTTCTCCCTAGTCCCTTTCTGCCCATGGTTGAATGCAGGGCCAGGTCACAGTGGTAGAAATCCTTCTTGATGTAGTTTGGGACGAATAGGAGATTTGTAAGAGAGTAGGCAAAGTGTGGGCTTTGATAAACACACATTCAGATCCAGAAGGTACTGGGTACAGGTGAGGAGCCCTCACTTGTATCAATTCTCAACAAGGATGAAGGAAGCTCTGTGCTGAGCATCTGGTACTCATGCCAAGCATTAGCTGCTGTTGCTTTGTGGCTCTTCTGGAAAATATCTGGTGGCGCTGAGCCTGGCCTACAGAAAGATGCCCTCTAATTCCTGCTGTATGGGCACCTCATGCTGTGGCAGGTGGGGTCAACCAAGATGAACCCTTTTTATTTTATTTTTTTTTTGCTGGGGGGTGGTGGTGGTAGAGTGGAGTCTTATGTTACACAGACTGTCTGTGACTTTGAATCTCTGATTCTCCTGCTAGAATTACTGACATAATGCAACCATTGCTTGGTTTATGTGGTAATAGGGCTTGAACCCAGAGTTTTATGTATGCTAGCCAAGCACTTTACCAAGTGAGCTACATCTTCAGCCCTGTTTTGTTTTTGGAGACAGGATCTCTGAACTTGAAATTAGTTCTGCTACCTCAGCTTCCCAATTGCTGGGATTATTGACTGAAGTCACCTGGACTCAGCAGGGATGCTGCCAGAAATCCTCTTGTCTGTACTGCTCACATTGGGCATTCTTTGTTTGCTACTGGAGGACACAGTAGTCCTGTGGCCAGAGAAACCTCAGTCAGGCCAGTGGAATCTCTGGGCATGTGAGGCCAGGTGTAGCTGAGGTTGACAACACTGCAATGAACAGCAGTGTAGCAGGAGACCATCCATAGAGGGGCTGATAGAAAGGTCTCGGAGGGGCAGGGCTGCAGCCAGCCTGGGCTACTGCCCACCTCTGAGGAAAATCAAGTAGGAAGGTGACAACCAAATAAACAGGAAGTGTGGCCTGAGGATACGAACAGTTTAGGTAAGAGAAAATTACCTAAAGTGGGGGGGGGGGAGGTCTGTAACTAACATCCCAGGAATATAACAGGGAGAATGGACTCCTGAAGCAAGAGCATGTCACAGCCATGAAGAAGCTACAATGAACAAGAAAATAATCAAGCTTTCTAGAAATGTGGCAAGAGAAATGAAAAGCATCATATAATGGTTGGAGGTTGAGGAAACTTCTGGGGAATATGGCAGAATTCAGAGTTGTAAGAAATAGAAAAAATGGAGAAGAAAGGGTTAGTGGTAAGACCATGGAGCCAGCATTCCAATGACAGATGCCTGGAAAAGAAACAGAGAAGGACGTGTAGCGTCCCACGACTCCATGAGCAGAAGATGCAGCAGACAGAATGGCCATGGCACACATGCCCTGGACACTGGTACATCCTGTGTAAGGAATTGGTACATCCTGGCCTTTGAGAGTGCCAGGCCATTGGACAGCCTTCCACAGCTCCAATAGAAGTCTACACACTGGGTCATAACTACCCATGCCATCTGACTGTGAGGGTAAAACAAAGGCTTTTCAGAGAAACAGGTCTCGGACATGTATTTCATCCAGCCTTCCCTAGAGTACCTGAAGGGTGTGGCACTAAGAAGTGGCTTGAACTGAGAAGGAGGATGCCCAGGTGATGGCAGTCTTATACTGGTGGAAGGAGGCTAGGGTGACTGGCCAGTGATGTCATTCTTCAAAGCCTTGGGGTATTAGGGCTATGTGGGTGACAGACACCTGCAGAGCCAAGCAGATACCAACAGAGGGGATCTAACTATAGGGACAGTAGAGCTGTACCAGAAGGATTAGTGGTTGTGAGGGGCCAGCTCTGAGCAGAGTTAGCCTGGAGGTACAAAATGAGGACACATTGCTGTGAGAGAATCTGTGGCACTTATTTTGAAGACCCAACTGGTGGCAGCTTCCCAGGAAAAGGATGTTGATATCAACAGAGTGGACTTCTTTCATCCTGAGTATATACAACTGATTAAAGATCAAAATCTAACAAGATGTGAGGGCTTTACTTCTGGAAATATGATCACCTGGTACTTGGAAAAACATTCTTGCCACTGAAGAGCACTGACTGATATCCTTTGGGCCTGAAGGAAGAACCTTGGGATGAAAGGAGCTGAGGAATCAGATGTCCCCAGCTGCCTCCAAGTCCTTCTGGTCTCAATGTCAACAGAAAGAGTGGTGGGAGTTGAGGCCATTGCCTACCTGAACTGAACCCCCTGAGGCCCATCCTCAGGGAAAGAGAGACTGACCAGTAAGCAAGCATTCACCGGGGGTCCTGATGGGAAGGTATTTTCTTCCTTCATTTAACTTCTTTCTTGAGAGTTTGTAACTGTGGTTTATCCCTGCATCAGTGAAGGGTTCAAGTTTATTTCTCTTAGAAAAACAAAAAACAACAGGAACAGTTTTTCTCACACCAGACTGGATGGGAGGCCTTGGTTAAGGCTCTGCTTCACAAGGGGGGCTGAGTCAGGTGTGTCCTCTAGACACTGTCCTGTGGTCAGCCAAGACTGTCTTGGGCACTGGCTGGGGAGCCACTGTGTGTGGGCTGAAGTCTTAACATGAGCCTGGAGCAGTGTCAGTCACCATCACTGCATGTCAGCTGAGCACAGAGCAGGCTTAAAATAGAAAGGACTTTGGAATAATCCAACGCAGGCTATGAGACAACAAAGTGAAGGGATAAAAGAAGGAGCAGGGCATAAGAAAAGAGCAACTTCTGTGAGGGGAAAAAAGGCTAAATAAAAGTATAAGAAACTAAAGTTTCTACTGAAGAGAAGTGGGTAGTGTAGATGCAGGGAGAGAGGGCATAGGGACAGGATCTAAGGACATCTTGAGAGGAGCACCCAGCAAGAGCCTTTGAGATTCAGAGGATCAAGGGAGAAAAGATAGGATGGAGCAGGTATCAGGCATGTTTGCCAGCTATCTTGTTTCATGAAGGATGAGAATCCTCATTTTGGAAAGTACAGCAGCTCCAAAGTGGTTCATGCCAACATGTCACGCCAAAATAATGGATGCTGTGAAGTAACATCCAGAGCCACATCCCCTTCCTGGGACCCTGAACCTACCATGGCAGGAAATAAATGAACGCCAGGCTAATGCTTGAGAGTCACCACTTTGAGGGCTAAGAAGGGTTGGGAAACTTAAAGCTATGGAGGGTTCCTAAGCTCATGTGAGTGGCACACACCCACTACAAAGTAGCTACATCCCACTGTTGGTCATTGGTGCACAGTAGTGAAGAGAGAGGAAGTAGCCTGAGAATCCTATGGACAAGATTATGTTCATTATGGCCTTCTATACAAAGAGTATAGGAACATCCTACTGTTTATCCCTATTATGGTCTGTGCCACTCCTGTGCAGAAAGAAAAAGGTCAGTTTCCAGTCCTTTTTAATGATCTGAGAATTAGCATTTACATCAAGATACCCCATTTGCTGCTCTGCCTGTGCACTATCAGTCAGATGATTTTGGATTGTGTGAAGGTAGCTTTGGCAGGATGTGAGCCCTTGGTGGACTGACTGGTTCCAGAAGGTGGGAAGCACAGAGATTTTTGCCTCAGTGCCCACCCCAGCCCCTGTTGCTCTGTTGTATTCTCTCATGGCCCAGACCCAGACCTGTGTCTTGGGCTCTAACCCCAGCCATATCTTTGGACCTTTCATATGACTGCCTACAGTGACTCAGAACCTCTGCTTTACCCAGCTGTGTCCCCATTCAGGTCCCAGGGCATACCCATGAAGAGCCCTGGCATCCTATGCCCATCCACCTAAGCCTGGAACCCTTTCCTGTTTCCTCTTGCTCTCACACTGGGCCTGGGGGAGGGGCACAATGCTTCCTCCTTCTTTCTCTAGGGTCGACATGGGGGCAAGGTTATTTCATGGACCTTGGATGGGGCATTGGTGGATTGGCACTTTCCTGGGGGCTCACAAGGACAATATATTCCTCCCCTCTTCCCTCTTCTGGTACTCCTGTGGCTCATTGGAGCTTCAGCTTTCACTTACTCACTTTCATTCTCCGCTCTGTCACACACGGCTGTCTTCTCATCTCTTCTATTTTCAAGGACACTATCCACTCAGGGTTAAGGCCACTTTCCTATATGTGGCCCTGTCCTGATAGGCCTGTAGTCATCCTGTCTCCTCCGAAGGCCATATTCTCAGGTTCATGGAAGGTACAGGTTGGGGAGAACTCTGTTTACCCTCCGTATCCAGGGGTCACCACCTGGCCAGGTGCTGACCATGCAGACTGTTCTGAGAGGTTCATGGGCAGCACTGGGGAGCCAGTGTAGTCCATGCTGGGAGTTTCTCACTGTGGGGCCATCACAGCTCTGCAGCACTTCAGTGAAAGCACCCTGGAGTACCTGGCCAACCTGGACCAAGCCCCAGACCCCACGGTCAGGAAGGACACCTTTGCTGCCGACATCTTTGGTGCCTATGACGTTCTTTTCCACCACTGGCTGCAGAGCCGAGATGCCAAGGTACAGCTCATGAGGCCTCAGTCTGCCTTTGCCCTTTCTCTCTGCCAGGGTGGACCTAAGGGGAGAAGGGGCCCAAGTTCCCTGCCCACAATTGGTGCTTAGGAGGTGATGAAGAGCCCCTCCATCTAACTGAAGTCAACCTGTTCTAAAGTTTGGTCTTGAGGCCTGGTCATTGTAGGCCCTTATGACACCCACTCTCTGCCCTGAGACTGTCCTTCCTGGCCACCATTTGACCTCTTGCCATAGTTTCCACCTAGATATACCAGTAGCCAGTAACCATCAGGCTTGCCTTTTAGACATAGGGTTCAGAGCAGTGCACAGACAGGAAGCATTTGCTGTCTTTTCAGCTCCGGCTTGCAGTGGTGGCGGCTCTGGGTCCCATGAGCCACCTGCTCCCCAGTGAGAAGTTGGAAGAACAGCTCCCTAAGCTCCTCCCTGCAGTACTTGGCCTCTACAAGAAGCATGCAGAGACCTTTCAGATATCTAAGGTATTTGTAAGGAGGGAGGGCACAGCAACACCAGGACCCCTCAGATCAGACCCTGCAGAAGCAACCCTAGCTAAAATGTTATGTTGGGCTATGAGGAGAGTAGCTTCCTCCCTGCTGAGCACTGGATGGGAGCCTGGGAACATGCCCTCTACCTGACACACTGACCTGTGACCCAGAAAACACCTTTCTTAATCTGCTCCCAAATTCTGGAGCTAAAGATGTAGCTTCATCGTTTGGGTCTTAAAGGGGGTTAGTGTTCTCTTGGACCTCATCCTAGAGCAAAAGGTGGACTGAAGCCATCTCCTCCCTGTCTTGAACAGAGCTTGGGCCAAATTCTTGAGGCAGCTGTGAGTGTGGGCAGCCGCACACTGGAAGTTCAGCTTGATGCCCTCTTGGTGACTCTTCATGCTCAGGTAGGCTGGGAGATGAGTACTTGGGGTGGTGGATCTTGTGGGAATAGACACTTCAAAGTGAGTTGCCCAATAGGAGCATAGGGAGCATGACTTGGAGTAGGTGCTTCAGCCCCAGAGCCATGGAATGGGCTTCCTGAGCATCACATGGGTGTGGCTCGTCAGGCACCATCTGTGTAAGTGATACAGTGTATCAGCTTTTCTGTTGCTGTGACAGAATACCACCACTAAGACAACCTATAAAATAAAGTGTCTCTCTTGTTGGGCTTAAAGTTTCAGAGAGCATCCATGATGACAAGGCAAGGTGACAGGAGTAGCTGAGAGCTCACATGTCCTCTACAAGTAGGAGGCTGTGTTCATCGGGATCCTCTAAAGAAACGGAACTCAGAGCTGGAGGGACGGCTCAGTGGTTAAGAGCACTGCCTGCTCCTCCAGAGGGCCTGAGTTTAATTCCCAGCACCCACATGGTGACTCACAACCATCTGTAATGGGATCTGATGTCCTCTACTAGCATTCAGGTGTACGTGTAGACAGAGCACTCATATAAATAAATAAATACTTTAAAAAAGAAGCAAAGCAAACATCTCTTTACAAAAAGAAATAGGACTCTCTCTCTTTGTGTGTGGGTATGTGTGTGTCTGTCTGTCTGTCTGTCTATGATTTACTAGCACGCCTTACAGGCTGTGGTTCAAGTAGTTCAACATTGACTGAAGGCTAAGAGTCCCATAGTTGTTCAGTCATGAGACTGGATGTCTCAGAAGTCCCAATCTGGTGCTAGAGTCCCAGGGAGGACCTAGAGAGCTGCCAGTTTTCAGTCTATGTTCAAATTCTGAGGAAGTGAGCTCTAACACCAGCAAATGAATGCCTCAGAAACAGGATGGATGTACTTTCCAGTGAGAGGGAGGGCATGCAGGCAAAAAGCAAAAACTTCTTTCTTCCATGGCCTTTTATGTAGCCTGCTACCAGAAGGTGTGGCTAGATTTAGTGTATATCTTCCTACCTTAAATGACCCAATGAAGAAAATTCCTCACAGTCAAACCCAGCTGCTTGTTTTATTTTTTATTTTATGGTTATGGATGTTTGCCTTCGTGCTATGTCTGTACCAGGAGTACCTGTGGAGGCCAGAAGAGGATGTCAGATCCCTGAGACCTAGCATTATTGACAGTTGTGAGTTACCATGTGGGTGTTGGGATTGAACCCAGGCCTTCTGGAAGAGCAGCCAGTGCTCTCAACTTCTGACCCATCTCCAGTCCACAGTTGCTTAGGTTTTAGTTGGTTCAAGATGTAGTTAAGTTAACAACCAAGATTAGCCATCACAAAGGCAGAGAGATCTAACTGGGAATGGTGTGAGTCTTTTGAAACCTCAAAGCCACCCTCAGTGACAAACCTGCTCCAACAAGGCTACATATCCTAGTCCTTCTCAAACAATTCAACCAACTAGGGAAATCTTCAAACATATGAGCCTATGGGGGTCATTCTCATTCAAGTCACCACATACAGGAACTCGTGGATAGAGGCAACAGGAGCAGGCATCCAACAGAATAGAGTGTGACCCTCAAGACTGGCCTAGGAGGTCTCAGAGGGAGTTTCAGCATGGCCACTGAATGGTAGTGGTAAGAAGAGGCCTGAAGCTAGCTGTCTTGGTCTCCTAAGGAACCCAAGAGTTTCCTAAGAGAGGAGAGACATGAGATACCATGAGTCACAATGCTCCATTGCAGGAAGTACTTCTATGAGAAGTCTTCTGGCTGGGCACCCTCCCTGTGGGTCAGGAAGACTGAGGAGCTGCTGAACACAGTGTGACCCAGCAGAGGGAACACGAGTCTCTGAAACTTTTTTTTTTTAACCAGTCTTATACTTTATTGTCGCTGCCACCTCAGGTCTTAACTGCATACTTGCGCAGCGGGTACAGCCGTTCCTTCCGCTGCTGCTTCTTAGTCTTCAGCTTTTCTTCATGTTTGGTGAGCCGGCGGCGCATGGCTCTAGTCTTCTTGGGCCGAAGGTCCAGAAGCTTGTACTTCTTGCCCTTGTAGAATTTCCTGAGGTTTTCTTTTTGAGTCTGGTTAATGACAGTGAGGACACAGGCGATGGATTTGCGGACGACTCGTATCTTGGAGAGCTTGGACGCGGCACCTCCTGTCACCTTGTGACACGAAGCTGGGACAACTCCACCTTCAGATTGTCCAATTGTTTCAGGAGCTCCTCCTTCTTCTTGCCGCGCAGGTCCCGAGCCTTAATCTTGGCCATGGCTTGCTCGAGTCTCTGAAACTTTATAGTTAAGAAAAGAGTAGGAAGGTGGAAAGGGGCCTTGGTGGATCTCAAGGAGACTTTCTTTTTTAAATTTTTTTATTTATTACATATACAGTATTTGGCCTGCATGTATGCTGCAGGCCAGAAGAGGGTACCAGATCTCACTATAGATGGTTATGAGCCACCATGTTATTGCTGGGAACTGAACTCAGGGCCTCTGGAAGAGCAACCAGTGCTCTTAACCTCTGAGCCATCTCTCTAGCCCCTCAAGCCCCTCAAGGAGGCTTTCTTAAAAAAAAAAAATCAGCCGAGCGGTGGTGGCGCACGCCTTTAATCCCAGCACTTGGGAGGCAGAGGCAGGCGGATCTCTGTGAGTTCAAGGCCAGCCTGGTCTACAAAGCGAGTCCAGGACAGCCAGAGATATTCAGAGAAACCCTGTTTCGAAAAACCAAAAAAAAAAAAAAAAAAAAAAATCAGGGGCTAGAGAAATGCCTCAGTAGTTAAGAGCACTGGCTGCTCTTCCAAAAGACCTGGGTTCAAATCCCAGCACCTACATGGCAGTTCACAGCTGTCTAATTCCCAGGTGTGGTGGTGCCTGCTTTTAATCCCAGCATTTGGAAGGCAGAGGCAGGAGGATCTCTGTGAGTTCAGGGCTAGCCTGGTCTACAAAGTGAGCCCAGGACAGACAAAGTTACACAGAGAAACCCTGTCTCGAAAACAAACAAATTTTCCTTGCTGGGTGTGATGGCATACGCCTTTAATCCCAGCACTTGAGAGGCAAAGGCAAGCAGGTCTCTTGAGTTGTAGGCAGCGTGGTCTACAGAGTGAGTTCCAGGACAGCTAGGGCTATAGAGAAACCTGTCTTGAAAAACCAAACCAAACAAACAAACAAAACACCCACAACAGAATCAGGGATTTTATAGGAAAATGGACGGATCTTAACTTCTTTTTTTTTTTAATTAAGATTTATTTACTTATTAATGAGTGCTCTATCGGCATGTACACCTGCAGGCCAGAAGAGAGCATTAGATCGCATTAGAGATGGTTGTGAAACATCATGTGGTTGCCAGGAATTGAACTCGGTACCTTTGGAAGAGCAGTCAGTGCTCTTAACTGCTGAGCCATCTCTCCAGCTCTTAACTTTTTTTTTTTTTTTTTTTTGGTTTTTCGAGACAGAGTTTCTCTGTTTAACAGCTCTGGCTGTCCTGGACTCGCTTTGTACACCAGGCTGGCCTCGAACTCGCAAAGATCCGCCTGCCTCTGCCTTCCAATTGCTGGGATTAAAGGCGTGCGCCACCACCGCCCGGCTTTAACTTCTTTTTTAAGAAAAGTTTATTAATTGTGTGTGCATTGAATGAGAACAGAAACTTTTTCTTGGTATAATTTGACCAAGAGCAAATCCAAATTTGGATTCTCTACTTTCCCCCTCTGTCTTCCTGTCTATATATATATAGTCTGTGGTTACTGGCCTACCTGTTGTGAGTGTTTGATATGTCTCTGATACCTTTGGTTTTGCCTGTCTGATGTGTGCTTCTGTTACATGTCTGTCCCTAATAATGTTCTTTGCTCTGTATTTATTGAACAGCACAAGAAACATGGTATGGGAAAGGATTAAAGGACTTTTTAAAAAACAGATCTTTAAGCCGGGCGGTGGTGGCGCACGCCTTTAATCCCAGCACTTGGGAGGCAGAGGCAGGCGGATCTTTGCGAGTTCGAGGCCAGCCTGGTCTACAAAGCGAGTCCAGGACAGCCAGAGCTGTTACACAGAGAAACCCTGTCTCGAAAAACCAAAAAAAAAAAAAAAAAAAAAAAACAGATCTTTAACAGATTTACAAGGGAAGTACTGACCCTGACTACCACCCCAAACCACAGAGGTGTTACTGACCCATATCTGCATGGTGCTTCCAGTGTTTATGGAGTATTTGTTTTGTTTAAGATTACCTTCAAAGGCTGGACATGGTGTCACATGCCTTTAATCCCAGCACTCAGGAGGCAGAGGCAGGTGAATCTCTGTGGGTTTGAGGCCAGCCTGGTTTACAGAGTGAGTCCAGGGCTCTGTTGTACAGAGAAACCCTGTCTCAAAACAAAACAAAACAAAAAAAAGATTCCTTTCAACCTTCTGACTGCTTTCAGCAAATGGTTACCACAGCAGACATTATTCTGGGTCAAGGGCATGGAAGAATGCATAGCTTAAGATTAAAGCTATACATTAGCTTGGGTTGTAAAAGCTGACTACATGGGAAATCCAAGGCATGACATGGTTGGTTACATTGTTCTTTTAAAGGCAGATTAAACAAGTAAAATAGGTGGAGCACAGTGGTTTTTTTCCTTTTGTAATGACTATAAGTACTTAAAACATTTTAAATATTTATTTATTTTGTTTTATTTTATGTGTATGAGTGTTTTCCCTGCATGTTTGTCTATGTACCAGGTGTGTGCAGTGCCCATGGAGGCCAGAAGAGGGCATTGGATCCCATTACGCTAGAGATACAGACAGTTGTAAGCCACTCTGTGGGTGCTGGGAATTAAATCTTGGTTTTCTTGAAAAGCAGCTAGAGCTCTTAACCTTCGAGCTATTTCTCTAGCCCCTAAGTACATAGTCTTTTTTTTTTAATAAAATTATTTTTATTTTATGTACATTGGTATTTTGACTAGATGTGTATCTGTGTGGATTCTCTGGAACAGGAGTTACAGACAGTGTGAGCTGCCATGTGGGTGCTGGGAATTGAACCTGGGTCCTCTGGAAGGTGCTCTCAGCACCACTAAGCCATCTGTCCAACCCTGTACATAATCTTAAATGATCTCACAGCATGTGATTAACTTGGCTTCATAATCTGGTAAAAGTTCAATCTCTTTGGAGGCAAGATATAATTCCAAAAACAAAACAAAGCAAAACCCTTTTTCCTTCCCTCCCTCTCTCCCTCCCTCCCCCCTCCTTTTCTTCTCTCTTCCTCCCTCCTTCCCTTACTCTCTTTCCTTTGTTCCTTCTGTTTTTCCTTCCTTTTTTTAATGAATGAATGCTTTATTCTAGAAATGAAAGATATGCTTTTCTAGTAAAGTGTTCCTTGGGGTTGTTCTATTGTGGATACAAGCCCAGATCTGTTTCTCTGAGACCTGAGGGCCAGGTACATGTTCATATGGTACTGTTTCTTGTAACAGAACATTTTTATTTATAAACACTTATATTTATTAGTATTTAAGAAATACTATAAAATACCTAAATTCTATAACCTAAAACCTATAATCTAAAATCTA
Organism: Lophiomys imhausi; assembly: GCA_907164525.1. Classification (NCBI taxonomy): domain Eukaryota; kingdom Metazoa; phylum Chordata; class Mammalia; order Rodentia; family Muridae; genus Lophiomys; species Lophiomys imhausi. Next base: position 10,008,857 of record CAJQZJ010031511.1, read on the forward strand.
TAATCTATTTAAAAACACTCTGATACCTATCTAAAAACACTTAACCAACACTATTTTAACTTTCTTAAAAGAATATTAAGCCGGGCGGTGGTGGCGCACGCCTTTAATCCCAGCACTTGGGAGGCAGAGGCAGGCGGATCTTTGTGAGTTCGAGGCCAGCCTGGTCTACAAAGCGAGTCCAGGACAGCCAGAGATATTCAGAGAAACCCTGTCTCGAAAAAACCAAAAAAAAAAAAGAATATTAATATTCTTAGTGTAGCTCTGTGAAGGGTAACTTGGTTTACGGCATTCCCATCAGGCAGTGTCTTTTTAAGCTTAAAGTCCATTGGGCCTTACTTTGCCAGTTCTCAAGGCTAATTTATTTCAACCACCAAATTGTGCCAGCTTATAAAGTCAGTCTATTCTAACCACCAAACTGAGGCCGGCTTTTTCTCAAGCTTCATGGCCTAAAACTACTCCTAGCGGCTTCCAAACTTCACTCACCTTGCTCATCTTTTTGGTGCTTTGGGGCCCTAAGACAGACACCTTCAAGGAACTCTCTCTCAGCAGGTTTTATGCCAGGCCTTTGCCTTGGGCTACTGCAGCCTAAATTCTGTAAATGGCATACCTTGCTATGCACTTTTCCAGCGTGACTTCTCAGTTTGTGAGGGTAAGAGTGACCACTTGGAGTTCTCTGGCTTATATATGGCATTGTCTCATGATCCTTGGTGGTCTTGAGGGTCCACAAGATTTCTTGTGAATTCCAGCAGTCCCATTACTTCTCATGGCAACTGATGTCATCTATGCAGCTTTCGTGTTTTTTTAGCCACTCCCCTTTAACAGGGCGTTTCACAGAACTATGCCCTCAACTGCACTCTGTCCATCTTGGCCCAAGTTCAAGGGACACCAAGCTCTCCTTTATGTGCTGCCAGATGCTAATCTGAACTGCCTACTAATTTCACTAAAGAGACCTAACGTCTACCATAGTTTCTCCTCCCCCACTCCCAGCAGTATGGGACTAGAAGCTGGCCTCCGAATCCCCTTGATGATAGGGATATGTGTCCTGCTGTCAAAATCTGTGCATCTCTACTGCTGAGTGAGAGAGAGCTAGAGAATGACCTCGCTAGAGAACTGAGCCCTGTATTCCATCGAGTGTCTTGTGGGAAAAGGTGTCCTGTTGCCAGGCAGCTGGCTAGTGTCCTTTCGTTCTACCAAGATAGGACTTGTGAGTAGGCAAGAAGCTTGCCAAGTGCTAGGCTTGAGCAATCCTGTTTTTTGTTTTAAATCTTTGAATTTACATCACACACACATATGGTCTTATACAGCATAGGTTGGTCTTGAATTTGTAGCAGTCCTCCTTGCCTCTGCATCTGCCTGTGGAATGCTGGAATCAAGGGTGAACCACCACACCCGAGTGTATCCTTCAACATTTGACAGAAGCATGCTACACCCTCTATGTTGCAGCTCTTTTTCAGACCCTCAGTAGCAGGACCTTAGCGGGAGCCAGTGTGACAGCTCCCAGGCCTGGGGTGTGTGAGCCTGTGGCCCTAAAGGCTGCCAGGTCTCTAGATCTAGGGCCTCCAGTACTTTTCCTGTGGCTCTCCTTTCTGTTCTCCAGTCTCGGCTGTACTCGGCCGCTGCAGCTGCTGGTCTCGCTCCTGCTCTGGTCTCTCTCCCGCGGTTCTGAGCTTGGCCTCCAAGAGACTCAGCCACCACCACTGCTGCTGCTTTGTTGCTTCTGCCCTTGTTGCTGTCATACTTTCTCTGTCTTTCCTGTTGCCTTCTCAGCCCAATTACTAAAAGCAAGCCAGAAAAGATCACTTGAGGGAAGCCTTTTATTGGGCCTGATGTTGCACAAACCATTTGGGTGTCTCAGCTGACTCACCAAATGACTCAAGCAGCCTGCTTATCCATGTAATATAGCCAGAAGAGAGGTTTTGGTTTGTTTTTTTTTTTTTTTTTTTTTTTGGTTTTTCGAGACAGGGTTTCTCTGTGTAACAGCCCTGGCTATCCTGGGCTCTCTTTGTAGACCAGGTTGGCCTCGAACTCACAGAGATCCGCCTGCCTCTGCCTCCTGAGTGCTGGGATTAAGGTGTGCACCACCACGCCCGGCTAAGAGAGGTATTTATAACAATCATAGCAAACTTCCCTTGCAAATAAAGGCTTATGTTCAATAGTATTGGCCCTTCAGCACCTGCCCACGCACTTCTCTCTGGTAGGCCAGCAGGGGACATGTTTCCTCTCTGGCCCAGGTAGAGGTGGTTGCAGGATCACCTAGAGTTCACCAAGTCTTGTCATTACAAAAAGTCCAATGTAAGCTTTGAAATGGCTGACAGGGTCTGTACCTTCAAGAGCCAGAGCAAGCAGCCATAGTGTGTAATTTCCTCAGGGTGTCTGTGGAGTGTTCATGGTGGTCAGTGCTGGTGCAAGGGTAGGATGTCTGTTTGGCTGACAGTCATTTTTACAGCAAGGGAGAACCCAAAAGTTGCCAGTTAGGGTATCAGACTGCCCCATCCTCCAGCATCAGGAGGGCTTACAGTAAGAACATACTGTCAGGCTCATGAGATGGCTCTGTGGATAAAGGTGCTTGCCACTCAAGCTGGAACTCCTACATAAAGGTGGAAGAAGAGATCTGACTCCACTGAGATGTTCTCTGATCTCCACCTGGGTACTATAGCACATACCCCACCCCATCCCCTAATAATAATACTAAGTAAACACTTAAAAAAAAAAAAGCTTTTTGAGCCTGGTGGTGGTGGTGGCACACGCCTTTAATCCTAGCACTTGAGAGGCAGAGGCAGGTGAATCTCTGTGAGTTCGAGGCCAGCCTGGTCTACAGAGCCCAGGACAGCCAGGGCTCTGTCACATAGAAACTCTGTTTTGAAAAACCAAAAGGAAGAAAGAAAAAAAATTCATTGGTGCTAGAGGCTAGAGAGACAGCAATTTAGCTTACTTATGTTCTTCCCATAGGGCCTGGGTTCAGTTTCCAGCATCCACATGTTGTCTCATGACCTGTGATTCCAACTCCAGAAGATCCAGTGCTGGCACCAGGCATGCAGTTGGTGCACGTGCATACATGCAGGGCAATATAAAATAAAAGGAAATAAATCTTTTTTGTTTGCTTGTTTTTCGAGACAGGGTTTCTCTGTGTCACCCTGGCTGTCCTGGAACTCAATCTATAGACCAGGCTGGCCTCGAACTCAGAGATCCTCTGCCTCCCAAGTGCTGGTTGGTATTAAAGGTGTGTGCCAACATCATAGGTTAAAAATAAGGAATTCTTTAAAAAAAGAATTTATCAGGCTGAGTGTGGTGGCACATGCCTTTAATCCCAGCACTTGGGAGACAGAGGCAGGCAGATCTCTGAATTTGAGGCCAGCCTGGTCTACAGAGTGAGTTCAGGACAGCCAGGGTTGTATAGAAAGAATCTGTCTCCAAAAACAAACCAAAATGAAAAAAGAAATTACCACTAGCACTAATACTGGCTATAATAGTGTTGCAATGCTGCTTACCTCTCCCAGGTGTGGTGGCACATGCCTGTAATCTTGGCACTAGTGAGACTAAGGCAGGAGGATAAGAGTTCAAGGCTTGCCTGAGCTACATAAGTCCTGTCTCAAAAGGAACAAAAGCATAGGTTGGGGAGGTGGTTTAGTGGTTAAGAATCTTTGTTGCTCTTGCACACTGGCCTCGGTTTGATTCCCAGTACCCACATGGCAGCTCCCAGAACTGTAGCTACGACAATTGAACCCAGGTCCTCTGGAGGAACAGCTGGACCTCTTTCCTGCTGAGCGATCACTCCAACCCCTCTTTAAAAAAAATTTTTTTAAACCAAAAACAGTAACAATAAAATACCTTCCCAGTACCCCCAGGTGAGGCAGAGCCACCTCTCTGTGGCACAGCAGGGCTCTGACAGGACAGTATGTCTGTCACCGTAATGTCTGTCCTGTTTCCTGGAGCAGATCTGTGTGCCTGTGGAGTCCTCTAGCCCCTTGGTGGTGAGTAGCCTGAAGGAGGTGCTTCGCTGCTTCACAGTGCTTGGTGAGTGACCGCTTGGGTGGTGTCTTCTGTACAAGGGGGCCCCGGGGACAGGTCTGAACCAGTTGTCCTCTTTGTCTATTATTATTAACACAAAACCTAAATAGAATCACACTGTCCTTTTAGCTCAGCTGGTCTTGAACTCAGGATCCTTCTGCCTCAGGCTCCCAAATACTGAAGTTATAGTCATGGGCCATCATGCCTGGTCAGTTGTCCTCTTGCAGGAGTATAATGGCTCCATGGCTCAGGGTGAGGAGGGGTTAGGGTGCCAAGCAGGGTCTTGGTCTTAGTTACTGCCCCCAAGTACCTGATCTTCACTGAAGTGCATTCTCTTCTTGTACAGCTTCCGTCTCCCATTCCACACACTCCGTCCCTGAGCCTCACCCACAGCCAGAAGCTTTGCACCCCTGTATGTGGCTGCCTAGAGCCAGGCATGAGTCTGCCCTTCCCTGACCCCCAGTGATAGCATCTGTCAGTGCCTCTACTGGAGCCTCCTACTGGTCTAAGACAGTCAGAGCCTGGTCTACCAGATCTGTCCCTGGTGTCTGTATTCTGTCCCGGCCTGCTTGTCAGCTTGAGGGTCAGGCAGGGGCTTGTGACTTGCCAGCTGCAGAAGACCAGCAACATTGCCCACTAGAACCTAGAGGGAGGAAGTCTGGGGGACTGGTTCAGCTGGCCAAGGGTGTGGTGGGAGGGAGGAGCAGTTTTTACTGTCATTGACACTAGTTCACAAAGGTGAGAAAACTCACCAAGGCAATCTCCAAAAGGTTTTCATTGGCAGTGATCTAGGTCCAGGCTAGAGGTCTGTATAGGGTCAGGGTCTGCATGCTTGGGAATTGTTCCCTAGCTACAGACCAGCCCAGAAGCAGGAGGATCTCTGAGGGATGCCTGGTAGACTCCCTACGAACTAAGTTGGAATGAGCCCACTGGTTCTGGTGACCCCAGGTTCTGAGTCTCACATGTACTGTGTGGTGCCAACCCTTTGGTGTGAAAGTCTCCTGTGTTCTAGCCCTTCACTTTATATGGCCACTTGAAGAAAACACTAGGGTGTGGTTGATGGCCAGGGAGTTCCAGTTTCCTGCATTCCCACAGTGTGTCTTTGCCTTCCCTGTCCTGGGATGCTCCAGCTACAGAATGACCAAGACAGACAAACTCAGTCCTGGCGAGCTTAGGGTACAAGTGTGGAACAAGGAGCAAAGAGACCATTAAACTATCTGATGTGCATATTGCCCTGCAGCCTGCTGCTCTCCTGACCGCCTGCTGGCCTTCTTACTGCCCAGGCTGGACACCAACAATGAGAGGCTCCGAGTGGGTACCCTGCAGATCCTGAGACACATCATCAACTCGGCCGGTGAGTGCCACCTGTGCCATGTTCAGTGTAGGGTAGTACCAAGATGATGTTCATCTTTGAGATGAGGGGAGCATCCTTCTTTGAATTACTGTTAGGAATATTTTACTTTGGTGGCTGTCACAATTGAACTTTATCTTAGTCATTGCTGTGATAAGGCACCACACCCAAGACAACTTATAGAAGAAAAGGTTTATTTGGAGGTGGGGGGACAATGGAGAGCAAGTAAATGCACATGTGCAAGCATGTGATAACTGGAAATGGTATGGACTTCAGAAACCTCAGAGCCTGCCCCCAGTGACGTTCGTCCGCCAACAAGGCCACACCTCCTAATCATTCCCAAACCCTTCTAACCAACTGGGGTCTAAGTAAGCATTCAACCATAAGAGCCCATGGAGCCATTCCCATCCAAACCACCACAGACCTATAACTTAGGGTTCCACACATGCCGGGCAGGTGTTCTACCTCTGAGCAGCACCTTCAGCCCCCAGTTTCCTGCTTTTAAGGGATACTTATGTGATTATCAATAAGCTTCATAATCATAGTTGCACATGTGGGTTTGTGTTTTGGTGAAGTTCATTCATGCCCTGTCAGAGGTCAGAAAACAGTGACCATGGGCCACATTAGGTTACATTAAATATGAGTTTCAGGAAGGCAGATCCTGTTGCCTGGGCCCCTTCCATTAATTAATTAATTTAATTAATTTACTTTACATCCCAATCGGAGATTCCCCTCCCTCCTCTCCTCCCAGACCCTGTCTCTCCACTCCTCTCCCTTTCTCTTCAGAGAAGGGGAGACCTTCCATAGATGTCAACCTGCCTTGACATATCAAGTTATTGTAGGACCGGGCACATCTTCTGTTGAGGCTAGACTGGCACCCCAGTTAGGGGAAAAGGATCCAAAGGCAGGCTACAGAGTCAGAGACAGCCCCTGCTCCTGCTGTTAAAGTTTCCACATGAGAACCAAACTGCACATCTGTTACATATGTGTAGGTCAGTCCCATGCATGCTCTCTGGTTGGTAGTTCAATCTCTGTGAGCCCCTGTGGGCCCAGGTTAGCTGATTCTGTAGGTTTTCTGATGGTGTCCTTGACCTCTCTGGCCTGGGCAGTGGTTTAAGGCACCAGAAGTAGACTCTTGGTGCTGTTTTGTGTGTGTGCGTGTTGGTGTTTACATTTAAGAGTTCACCAGTGGGGACTGGAGAGATGGCGCAGTGGTTAAGAGCACTGGCTGCTTTTCCAGAGGTCCTGAGTTCAATTCCCAGCAACCACATGGTGGCTCACAACCATCTGTAATGAGATCTGATACCCAACTCTGGCATACAGGTGTACATGCAGACAGAACACTGTATACATAGTAATAAATAAATCTTAAAAAAAAGTATTTAAAAAAAGAGAGAGTTCACCAAAGGATTAGAATTCAAGCAGAAGGACAACATGAGTTGTGAAAGAACACAAAAAATTAGGTTATTTTTCTAGTTTCAACTGTCATTATTGTTTGTTTGGTTGTTTTTTGGTTCTGGTGAATAAGTACATAAAAATTAATTGACAGTGAAAATATAAAACCAGAAAGGAAGCTGCATGGATTCAGAATGCTGTTCTAACTGTGTAGAGGTTTACCGAGGTGCATATAGCATTCAGGACTGGGCAAGTGTTTGTTTGAATGGATACCTTCTTCTTTTTGAGACAAAGTTTCTCTATACAACCCTGGTTGTCCTGGAACTCACTCTGTAGATCAGGCTGGCCTCAAACTCACAGAGTTCCACCTGCCCCTGCCTCCCAAGCTGGGATCAAAGGTTGCGCCACCATGCCCATCTGAAAAAGGAAATTCTTTAGGAGTAGAGAGTTCAAACTGGCAAGTGACTTTATCCCTTCCTCATCTTTCCTAAGTTACTTCTTAAATTGAACTTCAAAATCTGCATACTTCAGAAGGCACCCTGTGTTTACCTATATTTCATTTTTTCCTCTCTGTATTCTTTCTCAGGCATTTCATATAGAAATGTCTACATATAAGAAACAATTTTCGGCCAGGCAGTGGTGGTTCACGCCTTTAATCCCAGCACTTGGGAGGCAGAGGCAGGTGGATCTCTGTGAGTTTAAGGCCAGCCTGGTCTACAAAGTGAGTCCAGGACAGCCAGGGCTACACAGAGAAACCCTGTCTCAAACAAACAAAAAATTAAAAAAAAAAAAGAAAGAAACAGAATTTTCTCTACCTGGAGACAGTCCATAGTGTGCTTTGTTTTTTGTTTGTTTGTTTGTTTTGTAGACTACCTTAGAGAATTCCTGTTTTTTTATGTTTTTATGTGCATTGGAGTTTTGCCTGCATGTATGTCTGTGTGAGGGTGCCTGATCTTGGAGTTAGAGACAGTTGTGGTTGCTGGGAATTGAACCACAGTTCTTTGGAAGGGCAGTCAGTACTCTTAACCACTGAGCAATCTCTCCAACCCCTAACCTTAAAGAACTTTTTGTCTTCATAAATCCAGATTCAAGATGCTTTTAAATGTGTATCTTGAAGTACACTTACATATAGAAATGGTACGGGTAGTAACTTGTCTTTTCAGTGAGTGACTGCACAAGCCCATTATTTCACACCTGGATGAGGAATGAGAAAAGGATGCAATGGTGCCTAGGGGCCACTGCCAGGTCTTTGGAAGTGGAGCTTCCAGCACAAGAAGATGTTACTCTTTTGCATGTTGTATAAGGAAAGATAAGTTCCACAGTATGGAACATTCTGTGTCTGACTTATTTTTCTGTTCTCTGTTCATGAGATGTATATGTCACAGAGTTCATTTCATTTCTATGAAGTTTGTAGCGGGTTAATCTCCAAGTGCTAAGCGGAGGCTTGCAGTTCCTTAACCTAGTGAAGACTGCTGCTGTTTCCGGTTTTCCTGTGCACACTCGGCTGGATGTGTATCTAGGAGCAGAGGTCCACGTTGTGGGCATGAGTTTGTCTTAACATCACTAGGTGTAAGCATTCTGTTTTTCCAAACCCAGTGAAGCAGTCCTTTGCATCCTAGCCAGAACAACTCATTTTGCAGCAAGCCACTATTTTGCTGTTTTATGTGCCAGATAGTAGCAAAACAAGCCATCTTCCCCAAGGTTACCCAGCAAAATCCCCAACAAGGGCAAGGACAAAGCACAGGGACATGCATTTCCTGGGGTCCAGTTTTATCTGTGCCTTATGCTGTCTGAGACTGTAGTTACCTCTGCTGCATGAACACTAGGTAGCGCTCTGAACTCAGGTTTGCGTCAGGTCTCCTGTGGACTTAAAGCTGCATAAAACAGGAGCAGAATAGCAACTTTAGGAAAATGATGTGGTCCATGGTTGTCTCTTGCTCCCTGAGGAGCCCTAGTAATCTAAAGATGAACTTGAATGAGCCATTCTTTGGGCTTCAGTGTGAGTCCCAGCTAGGACACAGGTTAATTTTAAATTTATCTGAAAAATTTTCACACAAACTTGCTCCACGAGTAGCAACTGCCTTGGTTATCATTCACACGTTTGTGTCTTTAGCCCTAAGATTCAAAAGTCTAGCTATGTTTAGTTTGGTTTTTTTTTGGTTTATTATTTATTTAATATTTTATTGAGATAGGGTCTCACTGTATAATTTTGGCTGACCTAGAACTCACTGAGTACAGGAGGCTGACTTTGAACTCACAGAGCTCTACCTTCCGACTGCTGGGATTAAAGGTGTGTACCACCACCACCATTCCCACTGGGCCTACTTTTAAGACTTTGCTTTTTTTAAATATTTTATTTTATGTGTAGGGGTATTCTGTCTGCATGTAGGTCTGTGTGGCATGTTCATGTCTGGTATCCAGGGAGCCAGAAGAATGTGTCTGATACTCTGGAACTGGAGTTAGAGATGGTTGTCAGCCACCATGTGGGTACTGGGACTCAAACCCACGTGCTTTGGAAGTGTAACAAGTGCTCTTAAGCACTGAACAATCTCTCTAGGCCTTTACTTTTAAGATGTTTATATGTAACCATGTATATCTTTATATATAAATAATAGTGTTTATATATAAAGTAGATATATAAAGTTTATATATAAAATAGATATATTTAGCTCTTTTTGGAGGTTGGCCATCAATTTGTTTTGTTTTGTTTTCATGTTTGTTTATTTTTTTGAGCTAGGATCTCTCTACATAGCCCTAGCTGTACTGGACCTCACTGTGTAGGCCAGGCTGCCCTCAAACTCAGAGATCTACCTGCCTCTGCCTCCCAAGTGCTAAGATTAAAGGTGTATGTTGCTATACTCAGCTGACCATTGATTTTTGTTTTGTTTGACTTTTTAAAAAAGATTTATTTATTTAATGTATATGTTCTATCTGCATGTACTCCTGCATGTCAGAAGAGGGCATCAGATCCCATTATAGATGGTTGTGAGCCACCATGTAGGTTCTGGGAATTGAACTCAGGACCTCTGGAAGAGTAACCGGTGCTCTTATATATAACCACTGAGATATCTCTCCAGCCCCTGATTTTTCTTTTTAAGACAGGTGTCAGATATCCCAGGCTGGGCTCAATTTTTATTTTGTGTGTGTATATATGTGTGGTTTTTCGAGACAGGGTTTCTCTGTGTAACAGCCCTGGCTGTCCTGGAACTTTGTAGACCAGAGATCCACCTGCTGCCGCCTCCCAAGTGCTGGGATTAAAGGTGTGTGCCACCGCCACCTGGCTGGGATGACATTCTTACTGGACTGTGTATATAATAAAACATTGTCACAAGCAGTGTGTTACCTGCATTGTGACCAGTGCCCTTATTTTTCTTCCCTATTTTCCTTCCTTTAAAAAAAAAGGATTATTTATTTAGTATGTATATGTATGTGTGCCTGTATGAGTTCTTGTGCAGGGGCCCATGGAAGTCAGAAGGCATTTGATGCTCTTCTGGAGTTACAGGTGATTGAGTGCTGCCTCATGTAGGTTCTGGGAACTGAACCCAGGTCCTCTACAAGAGCAGCAAGCATTCTTAATTGCTGAGCAGTCTCTCCAGCCTCTTCCCTTTTTTTGAGACAGGGTCTTGTTCTATAGCCTAGATTGGCCTTGAACTCACCAGCTTCCTATGTCAGCCTCCTTAGCTGTCCTGGAGCCCATGATCCTCCTGCCTCCTTCTGAGTGTTAGAGTTGCAGGCATTCAGCACATCCAGCGATAACCACTTCATAACATCCATTTAAAATTTATTATAAAGCTGAATATGGTGGCACACACCTTTAATCCCAACACTTGGGAGGCAGAGGCAGGCGGATCCCTGAGTTCGAGGCTGGCCTGGTCTACAGAGTGAGTTCTAGGAGAGCCAGGGATACACAGAGAAATCCTGTCTCAAAACGCCAAAAATAAATAAATAAAATAAAATAAAAAGTTATGTTGCTGGTTCTCAGCAAGAAGGAGCCCCCAGAGCAGCAGGCAGCAGTTCACCCAGAACATGTGAGAAATACCCTAGTCACTGAAGACCCTTCATACCAGACTTTACCCTGACTGGTGACTCCGATGCCGGTTCAGTCACAGTGTCACCGACATGACATCCCCAGGATTTGAGCCACTTTTCTATTTATTGCCTCAACTGCCAACTGCTTAGCTTTTTAAAAGACAGGTTCAAATTACATTTACTTGTTTGTTTGTTTGTTTATTGTGGATATGTGCTGTAAAGAGGGCATCAGAGGACAACTGGCGAGAATTGGTTCTCTCCTTCCACCACATAGGTCTCAGAGATGGGACTCAGGGCATCAGGCGGGGCAGCAAGCACCTTTACCTGCTGGACCATCTGCCCACCCCTACCTTAGTTTTTTCTTTTTCTTTTGTATTTCTTTTCACTATTTTTAATTGTGTCTTTGTGTGTGTGTACATGTGTGCAAGTGCCCACAGAGACCAGAGGTGTCAGATTTCCCTGGAGCTGGCTGTGAGCCACCGATGTGGGTTTTGAGAGTTGAATTCATTCCTCTAGAAGAACAGTATATGCTCTTAACCACTGAGCCATCCCTCCAGCATCCCCCAGCCCCTTTACATTCATCATCCTATTCATTGTTTGCTTAGGTTGTAGATTAAGGAATGAGCCTTGAGTGTCTATCCAACTGAAAGCCATTGTGATTTAATATTTTGTAGGAAAGAGGGTGGGATTTACAGAAAACACAATATGAGCAGAAGATATGACCCTTTGGATTCTGTTCCTAGTGGCCTTGGTATTTTGCATTACAGCTGCCTTTAGGTGCTGGTTTGAACCCTCACCCACAGCCCCTCCTATTCTTCTTCCTGGCACTATGCTTTCATGACAACCTCTTTTGAATGAGCTAGAAAGCAATTCTTTTGAAAGGTAACCATCTTAAAAATCTAGCTATATTTGGCAAGGCAAGTATATTTGGTAGGGAGGGCAAATGCACATGCAGTACAAAGAGCCTTGCTTAAGTTCACTTACACAGAACTGGGTGCATCGTTAAGCAGTGAATAAAAGACAGGACAGATGTCTCAGATGGCTTTGTCTGAGGCTCCTCTTCAGGAGCCATTTCCTTAGTCCCTTTGATCTCCTGTGGTCTACCCTCTGCTTCCCCCAGCCTTGTCAGGTCTGCACCACACTGCATTTCAACCTCACAGTGTTAGAGAGCATAGTTCTTCAAGCACAAGGACTCTAAAGAGAATTAAAAGCCCCCTTTAGCTTTTTTGATTGGGTAAAATGTTATTTGGTGAATTTTTTTCCTCCTACAGAGCAAAGAGTTTTTGCCCATTTCGCCTTCTACTTGCGGACCAAGTGAGGCCAAATCATTTGAGGCCTAGACTTCAAGGTACATGTAGATTGGATGACTGGTCTTGGTTAACAGGGACTAAGCCATCTTGTTGTTTCTTGCAGCTGCTCAAATGGAAGTTAAGAAGCCCTTTATCCTCTCTTCCATGAGGCTCCCACTTCTAGACACCAACAATAAGGTAGAGTGGACGGTTAGCTTGGATCGTTGCTGCAATAGACCCGTTAGTTTCGCTCATTGTGAACAGCCAACAGAAGAGTGGCCAGAGCACTGGAAGTGCCTAGCCTACTGATCTCTGGGCACAAGAAAGCAGAGAGATGCACACATATAGTGTGAGCAGACAACATGTCCATATTGTGTTAGGGAGCCTGAGCCACTCGGGGTTGGTACCTGTCATAGCCCAGAGTGCTCCAGCACCACTCTGAGGTTCACCATCCGTGAGAAGGGCTCAGAGAACTCAGGCGGCTGTATGCTCACCGCTCACTTCAGGGATCCTTTACATCTCTGAGCGCTGTTGTGCTTAGTAGGGCCTGCTTGCTCAGAGGCAACACGACCCTAGCTCTCCCTGGGAGCTACTGCAGCACTTGTGCTGGCCCTGGCCTGCTTCTAGGGACCTCCTGTGTCTCCAGCTGCTAGTTCTTCAGAAGCTTCTGTCACCAACTCCAATATAATAGATAATATAAAGGCTTGAAGGACAGTCTTCTCTGATACACTGTGACAGTGTCCTGAGCCCATCATGGGTCCAAACAATGAGATATTTGCAGTATCAACTGGGCACATGCATGCCCAGCCTGGGCAGATGGCCTCCAACTCAGACCCACACTGTTCCCATAGATAGCCACATTAAATGAGTATGACATGGGAAGAACAAGAGGTGGGACTCTCAGGAAGCTTCTTTGGGGCAGCTGCATCTGACCTGACATTCTAGGAAGCAAAAGCATTCTTAGGATGGGGCTAAAGGCTTCTGGGAGCCTCATGTAAAGGGCTAAGGCTGGGGACAGAGGACAGAATCTGTTAGGGTAAGTGGGCCAGAAGAGACATTGGCTCTGAGTAAACATCACTGATTTTGGCTTATTGGAGTGGCCATGCAGCCTAAGAACTAGGAATGCTTGGGCAATAGTTAAAAGTCTGAGAAACATTGCCTGGGGAGGGGGTCAAACAGCCAGGTCCATCACATATCATAGGAGAAAGATGGATGTAACACAAGAGAAGCCAGCCTGAGAGGACACTAGTCCTATAGGAGACACCTAGGTAAAGCTGGGGCCCGGGTGCTTTGGAGCAGACCTCTGTCAGAGCTGTTTTCGTAGACATGAGGGTGAAGCATGGTAAAGGGAGGGCAATTGGTAAGATAAGGTGACATCTGGAGGGCTGGGAGGAGGGGAAGAATGTGTGTGGGACAGCAGAGAAAGAGGCCTTCCCAAGCAGAAGGGCACATGTCACAAGGTGATTGATTGAAAGGCTTAGCTGAGAGCTGAGCAAGCTCCCACGAAGCCAGGTGTTAGGCACTGCAGCAGTGGTGGGTATAAGTGTGGGTGCAGGTGTGCGTGTGAGGCTGGGTGCAGGTGCAGCTGTGGGTGCAGGTGCAGTTGTAGGCACAGACGTACCATAAACAGACAGATGTGGGTCTGAGTGTGCTTGCTGATACAGACAGGGTGGCCACAAATGCATTGAGCATACAGCTGTGCTGCAGATAGTGTAGTGCAGGACCAGATGTGTGCCCTGTGCCCCTTCCTGACCTTCTCTTGGTTCTGGGCAGGTGAAACGGGCTGTGGTGCAGGTGATAAGTGCCATGGCCCACCATGGCTACCTGGAGCAACCTGGAGGTGAGGTGATGGTTGACTACATTGTGCAGCAATGTGCTCTGCCCCCTGAGGAGGTAAGGACAGCCAGCCCCACCTGTTTCTGGATCTGTTGGGTGTCAGGCTCTTCAGCCTGTGTTTCTCTTGAGCACTGTTAGCACTGGTTACAAAAGCATGTAGCCTAGCAGCAGGTGGCTATGTGGGCTGAGGTTCCCTTTGGTTTCTGAGTTAGGGTCTCTGCATCGTGTGAGTCCACTCAACAGACACCCAACTCAGAAGCAGGGGCAGAAGACAAAAGCTTGATTCTCTTTGATTTTCTTCTATTTAACAAGTTACTAAACAAATACCAATTTCTTTCTTTCTTTTTTTTTTTTTTTTTTTTGAGGCAGGGTTTCTCTGTGTAGCCCTGGCTGTCCTGGACTTGCTTTGTAGACCAGGCTGGCCTTGAACTCACAGAGATCCGCCTGCCTCTGCCTTCCGAGTGCTGGGATTAAAGGCGTGCCCCACCACACCCAGCAATTACAAACAGCTGTGAACTGCCATATGGGTGCTGGGATTTGAACCTGGGTCTTTTGGAAGAACAGCCAGTGCTCTTAACTGCTAAGCCATCTCTCCAGCCCCCAATTTCTTTTGAAGGAAGCCAGATAAGACATGGTAAAGTAGACTGCAGGTAGTGGGTGAGGGTGGGGCTAAGCGGCATTGGGCTGGCTTAGTGTGTACAGGGCACGGGGGTCATTGGTGAGGTAGTGAGTGCAGGCGGGTAGGCATGTTAGCCATACTCTAAGCTATGCTCCAGCTCTTGGGTTGCCAGCTCTGGATCTGGTTTCTTGGAGTTAGCAAAGCTAGATTGTCCTAAGGTCAGCTCAGAATAGAGACGTGCTGTATTAGTACTTTTCTGTTGCTAGGATAAAACACCATGACCAAGGCAACTTTAAAAAAAATGGTTTGCTTGGGCTTCTGGTTCCAGCAGGATAGGAGTCCATCATGATAGAGAGACACAGCAGCAGTGGCTGGCATGGTGGTAGGAACAGAAATCTGAGAGCGCATGCTTTCAAACACAGGATGAAGCAGAGAACAGAAAGTAGACCACCCAAAGCCTCCCCAGTAATGTATTTCCTTCAGTAAGGCGGCCCCTCCTAAAGATTCCACAACCTCCCAAAACGGTACTACTAACTGGGGCCAAGTGTCCAAACATCCGAGTCTGCAGTAGACATATCTCGTTCAAACCACCGCATGTGGCCTTCTTATGTTTCTCTCATTGTGGTATATACCTCAAACAGGACTCATGTGTTTATCCTTTTAAAATATAATTATAAAAATTCAGATTTATCTGGGCATAGTAGCACACACCTTTAATCCCAGCACTTGGGAGGCAGAGGCAGGTGGATCTCTGTGAGTTTGAGGCCAGCCTGGTCTACAAAGTGAGTTCCAGGACAGCCAAGACTATTACATAGAAAAATTCTGTCTCAAAAACAAAACAAAACAAACTTTAGGTTTATTTTTTATTTTATGTATATGAATACTTGCCTGCATGTCTGTACGCACATCATGTGTATAGTTGATACCTATAGAGATCATAAAAGGGCATTCCCTGGAACTAGAGTTATGGAACTGGAGTAAGCCACCCTGTGGGTGCTGGGAATCAAACCAGGTCCTCTGTAAGAGCAACAAATCCTCTAAACCTACTCATCCATCTCTTGAGCCCCATATATTTTTTTATTCTTTGAGAATTTCATATAATGTATTTTGATCATATTTACTCCCTACTCTTTCCTTCTACCTCCTCCCAGACCCACTTTCTCTTTTTTAGAAAAACACATTTACTTATTTATGTTTACGTGTGCTCACACATGTCACAGCTTATGTATGAAGGCCAGAGCACAACATATGGGAGATGGTTGTCTCCACCATGTGGATAGGACTTAGGGTATCAAGCTTGATGGTAAATGTGTTTACCCACTGTGCCATCTTGCAGGCCCATCCTGCATTTGTCTTGAAGGTCATGCCATTGTTGACTAGAGGTCATGGATAACTTCTTTGGAGGAAGCCTTGCCAAAGTTGTGGGCCCATAAGTCAATTCCTTCTTTTAAAAAAATATTTAAAAAGTGTGTGTGTGTGTGTGTGTGTGTGTGTGTGTGTGTGTGTGTGTGTG
>CAJQZJ010031511.1:10030748-10044069 GCA_907164525.1 Lophiomys imhausi
ACATCTACCACAGGTTGGCCCGCCTTCCCTAATGTAGACATCTACCAGAATTAGGACAGAAGGCAGCTCTGCAGCCACAGCCCTGCCGATTCTGGCTATTGGGCTTCCAGCTTTTCTTTCTGTTACTCTTTTTGTCCTTGGTCCCACGGCTTTAGCCCTTTCCTGCAACCATTTGGTTCCCAGGGCGTGTGTGAGCTGCCCTTCTGCCATCTCCAGGTGCTGCCTCTGGTGTTTCTGGCAGGCTCTGGCTATTCCAGGAGCCTTAGAGTATAGAGAGTACACTGCCAGGGAAGGCTCCCTGTGGAGACCATCTTCATTGAGAAACCGATATCCTACTGATTTCTCTGCCTACCAGGATCGAAGCGAGCATGAACTAGAAAGAATGAAGAGTTCTCTAATCCTCTGCTATGGGCACGTAGCTGCACAGGCCCCTCGTGAGCTGGTGCTGGCCAAAGTCGAGTCTGATATCCTCCGCAGCATGTTTCAGTGCTTCAATACCAAGGTGGGCGTTGCAGCTATCTGTGTGGGCCAGTCGTACAACACCAGAATCTTAATTTATTTCACTCTTTGTTGTTTAGGTTCTGGGAATAAAGGTAGAGACCAAGGTATAGTGTATAGCAATTGTGTGTGAGCTGTGCTTTTTCTCTCTCTCCTCTGGGCGGGGCTTTGGGACAGAGCCAAACCCAGAGCCTGCTGGGCTTCCTGGCCATGGTGGTCCTTGAGGGAGTGTCCTGGAATACAGCTCTGAGACTCTCCTGCCCACTTACCTTGGGAACAGCACTGCATGGTCCTGTGGCAGCCAAGCTCCTGCTGAGGGCAGAGCAGTAGTTAGGTCCTGGGCCACATCCTTAGAATCAGCTAATAGGCCACACCTATAGCTGTGTTCCCCACAGCCCAGCCATAGCTCTGGGCCTTTTTGGCTCTGTTCCCAATGCTTTCGGGGCTGCCTTACTCTGGACCCCAGAGAGCACATAGGGGAGGGCTAGTTAATTAAGCCCAGAGCCGTTGAAAGGGGCCAAATGTTCCTTTGGTCTCATTAATATGCTTCCTCTGTGAGGTCCCTGATACTAACCTGACAGGCCTTTGGAGGGACAATTGGCTCTTCCTGAGGAATGGGGAGCCTCCTGGGGGTGGGCTGGATTGGTGAAGTTCCTTTAGTGTCTTGTTTCCTGGCTCATAGGAGCAGGAGGGCTGGCACTCTGTGTGCTCAGAACGGCCTCCCTCATGCCTCCTATGAAGTTCTCATACCACACAGCAGTTTGTCTGTGGGCCAAGGCCCTGGAACTTCCCCCAGGCCCTAGGTTTCTCGTTGGCCAGGAGGCTGCTGTAGGGCTTTATGGTCACAGCGAACAGTCTCTGGCTGTTTAAGAAACGGCAAGTGCTCCAGCCTCTGAGGCTGGGTCCAGCTCTATGGTTCCTCTGAACACAGCAGTTCTGGAGGCAGGTGTGCAACCCTCCTGCAGCCAGCTGTTCCCCCAGGACCCGGCCCTGAAGCTGTGCCTCGTCCAGAGCTTGTGCATGGTCAGCCAGGCCATGTGCAGCAGCACACAAGCCAGTTCCTTCCAGTTCTCAAGGAAAGCAGAGCTGGTGGCGCAGATGATGGTGAGTTCTGGGAGGCTGCTGCTGACAGGCAGTGGGGGTGGGACCTGGGAAGGCCCTAGGGAGAGCGTGGTGATGCGGCCTGGGGGCTGAGTGGGGACAGACAGCCTTGCACCTCAGAGGCCTCAGCCCCCACTTAGAGACAGAGTGAGCAAGGAGGAGGTTAATGCCTCCTCTGAGGGCCACTTTTGTGCTGCCTCCTCAAGGAATTCATCAGGGCAGAACCCCCAGACTGCCTGAGAACGCCCATTCGGAAGAAAGCCATGCTCGCCTGCACGTACCTGGTGTATCCTTCCCTGCCCCTCTGTGCTCTTAGTGACCCTGTGGATCTGTATGCAGATACATGAATTGCCCTGTGTATCTGAAGTATTCTGAACATAGTGGCAGTTTTGTTGTCCATGGAGGTCCAGTGGTTTCTGGAGAGCCAGGCTGGAGAAGATGTCATGGGGTCTTTTATTGGGGTCCTTAACCTGCCGCCCAGAAATTTGGAGCCTCCACTGGAGGAGCAGGCTCAGGCAGATGTAATCCACAGCTGCTTACACAGTGTCATGGCCCTGCCGCCTGAGCCTGAGGGAGAAGATGCTGTCTGCCAGGAGGTATTGTGTGTCCATGGTGGGGTGAGGATGGGAGGAGCCGTGAGAAGGCCACTGAAAGAAGTGGGATCATGCATGGGGCTGGTGGCCTGGCTCTCCCTCCAGCCTCTATATCTGGACACGGTGTGTGCCCTTGAAGATTTGTTGACAAGCCTGCTCCAGCGGAACATGACCCCCCAGGGCCTGCAGATCATGGTTGAGGTGTGCTCTAGGTGTACACTGTCGGGGTGATGGAGTTTGGATATCCCACCTAGTTTCTCCTTTCCTGCCCCACTCCACTGTGGCTAGGTACTGCAGAGACAGTTTGATAGTCTCTTGGGGGGGGGGGCATCTGAGCACACCCCTTCTGCTTGGGTAGCTCTGACCAGAGAGTGTCTCACAGCAGTTTCCTTACTGCTGCAGTGCAGGGATGAAACACATGAGTCCTGGCTGCAGTCTGCCAGCCATCTGAGGCAAGCAAGATGACAACATGCACACCCTGCTGCGGTGGTCCTCCCATTCCTTCCACTGTCACAGTGGGCTGGGGCAACACCTGTCCCTAAGTCTAGGCATCCAGTGCCTAATAGGCCTGGATCATTCTTAGCCACCTTGAGTGGGCAGGGGTGAGCTGCAGCAGACCCTAATGTAGGGGCCACCCTGGGTCCCACTTGGGTCCCTACAGCCCCTGAAGCATGGCCCAGCAGGGATGCTGAGCTTGCCCTTGGGATGTGGGCTTCTGCCCTCCTGGGTTGCTCCCCCAGCAGGCACCTGTGTCAAGTCCATTCTTGTGCAGCACCTGAGCCCATGGATCAAATCCCCGAGAGGTCACGAGCGGGCACGGGCACTTGGCTTGAGTGCCTGCCTGCTGCAGTTCTTCCTGGAGCACTTGCATGTCAACGTGAGTACTGGGCTCCTGACCTCGCCCCTCCCATCAGTCCCTCTGCTTGGGAACTACTACCTGTGCTCCTCGTGTCCCAGAGCACCCTGAGGGTTCCCTGGCCTCCTGCTGCTTTCCTCTCTTGTCTCACATCTCCTCTGACAAGGACAGAGGGACTGTCCTTGGGGCTGCATTCAATTCAGATCAGGGTGAACCAGCCACTCCTAGGAGGGGTGTGTTTAGCTCTTTCCTGGTGAGTCACTTAGTTTTGGTTGGCAGTGGCTGTGTTAATTGGAACTTTTTTATCGGGAACAGATAGTGGATTTTTACAAACATCTTTTTGTCATTCATTGGAATCACCATGAATGTTTTCCCACGACAGTTGTGTTTCGTTTTGGTGTGTGTGGTTGTGTGTGTTCCCATGACAGTTGTGTTTCATTTTGGTGTGTGTAGTTGTGTGTATTACCATGACAGTTGTGTTTCGTTTTGGTGTGTGTGGTTGTGTGTGTGCACAACCATGGTCTGACTAGGGTTTGTCACAGTTTATGTTGACATGAGTCTAGCCATGCTAGGAACAGCAGCCGCCTGTCTCCAGGTCCTGCATCCCTGCCTACCTGAAATTCCCCTTTCTTGTCTGGTGATTTTTGGAATGTGGAGTTTTCTGGGACAGCTAGGCCTGCTTCATCCTGGGCACAGCTAAGGGGACCAGAGGAGGCATGGTGTGTCCTGGGGGGTGAGGGGGGTTGTTTGTAGCCTCTGGCAGGCAGGAGACAAGGCTGCTCAGAGGAGGGAGAGAGGTTCAGGATATAAGGTGAGCAGAACTTGAGAGATGGACCTAGGACCCATTCGGAATAAAGGGTACCCTGTCTCCTCCCTTATCTACAGATTTACTATCAGGGGCATCATTTCAAGGGTGATAGCCGAGTCAACAGAGTCCTTGTGCCTTCTCTGTAGCCCAAGCAGAAGAAGCTCCCCCTACTCTGTGCTTAGGGAGCCAGGTGGACTAGAACTGAGCAGGAAAAGTTTGCTAGGGCCATAGTCACAGGGAGGGTCCAGTCCACACAGCTTCCTTCTGGGTCCTACTTAGGTTGTATTCCTAAGTAGGTTGTAGTTGACTGGCCCCAGACATGCTACAGCCCAGTCCCCTCCACCTTCTATCTCCCCCCCAGATGTTGGTGCCCTTCCACAATCTGGGTCTCCTTGTTGGCCTCTTTGCTCCACGGTGTGCTGACACATGGACCACAACCCGCCAGGAAGCTGTGGGCTGTGTCCACTCCCTGCTGTACTTGCAGCTGGGCTATGAGGGTGAGCCCTGCTGGGGAGGTGGGGAATATGGAGGCAGAAGTTGGGTATGCGGTCAGATTGGGGTCACCATGGAAGGCCTCAGTCAGCTCCCGCCCTCAGGGTTCTCCCGAGACCATCGTGACGATGTGGCTGAGCAGCTCCTGACCCTGAGAGATGGCCTCGTGCACCCTGACCCTACCATCCTTTTCCACACTTGCCACAGTATAGCCCAGGTACTTATGGGATCCCAACAATGAGAAGGAGGGGCTACAGTGTCTGGGCTAAGGGACTTACCAGGAAGCACTTGGCACATCTCTCTCAGTAGACCCTGAGGGGTGGCCATGAGCAGGTTTCATCCAAGAAATTGGTGTCTGGGCCCCATTTGGTCAACAATTCCATGCCTCTCATACCTGCCTGCTTTGGGACAGCAGTCTGGGCAGGATCAAGGTGTGCTGTGTAGTAAGATCTTGGCAAATGCCCGAGAGGGATCTGAATATTTTGAGACCTAGCTGGCTCAGTAGCTACCTGCTGCCTGCTCCCACCTTCCTTACTGAAGATGTGGGTTTTTAGAGTTGAAGGACACGGGGCTAGTATGTATGTGAGTGTCCTACCAAGAGCTGACAACTGCTCCGAGCCACATGCATGGTCCAGCTCAGGCCCTGTCTTTGATTCCAGCTGAGGTACTTTGCCCTACAGCATTTGGAAGTGTAGCACTGGGCCAAGATGTCTCCTCATGCCCTGGTATACTGTACTCCTTGAGTACCAAATCCAGCCTGAACCACCCAGCCAAATGTGTAGGCTGAGGCTCAGCAGGGCTCCAAGGATAGACAAAGCTCCTCCCTTAGCCAGTCCTCTGTGGTACCCCTATCTATGAGCATTTCTGTTCTTTCTATGATCAGAGTTTCTGGCAGAGGCTGATAGGAGGGGTCCCTGGGCCCTGTCTGGTAACACTCAGTGCTAGGGAGCAAAGACCTAGCTGTTGATT
This sequence comes from Lophiomys imhausi, assembly GCA_907164525.1. Lineage (NCBI taxonomy): Eukaryota > Metazoa > Chordata > Mammalia > Rodentia > Muridae > Lophiomys > Lophiomys imhausi. The sequence continues at coordinate 10,036,066 of CAJQZJ010031511.1, forward strand.
GGTCAGAAGGAGCTGGGCTCTGTAGCTGGGGTTGGTACTGTGATGTTCTTCCTTCTGGTGTATTTCTTATGCTGGGGAGAAAAAGAAGAGGAGGCTGAGATGGAGGGTCACTTGAGGGCTCACTGAGGTGGGAAAGCTGCACAACTGTCCTGAGAAGTTCCTATTCCAGAGCCCCAGAGCAGCTCCGCACAGGGCACTCTCCTGTCCCCTTGTGATCCCAGCCCTACAGCTACCCAGGGACCACCGTCCTGGAACACATCCAGACTCGGAAGGGTGAAAAAGGGAGAGAGGAGCCCTGAGTCTTCCCTCAGGAAGCAGTTTGGGGCTGATCCCACTCTTGTGTTCTGGCATCTTCCTCCTCCTAGGTTATCGCCAAGCGCCTCCCTTCAGATCAGCTCATCAGCCTCCTGCTCACCACATTTGAGAGCCTGGGAGACCCAGACAAGAACTGCTCCCGTGCAGCCACCATCATGATCAACTGCCTGCTGAAGGAGCGGGGCAACGTGCTGCTGGAAAAGGTGGGAGTGGAGCATGTTGAAGGGACTAGGGTGAGGCTGGGGGCAAGGCCAGGACTAGGTATCCTACACTTCCTGCTTAGGTGTTCCCTGTTTGACTCTTAAAGCTCTGACTGTATCTATTCTGGATCTGATTTGGACAAATCTTTTTCTTATCTGAAGACCACTTAGAACTTGATAAAAGCAACTCTATTAAGGATTTAAGCTGGACATGGTGGTGCACGCCTGTAGTCCCAGCACTCAGGAGGCAGAGGCAGGAGGATCTCTGTGAGTTCGAGGACAGCCTGGTCTATAGAGTGAGTTCCAGAACAGCCAGGGCTACACAGAGAAGCCCTGTCTCAAGGGAGAAAAAAAAAAGAAAAGAAAAAGAATTTAAGAGGAAAAAGGGAGGTAGGTGCAAGCCTGGTATGTTTGTACCTTCTGTTCTTTTAGTCCTAGCCATTTGGGAAACTAAAGTGGGGGGGGGGGGATTACTTGTGCCTAGGAGCTGAGGCGAGAGAGAGGCAGCCAAGCATGGTGGTGCATACTGTAATTAATAATCCCCAAACTTTGAAGGTAGAGACAAGAAAGAATGGGATTCAAGGCCAGCCTCAGCTATATGATGCTCATATAGCTCCCAAAAGCCACAAACACAAGCATTGAGCTGACACCTGCTGAGCTCCTGGCCCTATTACCAGGGAAGACATAGGTGCACATAGGTCCTAGGGAGATTGCCAGGCTAGGAACTTCAGGATCTTATACAGAAATTCCAAGTTCATGTACTGGACACTGGACTGCTACTCTGCCCCGTTGCCTGTTTCATGCCTGGAGGGCTGCAGCCCACAGCTGTCTTCCCTGGTATTGGTTTCCAAATATGTATTGGAAGCACTGAGACTGAAAGTTTGGTGCGCAGTGAGAGTGAAGGGTACATCTGCACTCATTCAGTCCCTCAGGGTCTGTTAGTCCTCAACAGGATGGGCAGCCCTAGAGTAGATTTAGAATGCTAGACGGTGTGGGCTCAACTCATTTTCAAGAGGGGATTTTGAGATTCTGTATTGAACGGAAGTCTCCTAGAAGAAGAGCTGGAATGTCAGTTTGCACCGTCATGCGATCACATTGGTTCACACTCTACCTCAGAGCACTCAGTTATAGTCTGTGCTGTCTGAGACAGAGTGTCTGAGGGTACATCCCGGTTGGGCCTACTTGGAGATGGGTAATGGTTTTTATAATTTTCTGTCTTTTTGTGATGGGCTTGTGATATTCCATGTTAGGATTTAATTTGCATTTTCTGGTGACTGAGGGATCACCTGATGACTTATTTTGTGAGGTTCCCTGTCGGGTTGTCTGTGCTTTTCTTACTGATCTAGGAATACCCAGTTCTCTGGCAGTTCTGCTAGTAAGTATACCAAGGCAGGAACTAACCAGTGAAAAGAAAGCAGTGTCTAGCAGAACCATCCTCAGATCAGGGGCTTCACGTGCTGTGCCCTTTACATAGGGGTAGTACCCATGTGACGCTGCATAGCTGATGAACTGGAGGTACTACCTTGGTTGGACCCTGCAGTGGAGCAGAGCAGGAGGAAGGAGGGCACAGTGTGCTGCTTGGGCCCACAGAGCTCCCCGAGTCAGACATCAAGGCATGTCCTGGTAGTTGTACAGATGGAGGGGAAGAGTTGGGCTGGAGGTGGCGGTCACCAGGAACATGTGGCTAGTCCATGTACAGTCCACATTTTGCTTAGCTGTCACCCAGTGGTAGATATTTAGGTTATTTCTACCTTGGCTGATGTGAATAGTCCGTAAACACAGCTGTATAAATATCTTAAGTCCTTGTTTTTTGTTTTTTTACTTTTTTGGGTATGTAACCAAACTGAAAAAAAATTCAAGGATTAAAAAAATAGATTGACTAAGGGCTGGAGAGATGGTTCAGCTGTTAAGAGCACTGGCTGTTCTTCCAGAGGATCTGCGTTCAGATTCCCAGGACCCATCAATTCCAGGGATCTGATGCCTTCTTCCAATCTCCGTGGACACCAGGCATGCTTGTGGTGCAGACATGCACATATGCAAAGCACTCATACATATAATATAAAAACAAATCTTGTTTTTTTTTTTTGTTTTTTTTTTTTTGTTTTTTTTTCGAGACAGGGTTTCTCTGTGTAGCCCTGGCTGTCCTGGACTCAATTTGTAGACCAGGCTGGCCTCGAACTCGCAAAGATCCGCCTGCCTCTGCCTCCCAAGTGCTGGGATTAAAGGCGTGCGCCACCACTGCCCGGCTCAAATCTTGTTTTTAATTAAACTCTTACTTTAGATTTATTTATGTGTATGAGTGCTTTGCCTGCATGTATGTATGTATTCCATGTATGTATCTGCAGAAGCCAGAAAAGGGCAGTAGATCTTCTGGAACTGGAGTTAAAGACAGTTGCTAGTGGGGCTAGGAACTGAACTTGGGTCCTCTACAAGAACAGTGACTACTTTTAACAGCTAAACTATCTCTCTAACTCTAAATTCTTTTTATTTTTATTTTGTGTGTGTGCATGTATGTATGCAACATGTGTGTATGCCTGTGGAGGCCAGAAAAGAGGGTTGGATTTCCTAGAGCAGTAGGTACAGGTGGTTGTTAGCCACCCAAAGTTGTGTTCTGGGGACCAGCCTCTGGGTCCCTTGGAAGAACAGGGAGTTCTCTCTGATCATGCTTCTGTGTACCTATGTGTTTAATTTTTTGGGAGCAGGGGAACTTATGAGTACTCATGCCCTAGCATACATGTCAAGTTCATAAGACACCATAGGGGAACTGGTCTCTTCTTCTACCGTGTGAAACTGGGGACCTCCAGTGCCAGGCCTCAGGCTTCGAAACAGCGCCCCCCACATTTGTTAAGCCATGTCACCAGCCCCACATCATGACTTTGTTCCAAATTACATGTGTTTGTGTGTATGTGTGTGTGTGTGTGTGTCCACGTGTGGGTATGCACACATGAGTGCAAGTGACTGCAGAGGCCAGAGGCCTTGGATCCCCCTAGAGTGAGAGCCGCCTGGTGTGGGTACTGGGAACCAAACTCAGGACCTTTGTGAGAGTACTATACACTCTTAACCACTAAGCCATTTTTCCAGCCCCATCATTGTGATTTTGATTTGTGTTTCTCTGGTGATTAATGAAGCTACGCGTCCTTGCAACTATACATTGACGATTTGTGTATTGCCTGTGGACAGTGTCTATTCAATCCAGTTTTGTTGTTGTCTTAGACTTTATTATTAGTGTGTGAGAGACAACTTGAGTCAGCTCTTTGCTTCCATCTTTATGGGGTTCTGTGGGTGAGACTCGGGTCATCAGGCAAGTGCCATTAACTACTGAGCCACCTTGCTGGCCCTCAGAGGTTTTTTATGGGCTTGTTACCTTACAGTTCTTTATACATTTTGGATACTAATTCCTTATCAATTATATGATTTTCAAATATGTGCATTATTCTGTAGTAACTTACTATGTCAATTTGTCCTTTGGCGGAGGCTGATGTTGTCCTGGTTACTTACCTCTTTTATTGCCTGTTCTTTTGGTGTCATGTCTAAGAAATCATTGCCAGATCCATTGTTTTGTTTTTGTTTGTTTAATTTTGTTTGGTTTGGTTGGTTGGTAGGTTTTTTTTTTTTTTTTGAGACAGGGTTTCTCTGTGTAGCCCTGGCTGTCCTAGAGCTTGCTCTGTAGAGCAGGCTGGCCTCTAACTCAGAGATCCACCTGCCTCAAATTCAGAGATCTGCCTGTTTCTGCCTCCTGAGTGCTGGGATTAAAGACATGTGTCTCCACCAGCACCTGGCTGCCAAATCCATTGTTAAGAAGCTTTATGGCTTTGGGGCTCCCTTTTCTTCATAGTGCCAGGTGTCCTTGCATGGACCTGAATTATGGAGACCAACCAGGAGGTTAGACTTTGCTCTGTACGTGGCATGTCTGCATCATTGGCCCATCAGGGTAACAGGAAACCCGTCCACCCTGAGAGACTCCGACAGGAGCTTCTTACAGGTAGCCTGCTATTGGACTTCTGGCCCAACACCAAGCCATTGTGGTTCTAGCCATGGCACGCAGCAGACCTGAAGTCTTACCAAATATATCACGGTCATGAATGAAGCACACTGAAGAGCTGTATGCAAGGCAAGGTGGGAGGATATAACAGATCTTCAGCCCTGTGTCTTCTGTGGGTCAGAAGGAAACACAGGAAAGAGGATATGCTGATACATGTGGCTGGGGGACAGAGAGAAGCTATCATGTGAAAACAGTCTGGAATGTGCTCAAAAAGACAGAGTGAGGGCTACATGTGACTCAATCCTCCATCTCTAGGAAGATTCCAGGATACACACAGAAAGTTACACACAAATGTTCATAGTAGCATTATTCAAATTCTACCATGTTATGAAGGAGAAAAGAAAATGTGGTCCATCCTTACAATGGAATATTATTTTACCATATGGAGGAAGGGGGTTCTAACATATCTGCAGTGTAGGTGAACCTTGAGAAACATTGTACCTAGTGAAAAAGCCAGAAAAGAACTTCACACTGTTATCCATTTATATGAAATGTTCAAACCAGGCAGATCCACAAAAAAGATAGTAGATTTGAGGTTTGAGGGGCTGGGGAGGAGGTGGGCTCATGAGAACAGAATTCCTTTGGGCATTACGGAAATTCCTGAAATTGGGTGTGTGACCTTATATAAACCATCCTTTTGCCAGGACCACCACAGTGGGACCGTACCTTCATGAAGCTATTGCAAATAAATGACCTATTCCAAGACGGTAGATAGGACAAGAGTACTCCCAGGTGCTGAGGGGGGAGGGGAGGGGCCACAGCCCAGAGGTAGGCAGAAGTCCAGGTGTCATCTCTTGTCCAGAGATGGAGCCTGCCTATGTAGTCAGGAATCAGGATTCTGTGCAGAACTTAGACATGAAGATGGGATAAGGAAACTACCCCACTGCAAGGCCACTACACCTAGTCGCTGCTGTCCTAGTAGGTAGAAAAGTACTTTACAGAAATCACTGCCCTGAGCAGTAGGCCAGGGACAAGGGCCAGTGCTAAAAAAAAAAAAAAAAAAAAAAAGGGACTCAATAACTCTTGTCACAATTTCAGAGAGGAGCTGGGAGTATGGCTCAGTCCTAACATGATCCCAACAAACATACCTTCCCCCACAAAGAAACAACAACAAACTTCCTAGAAGCACCGAGGAAGCTTTCACTTGCCAGTGTCCAGATGCCACAGGCCTGTTGAGGCCACAGCTGGGTCAGGACATAGAGCTAGAAGATAAAGAGCAGGTAGATAGAAGAAGGCCACTGTGTGAGTGAACCATGGGGGATCCACTTCCTGTACCCAGTGACTCTCAAGTCCCGCTCACACCTCTGAGTTCTGCAGTCCTCGAGGGGAATGCCCTGTACACTCTACATTGATTTTCAGCCCCCTCTGCCCTTCCTGGCTTCACCAAGGAGGTAGGGCCTGGTCTTGACAGTCCCCGTTGGACCCAGAATCTTTCTGAGGAGCTTTCTGGTTCCATCTAGCTTGTCTCTTGTCAAGGAAAAAAACTGACTAGCTCTGGCCACAGTGTCTGCTATTCTCAGGGGCAAGATGGCCTTTGCTCCTGTCATCTCTACGTGCAGTTCTGGCTGCATGTATTGTAGGGATGCTTCCCATGTCTAGAACCAGAGAGGAGATGCATAAGCTTAGCTGTGCAAGACTGCCTAGAGATAGGCCACATTTGGAGAGGAACTGCAGCCACAGATCTACCCACTGCCTTTATGTAGTTCCAGAGGGAACTCCTGGTGGCCAGAGCTTTCCCTCTCACTTGTCAGTGTTCCCCACTGTTTGTGTTGCCTGCTTTGTGCAGCAGCAAGACGCCCACAAGCCTAGCTAGGCAGTGCTTCAGGTCCTGTCCGTCCCTCTCCAGGTCCCCCTCCAGGTCCCCCTCCAGCCCAATCTTACTCAAGGGTTCGTTGCTCTTGTTATGTCCTTCCCCTCTGCCTCCTAGCCTGGGTTCTCCTATGGGTCCCTGCCTTCAGCAGACAGTGCCTGAGGCAGAGGAACACTGTGGAGGCTCAAGTGGTTCTTTCTCCTTAATCGCCTGCTCTGGGAATCCCCAAGTAGATGTATTTGCACCTCCTCTTCTGTAATGCCAGGGAATCTAATCCAGGGTAGTCTCCTACATCTTGGTAAATGCTCTACCACTGGGCCATGGCCTACTTGTCTCTTCTTGTGTGGGTTCTAGGTTCTTGTTCTTAGCTGCTTCACACCCGTGGGAGAATTGCCTTGGACTCTTCTGCCAAAGCCTGTGGTCTGCAGTCAAGAGCTTTGGATTTCTAAGGACTTTCCTTCTCATAGCTTGAGATAGCTGTGTCCCCTTCCTCATCATGCCTGAAGTGGACATGTGCCCAGCCTCAAAGCCTGACTGAAACACCCCACTTGAGCCTGTCCTGTTTGCAGGTACCTGAGATTGTGAGTATGTTGCGAGCCAAGCTGCGGGATACCCAGGAGGAACACGTCCTACCAGCTGCCCAGCACAGCGTGTACCTCCTAGCATCTCAGCACTGCGGGGCTGTGGTATCCAGTCTCCTGGGGAGCCCCCTGCCCTTTGACAGGTACTCAGTACCCTGAGCTTATTTCTTGGAAGCCATACCCTAACTTTGGGGTTTTTTTTTCTTGCACGGCATACTGTATGCCCCTTCAGCTCCTCTCCCCTACTTCTACACCCTTAGTTTTCTGCATGAGTCCCCATGGACCTGGGCTTGTGGAAAAGATAATCACATTGAAAAAGGCCCTACCTCTCAGGTAGCCAAGGCATCTATCTGTCTGTCCCTCTCCAGATGTTTTAGGATCCTGGTTAAGACCCTTCTTGGACATACCTGCTAAGTGAGGCTTCCCATAGCTCTCCTTGGCAGCCACTATCCTTACCCTCCTGTCAGACTCCTAGACTGCCTGGCTGCTGTCATCATGGTTCACTGGGGCACTCACCTGTGAGCAGAAACCAACCCCCCCTAGACCACTGTGGGCCCCTTGAGGAGCCTAGGAACCCTTGTGTTTACCCTATATCGATGCATCTCCCCAAATCACTTCCTACCTCCTCACCAAAGACAGTCCTCCTTTTCTTCTTGCTGGCCTTTCTTTTTCCCCTCCTGCCCCCTGTCCTAAGGATATGAGCTTGTTGGTCTCATTTGTATTGGTAGTCTTGGTTGAGGGCAGAGATTATCCTTAAGGCCACTACTGGGCCAGATGGTATGGTCCCTACCTGTGCACATGCTGTCCCTGCTGTTAGGGTACAAGATGTATGTATCAGTACCAGCTCTTATTCTTATCCATCTTGGAGGCTTTGCATTGGGACTGAGTGACTTTGTGTGAGTGTGTGTGTATATGTGTGTGAGTGTGTGTGTTCTTCGTCTCTCTTCTGTGTCTGTCTGCCTGCCTGGCGCTCTCTCTCTCTCTCTCTCTCTCTCTCTCTCTCTCTCTCTGTGTGTGTGTGTGTGTGTGTGTGTGTGTGTGTGTGTGTGTGTGTGT
>CAJQZJ010031511.1:10044079-10082983 GCA_907164525.1 Lophiomys imhausi
GTGTGTGTGTGTGTGTGTGTGTGTGTGTGTGTGTGTGTGTGTGTGTGAGATCTGGAGGCCAGAATAGGGTGTGTAGTATCCTTTGGAGTTACAGGTGGTTGTGAGCCATTCCAGCTGAACTCAGGAAGAGCAGCAAGCACTCTTAATTCCAGAGCCAGCTCTCTAGCCCCTCATTTGTTGCTCATGTGTGGAGTCCTCATTTAGTGAACTTCCTTATATATTCCCCATGCAGTCATTTTTACTTCCCACTGAAACATGGGTGTGTACAAGAGGGCCTGAAAATCCTGATGCCCCTGCAGTGTTCTCTGTGCTTGCAGACTTCAGACACTGCTTGGATGGAGGCAGAAGAGGCATCCACCCTCCAGGTCCCATCTACTCTTCAGTTGAGCCCCCAGTCTACCACCAGTGTCCTGCTGCTGTTCTTAGGGGGGCTTTGTCTTATCCTGAGCTTTGTGACTGGACTGAAGATTCCTTCTGACTTACTTGCTTGGTATACTGCTCTTGAGATACAATGAGGTGGCTTGCTCTTAATGCTGTATAGTATGGCTGTGTCTTATCTATACTGCCCATTCCCAGAAGCTGTTAAGAAATAATGATATTGGCCAGGCGTGGTGGCGCACACCTTTAATCCCAACACTCAGGAGGCAGAGGCAGGTGGATCTCTGTGCGTTCAAGGCCAGCCTGGTCTACAAAGTGAGTCCAGGACAGTCAGGGATACACAGAGAAACCTTGTCTCAAGAAACAAAACCAAACCAAACAAAAAAGATCTTCTAACAGTCTTTTCCAAGCAGGGCATAAAGAGCCCATCACATGCTGTCAGAGTGGGGCAGGTCAGTGAGTTTGTGTGGCAGGACAGGGCTTCATGTTTATGAATGGTTAGGAAAGACCAAGACTACTTCCTGACATCCAAGGGTGATAGATGCAGGTTTGTGACCCACCACCATGCTCATCCACTACATTTGTGATATGCTGCTCTAAATATAAAGCATTGCACCAAAGGCTGTGAGGCAGATGGGATCTGAACTGTTTGTGCTCTGGACATCTCATAAAATCTGGCCCTGCCTTGGATATGGTTGGTGTACAGCTAGTCATCAGGGGAACTGAGCCTGGCTTCAAGGCAGCTAGGTACTGGTATGCATCCTCTCCAGCACTAGAGATGGTTTTCCCATGGCAGGGGTGTTCTGCCTTCTTCACAAACTCTTTGGTGTTTGGTCTTGTAACTTAGAGAATGTTTCCAAGAAATGTCCTATTTTCTGGCTTGCTGTGGAGGGACCTGCATGTGCCTAGCTCACTGTCTCTGTAAGATATAGCCTTTCCTATGGTGGGGATGCTCTGCATCTTGCCGGTGTATTAGTCTACTGGGCCTCTAAATCTGTACAGTAGTGTTGTGTATTTTTTTTTGTTTTGTTTTGAGACAAGGTGACCTCAGATTTGCTATGTAACTGAGGCTGCCTTGACCCTCTTGCCTCCGCTTCTTGGGTGCTGGGATGACAGGCATGTCCCTCTACACTTGGTCTCATCAATGGCAGACAAAAAACCTCAACCTCTTTTCCCTAGATATTTCTCTGTTCTCTATTTCTGAGCTGTTAACTTTACTGTCTACCTGTCTCATTCTGTCTTCTGAACTCTTTGCTGTTTCTCTATTGAATCCTAGGTAGTTCTCTCTTTCCTCCCCCCCTTTCTCTATCCTTGAGACAGAATCCCACTGTGCAACTCTGGCTGGCCTAAAACTTAGAAATCTGCCTCCTGGGTCCTGGGAATAAAGGCATGTACCAACATGTCTGGTTCTTTTTTCTCCCTCAACTTATGACTTCTCTCATCTGCTGTATCTGGGGTGGCACCAATATGTTCAGCAGGTGTGATATGTGCCTTATTTCTACAAAGTCTGTTTGGTTCTCTTAATTTCATTTTTCACATTTATTTTTGTGTGCTTGTGCATGCCACAGAAATGAGGACACGGGACGAGTTTTGGAAACTGGCTTTTTCCTTTTCCTGTGTGAGCCCCAGGGATTGAACTCAGGTCATGGGTCTTGGTGGCAAGGGCCTGATTCACTAAGCCATTTTGCAGGCTTCAGTTTTCTTGGAGTTGCTATTTGTAGTCTCTGATTTCCAATAGACATTTTGAAGTTTGTCCGACATTTCTGCAGATACATGGGCATGACTGCTTCCCAGTGTCCTGGGCACTGCCATTAGATAGACGAGCCATCCTGCCACCTGTAATCTCCTCATGCCTCTTCTTTGTGCCCTTGGTCCTCTGACCGTGTGCTGTCCCTAGGGCCTGGGATGGATGCCTCCTCTGGAGAACCTAATCTTTCCCTCTGGCAGCTCCTTAGAGACCCCATGCTTCTTGTCTTAGGTCCTCTGTGTACAGGTCAGCAGGCTTCTCTGTGCCCTCTGTTCCCAGCTCTTTCTAGACCCTGGGGTTAGAGGAATGGGCAAGTTCAGATCTGACATCAGGACACCACTTCTCTCCTAGCAAGATCTGATTCTGTCATGTTTGAGCCTTGTGGAATTGGGGGGAGCTGCAGCATAAGGGGGTGGTGGGCAGGGTGCTGCAGCCATCAGTGGCTCAAGCTGCTTTTGCTTCCTGTTCCAGCTACACATGTGCTCTGTGGCGGGCACTGGCTGTGGAGCCCAGCCTCACCTCTCAGGTCTTAGGGCTGCTCCTGGAGAAGATGAACAGAGATGTCCCATTCAAGGAGAGCCGGGCCTTCCTTTTGGGTAGCACTGCTGACAGAGTAGCCACACTGCTTCCCCTTGCGGTGAGTTAGGGACTCAGGGGACTACCTTACATGCTGTCCCTGCCCCCATTTGGGTACAGGCCTGGGTGCCCCAAAGGCACCTGGCAGCTGTGCTGGGGCTCATAAAGACCAGCAGGTGTTAGCTCCCAAGGGAGCCCACTTCACATTTTATCCCGTGGAAAAAAAAATAAACCTAGCCCAGACACACTTTAAGCAATAAAGCAGCTGTGAGAATTTCCTCTCCTTTCTTAGGAACCAAGAACAGATGGTCTGAAGTTTGTCCCCACGAAGGCCATACTGTTCCTCTGTCCTGCCTAATGCCCAGAGGACTGAGCTACACAGGGTCCTATCTGCTCTGTGGCTTCTTGGGTCCTACCTGCCTCTCCCTAGGGACACAAAACAAGTGTATATGGGGTTCATGCTAAGGCTTGGACCCCTTTGAATCCTGGAGTAGGGGTACAGAAGGAGATGTGACCCTCTAATGGCTCTGCCCCAGGCCACCTGTGCACTGTATGAGGTCCTGTCTGTCCCATCATCTGGAACTGTGGTGCTGGAGCTCTACCCTCAGCTGTTTGTGGCACTCCTGCTGCGAGTCAGCTGTACTGTGGGTGTCCAGCTGCCCCGGAACCTGCAGGGCAAGGAGCAGAGGAGCACCAGCCCAACCAGAGCAGGCAGGAACTTTGATCCCTGCAGGTAATAGGGGCCTCACCTGCCATCCCATGCTTATGTGTAAACACAGGTTGTGTGTGTGTGTACAGTGCTGGAGACAATGAGGGCAGGATGCCAGCTGCCTAGCCCTGAAGAAGAAGAAGACATAAAAGACCTGTCTACAGACTGGTGGGCTTGGAGAGAGTAACTTTGCTGCCAAGAACCAAGCTCTCCCTAGTGCAGATTGGGGTGGGTGGTACTTTGTGACACTGTTACATGTTTTAATGAGTTTCCAGGTCTGTACATTTCCTGGGTTGGACCCCTTTGAATCCGAGAGTGGCGTTGCCCCAGGCCACCTGTGCACTGTATGAGGCTAGAGGACAGAGGTTCTTCTCACCCTCTGCAGGTAGCTCCAGGTTGGGGTGGTAAGGTATCATATAGCTATGCTGGCTGAGGCTGTGGAGCACTCAAGTGAGGTCAGACTGGTACCCTGGGTTTTTTATGGGGGACTGAGACTGTGTATTGTCTAGCACAGTAACCTTAACAGGTTCACAGCCCAGGGCAGGAGTTGCTAACATGTTATATTGGGAGCCCTGATAGGCCATGGTAACTGACTCCTGCATGCTGGAACTGGCCTTGCCCCATGCAGCACCCTGGGCCACGGTTTACACCGAAGTTGAGACCTCCAACAGAAGCATAGGAGTGCCATGTAAACCACAGGATGTAGCCACCATTTCCTCATCCCATGACTGCCCTAGCTCCTCCTTATCCTGATTATGTGGCTTTGGTTATACACCTTAGCCAGGGACACTTGGGGTTGGGACTTCTACAGAACTGCTTAGTCATATTGCCTGTGCATAAATTCCAGCAGAAGCTGGTACCAGCTTTGCTCTGCACAGATACAGAGCAGACCTGGGCCTGGCATGCTAGGAGGTAGCTCATCTACCTGTGACGACCCCTGGGCTCAGCTCCTCACAGAGTGTAGCTGACAGGTCACTAACTGTGAACCAGTGCCCTGTATTCTATCCAGATAGGTACCAGAAGTATCTCAGTTGCTTATATCCCCCTAAGATAAGTACATGTCTCCCTTCAGAGATGGTGTAGTGGGCTAAGAATAACTATGAGCAGGGCTCTCCTTGGGCTGTAGGCCTTCGTCCACTCATATAGTGACCAGCAGCACCTCTTCAGGTTCTGGGTTAGGGCCATGCTCAGTCCTCATATGGCCTGTGGTTGGCCGTGCCCACACTGAGGATGTTTCTTAGAGGTACACTGTTGATATCTGCCCAGTCACTGCGGCAGCTGTTATGTCCATATACACTGCCCTGAAGCAACTAGATCTTTCCCTGGAGCACAGGATTCCTGAGAGTTGCCTCCCAGCTCTTTTCTAGGGGGGTTAGCCCAGACAAGATGGGACTTGTAGGTGTTCATCAGGGGGTATTGGTTAATCATCACCTGAAAATGTTGGGGAGGTGAAGCCACTCAGTACCCACTACCCCTCAGGCTGCAGCTCTCTAGCCCTTGCAGGGTCCTGGTTCCTTAAGACTAGAACTGCTTGCTGTCCTGTGTGAGCACCCAGACGTCCCACATTATGTCACCACATTCTAAACAGGGTCATATAGTCCTGTCATGCCTTCCACTGGATGCTATCAGCTAAGGTCCCATATACATGCAGGCCAGCAATGCCTACTTTCTGCCTAGATGAGCTGGACCATACCTTCCCTCCCATCCTACTGTACCACTTAGCAGTCATGGCTTTTCCCACACGACCTGTGTAGGAAGTAACCACTGCAGTTACAGGCTGTAGCCACAGCCATCACCTCTCAGTGATGAGCTATCACTCTTAGTAGGTCTTGTGTTGTGTTATCCTTGCCCCCAAGAACTCAGGATCCTGTGCACACAGGACACTGGGATCTAATGTAAATGCAGCAGGCTATGGTGCTGGAGAGCCGTACATTTATGCAAAAGCCGTCACCCATTTGGTTTGTTTTTGTTAAAATTATATTTATTTTTTAGTTTAATTTTTTTATTTTTTGAGAATCTCATACATTTACACTATATTTACATCATGTCTATCCTTCCTTCTCCCCAACAATAATTCCATCTGTACTCATCATTCCCTCTCAAATTACTGATCTCTTCTATTTTAATTATTATTGTTAAACACACACACACACACACATACAGAGAGAGAGAGAGAGATTGAATTTATGTGGCCGTCACCCATTTTGATAAGCCACATTGGTACAGCAATCTGCTCAACTCCTTCCCCATGAGGGCAAGGGCATATCTTAGAAGGGGCCAAATTCTAATTCCAGCTAAGGCTAAGTAAGAAGCAACACCATTAGTCTCCCTGCAGGAGCCTGGAGTCAAGTGTTTGCCACAGGAGCGTAGGGAACCAGTGGGATGAGTTGGTAGGCCATAGCCCTGTCTCACAGTGCCTCCTCCCTGTCCCTAGCTAGAGTCAAGTGTTTGCCACAGGAACGTAGGGAACCAGTGGGATGAGTCGGTAGGGCATAGCCCTGTCCCACAGTGCCCCCTACCCATCCCTAGCTGTTTGTTTTCCGGTCTAGATGAGCTGATGTTAAGGGTCCATTCAACGTCCTTGAGTTGGACAGGGTCCTGTATGCCCTTCCAGAGATGTCTGGGCCCTCAAGATAGACACAGGTTATATCCAGTTGAGGCTCAGGGGTGGACAGGTGCCCAAGAGCTTTAGAGGCTAAATCTGTGACCTTTTTGAATAGCTTAATGGACCTGTACACTATCCAAGAGACTGGTAAAGGCCAATCTAGATAGCCCACCTCCAGGCCGACATATTGATGTTTTCATGAGCACCCACAGGCCTCTGAGCCTGCTCCTTGAAGGATGGTACTGGCAAGGATAGGCCTGGGCAGCCTTTCCTGAATGTGCATGCAAACAAAACTACACTCCCAAGTGACTTGCCAGCATTTGCTGATCCTGGTAGAAGGGAACAAGGTAGAGAGCGTGTGCTTAGCCCAGGAAAGGGCACCCCATGCATGGCAGATGGGCCATCAAATACCACCCACTCTACACATAAACAGCTCTGCAGTGGATGCCCTTCAGGCCTTGCTGCTCCGAGGTGGCAGTCAAGATGTGTCTCGGTCTGTTGAACTGGAGGGAGGCTGGGAGTTACTTAAGACCTCAGCAGGGCATGAAGATGGAGTTGCCCAGCTGGCCAGGTAAGCAAGCCACATCTTGTCCAGGGGACATCTGAGGGTGTGGGACACGCATACCTGTCAAGAGGCACAGAGAAGGGATATCTTAAGGTCTGGAAAAGGGATGGGAGGATGCCTAAGAAACCCCCATAGGGCCCAGGTTAAAATGCCTAGGGTTCTAGCCATGAGGAAAGGGAGGCAATATACCCCCTGGGTCAACATAGGAGCTGGTCTGGGTAGTGGCTTGCTAACATCCAGGGTGGCCAGCTCCTGCCTTTTGGGGCCTCCTTCCTTAGTTCCATGGCAAAGTATGCAGGCCCCCGACTTCCTCTGGTGATGAAGGCACTGGTGAGCACACAGAACAGCGTGTATAAGATCCAGAGGGTCACTTCTACAGCTTTTCTGGCTCAGGTAGGACCTTGAGGAGGGGATATGATCATAAGCCTTGTGTTTTGGAATGAGAAGATGCTTTTCTTCTCGGGATCAGTGGGGTGGAACATGGGCGGCTGTGTCCTGCAGACAAGCTTGGCCTCCCCAATCCTTGCCAGAGCTTGCTTATCCCTAACTGGTAACCCCCCCCCAAGCCAGCCGGGGGTAGGCCTTAGGTCAGGTCAGAGCCCCTGTTGCTAGAGGGTGATGGCCAGGAGCAGGCCCTCAGCTTCCCTTCTCAGGAAACCTCTAGGCTAGTGACTAGGCCTAGGCTGGTGAGGGTCCATTGGCACGAATGGTCAGAGCAGCTCTGCTTCCAGCTACTCAGCAGCAACGTGGTCAATGACCTGATGCTCCTGGAACCACTGCTGGACAACCTGACAGCCCGGCTGAAGGATTCAAGTGCCAGTGTACGACGTCTGGCGCTCCGAGGTCTAGCCAACACTGCCTCTGGCTCACCTGAGAAGGTAGGCCAGCCCCGGGGAGGCCAGGAGATATGGCTGGGTAGAAAGGGAGCATGGGGAAGCTTATTCAGCTTACCGCTGCTTAGGGAAAGGGTTAGCCCGTAGAGCGCGTCAGCTGAATGCAGCGGTCTCCTAGGTGCGAGCTCATGGCCCCCAGCTCATGACAGCTATGGTCAGTGGACTGGATGATGGTGACGAGCCACACAGTCTAGTGGCCTTGGAAGCTATGGTGGGCTTTGCACGGCTGCTGGATCTAGTGGAGCCATGGGACCTACGCTTGGTGCTGCTGCACACAGCCATCCGAATCCGGCCCTTCTTTGACAGTGTAAGCTGCACTGCTGATACCTGAAGGCCTACCTCCACCTTCAGCCAGGTCCTATAACCGATGCTGGGCATATCCCTGTGAGAGTGCTGAGTTGAGATGTGTGTTTACCTCAGACACTGCTTTCCTGGGCCTAGCTCCCCAACCCCAATGATCAGGTCTTCTGTGTTAACCTCCAGCTTCCTATACGCACTATGCATACTCACCCCCCAACCCACTTTCAGAACCATAACACAAAAGTAGGGGCTCTGAACGCATACAGGCCTGCCTCGAAAAGGGGGCTTGTGCTGACATGGCTGCACCCCTGCTAGGAAAAAGTGGAGTTCAGGACAGCATCCATCCGCCTTTTTGGGCACCTCAACAAAGCCTGCCATGGGGACTGTGAGGATGTCTTCCTGGAGCAGGTCGTGGGTGGGTTGGTGCCACTCCTACTACATCTGCGGGACCCTCAGGCTCCTGTGGCCAGTGTGAGTTACCATCTGGTTTAGAGGAAAGGGTGCTGGGCTTGGCATGATCTCCTTCAGGCCTGGGAGGACCTTGGGCTTAACACCCCATTATATCACAGGCCTGCAAATTTGCCCTGTGCATGTGTGTCCCCCACCTGGAGTGTGCTGAGCTGGAGGCTGCCTTCTACAAGTACCTTCAGGAGAGCCGAAGTGTGCACTTTGGGGAATTCCTCAACTCTACATGCAAGCATCTGGTGAGAAGCGTGCATGTGGGAGACCCTGCCTGGGGTAGGACTGAGGACCCTGACCCCCTGACCCTAGTGTCCTACAGATGCATCACTTCCCTGACTTGCTGGGCCGCCTCGTGAGCACCAGCCTCTTCTACTTTAAGAGCAGCTGGGATGGTGTCAGAGCTGCTGCCCCCATGTTCACAGGTAGGCAGGCCCTTTCCTCACCTCGTAACACCTCCAATTTGTACAGCACACAGCTTATCCCACTTTCTTTAGGGTTCCTGGTGTTGCATGCAGAGCCTGAACAGAAGCCACAGGTGGACCTGGAACAGCTCATTGTAGGTAAGCACACCCCCAAATCCAGGACATATGGCCCTCTACCCCATCCCAACCTTCCCACCTCTGTTGGGGCTCTGCTGACCCTGTGGGCACCCACAGGGACTAAGTGATTTTCCTGGATTTCAGGATTTTTTTTTTCCCCCTGTCACTGGTGACCTCATCGTCTCTAGTAATTCACGGAAACTTCTTAACTGTTCCAAAAGAGCTTAAAAAACACTAAAAAAGGAAAAACTATCTTTCCGTTGGCTCCCGAGCCTTCCCAGCAGAGGCCGTCTGTTAGGAAGGCAGCGGGCGGCCCCACGCATGGGCCCAGGCATGCGCACAACTGGCCTGTTCCTCTGTCCACAGCCCTGCAGCTCCTCCTGAAGGACCCAGTGCCTGGGGTGCGGGAGAAAGCTGCTGAGACACTGGGCCGCCTGGTGAAGTTTGCCTGAGGCCGACTGCACTCTGGCAAAGAATACACAGTTCGTCCTGCCTATAGGACTTTGCTGCCAGACAGGGCCAAGACTGTGGTGCCCCAATTTATTCCCCAATAAAGCCACTTATGCCTCAATGGGTGATAGTGTATCAATACCACCCCTCCCTCTGCCTTGCAATAGGTCCTGATGTCCCCTTGTCTGGGGGGGCCATGTAAGGTCAAGGCTGGGCAGCTGTCAGGGCCCCCAGTCAAGAAGGCAGGAACAGGGACTGGAGAAGATGGTTCAGAAGAGCACTGATTGCTCTTCCTGAGGACACAGGTTCAATTCCCAGCACCCACATGGCAGCTCACAGTCTGTAAATTCCAAGATATCACCCCCTCACACAGACACACTTCCAGGCAAAACACCAATGCAGCACATAAAAATAATTTTTTTAAAAAAATTAAAGAGGCAGGAATGAGGATCAAGGATTCTACTGATGATTCTGTACGTAGGCGCATCCACCCTGTTCCAGGACATCCATAGTAGTGCATCAGCCTAGCTGAAGAGTCGAATGGTGCCATCTGCCCCAGAGGAGAAGATCCATGGCTGAGTGGGATGGAAGACCACATCCAGAACACCCAGATCTCGGGTCAGTGTGTGTCCCTTAAGCACCTTGACGGGTACCAGCAGTGGGTTTTGCAGCAGGTCACTGTGGAAGAGAGGGACTCAGGACCCAGTGGGATGGTCCCATGGGAAGGGCTGAGTATGGGTCAGTACTCACTTGTACACCATGCCATGGCACACGATAACACTGCCATCATCTGAGCAGGATGCAAAGAGTGGGTATCGGGGGTGGAAGGCCACAGCCCGCAAGGCCTTCTTGTGGTGCCTGCAGAAGAGTATATTCACAGTGGGTTCCAGCTGAAGGGGCCCCACTCCCTACCTCACCCAACCCACCTTACCTCAGCACTTTGTATGGCTTGGTGGAAAGATCCAGGTCAAACCACACCAATTTGCTGTCATAGCTGCCACAGATGATGTTGTCACCTAGGGCCAGAAGCAGTGACCGGTGAATTCTTACAGGACCTACAGGGTTCATCCCCGCCCTGACTTGTAGAATATATTCCCCTCACCTGCTGGGTGCACAGCCAGGCTAGACACCCACTTGCAGTTGGGCATCAGCTTCTTGGTAAGTTCCTGGCGCAGCAAGTGGTAAATGCGGACACTGCGCTGAGAGGCCACGAACAGGAAGGGCCGGGTCGGGTGGAAGGCCACACACTGCACCTGTCCATGGCTGCGGCGGAATGGGCTCTGGCTGCGCCTCCTGCTCAGCTGGTGGATCAGCACCTGAGTGTGCCCTTGGCTGGACAGCACCACAGCCAGATAGTCGCCTCGGCCATGCCAGGTCACCTGTGTCACTGGCTAGAGAAGAGCAACGCTGGCTGATTGTCTGACCAGGTCTTGCATGACCCTCGCCCCCAACACATACCTTGCTGTGGCAGATACGGAGTCGCACGCCCCGCTTGTGTTCTTCCTCTGAGGCCTCTAGCCAGCGGGCAGGCTGCACAGTTGGCTCTTCAGGGGGAGTGAAGGCTTCCAGCAGCTGGTCTGTGCCGCCCACCAGCAGCCGGTCCCCCAGGGCTGGGTTCAGGAGCAGCACTGCATCATCCCTACAAGCCAGGGCCAGACACAGCCCACCTCAGCATAGTCCCCACTTTTCTGTGCCCCCTCCTATCCCTAAGCCCCAGGGTCCTAGACTCACATGGCTGCAGCTACAAGGCAGATGGCAGGATTGGGGTTCCAGGCAATGCTCCGTACCACACCCCCAACATGCACAGTCTTCATACAGCGGGCAGTGGCCACCTCCCAAAGCCTCAAGGAGCCATCATCTGAACCTGGATGGAGCAGTGAAGGCTCTCAGCACCCAAGCCTCTTACCCAGATCTCCCAGCTCAGAGCAGCCCCCACCTCAGGCCTACCTGAAGCCAGCCACTGGCCCCCTAGGGAGACACTGAGGCAACGGACAAGGTCACCGTGGCCCCTGTAGACCTACAGAAAAGAAAGGGTGAGCAGACAGGCAGACACTTGAGGACATTTGCCCATCTCTGATTCCACACTTACAAGGGCCTGGCATACAGGAAAAGGCTGAAGGTCTCTTGGCCGAGGAAGCTTGGGGATAAGGTCTTCAGGATCCACACTGACCTGCGGCAAAAGAGCATTTGGTCACTGCCCTCACCCCACTGCCCTCCCCGCGTGGAAACCTGTGCGCCTGCCTCACTTACCCTCATCTTGCGTTGCCGTGGGCATAGGTATAGATCAAGGCAGCGCTCAAAACGTTCCTGGATGAAGCGGCCATAAGCAGGCACTGCCCGCAGGCTAGGGAACTTCTGTGGTAGGAAGTTAAGCGTCCTCTCAGCAGGCTCCTGCTGCATCCATGTCAAGCGCTGGGGACAGAGGAAACAGGTGAGAAGGGTCAAGGAACATGGCTGTGGCCCACACCCGCCTCAGTACAGCCTACCTCCTCCTCAGTGGGCAGGTACTCAGGAGGGGGGTTGTAAGACTCAGCGTGGCCAGGCAAGGCCAGCTTGGGCGCAGGCACATGCATCTTGTGGCGCCCCAACACAGCATTCGGGTCCTCCTGGGCCCACAGATCATAGAAGCTAGGAGTGGGGTCTTGGGGCCGTCGAGGCTTGATCCAACCCATCTTGATGGCGTGCACCATGCGAGATACCTGCGCACAAAGCTGAAGTCAGGACAGGAGGCAGCATGGGGACCTTACAAAGGGGGGTAGAGAATGACAACGGGGTCCCACCTTCTCCTTCTCAGCTAGGGATGGAATGAAACTACGCTTGTCAGCTGGGCGGTTGGTCACGGGATGGATCATGATGTCACCACTGAAGAAGTCCACAGCTGGCTAGGGAGACAAACATAGATGTCAGGTTGGGGGCCTACATGTACTTCAGACCCTAGAGTCAACTCACTGTTGCTACCTACCTCATAGGGGTTGAAGCCCAGATCTCCAAACTGGCCCTTCTGAAGTCGCTGTACCAGGGCCACCTGCTCATCAGTCAGTCGCAGGTCACGGCCTGTCATCTTGTCCTGCACTGTGCGCCTAAGGGAAAACCAGTCAGAGCCACAATCCAGGCCTGAGGAACCACAAGTCCTGACCCAAAGCCTAACTCACCAGAAATCTGGGTCATCCATTTTGTCCAGAAACTGGTCCAGCTCATCTCGTGTCCGCAGGGGCTTGTAGATACGTCTGCCATCCAGGTCGTAACCGACATGTGGGAAGTCATCGTACCATGCCAGGGGCACATTGCCCACAGTGTTCCGAATGTCCTGTAGCATAGTAACCACGTCAGCACCTGTCTCTACCATGCTTGGTCCTCTTCAAGCCACCCAAGGACACTAGAGCCACTCTAGATCAGCCTCAAGTGCCCAGAGGCCAGGTGACCCAAAATCTGCCCTAGTCCTGGCCCCAGGGTCTGACGTGGCATGGCAGGGGTGCTATACCCCCTTCCCTCAAGCCCTCAGAGGCGCCGGAGCTTTACCTTCACATTTTCCACTGAAGTGATGCCAACCCTAGCCTCCCCCCTCATTGGATTCCTTGGCCAGGGCTCCGGGCAGCCACAGACAGGGATGACCTCATCGCATACGGGCTCCCTCCCCTGGCAGAAGCCTTAGGTAGAAGTGGGTAGTTACAAGGCAGGAACCATGGGAAGACCCCACCCCACCCCACCCACAGGGAGACAGCCCCCTCCCTGCGCTTTGCTCGGCAGGTGGTCAAGGACCCCCTTCCAGCACCACTGGTCTTCCCCCTCCCACTTCAATAGGCAGAGCAGCCACATTCCTGGACACACATTCCTGGTTTCAGCCCCTGCCAGCCACCACCCTCACTCCTCCCAGCCTGGGGACTGCTGCCCAGGCAGCCACTTCCTGCAACAGTAGCCACGGGGAGGAGGGACCCAGACATCACTAGCACAGCTGAGTGCCAGCAGACCCTCAGCAAGACCCCTTGGGCCCTGTCCCACTGCACCTGTCCATACCAGCCCTTCCCAACAAGTTCATCCTGACATGCCCTGTGCTCTGGCTGTGCACTCTCCACCTAGGGGGCCACTTCCAAACTGGACGATAGGGAAGTGTCAATCTTATTATCCACGTGTGTACTGGCCTTCAGGAGCCCCAGGAAGCACACAGAAGGGATGGGGGTGGGGTCCCCCAGGCAGGATGGGTCAAAGGGAGATGGTTCTGGCACAAGGCACAGGCCAATCAGTCAGCCCATGCTAACTCCAAACACCCATCTCTAGACTGCCACTGCTGGAGTTGTGTGTCGTCCCCTACACACACACACACACACACACACAGCCTGGCACAAAAGACCGAAGTGCACATGGAAGGAGAGTCAGACAGGGTGTGGCCAGGCACTCAGGGCCAGGGCAGCTGGGTGAACTTAGGCATGCCAGGAGAGAAAGCCTCTAGATTCCTGACTTATCCTCTTCTTCCCTGGAGAATGGGTTGGGTGGGCACCATGGTCTTGGGGAGCCAGTAGCACCCCAGAAACCCTCCAACCAGAAGACGCTCAGGATCCTCTAGTCACAGCTATTAAAAGAGAAAAGGTGCATGGGCTCCGCATAAACTCCTCCAGGCCAGGAAGGGAGGCGGAGGCCAGGCGCGGGGGAGGAGCCGACTGCTATAAAGGCACTGCTCGGCTGGCGGCCCCACTCCAGTCCGAACACATGTGCCCGCCTCGCCCGGCAGCCGCCACCGCGGGGCGCAGCGGAGACCCCTGGCCCGGCGGCCTGTGGGGGCCTAAAGAGGCGGCATGAGCAGTGCACCGTGGAGCTGACGCCGCGCCCCCTGCCTGGCCCATGTCCTTCGCCATGCTGCGCTCAGCGCCGCCGGGCCGCTACCTGTACCCTGAGGTGAGCCCGCTGTCGGAGGATGAGGACCGTGGAAGCGAGAGCTCGGGCTCCGACGAAAAACCCTGCCGTGTACATGCAGCGCGCTGTGGCCTCCAGGGCGCCCGGCGGCGGGCAGGAGGACGGAGGGCCGCGGGTAGTGGGCCAGGACCCGGGGGGCGGCCAGGCCGTGAGCCCCGGCAGCGGCACACGGCGAATGCACGCGAGCGCGACCGCACCAACAGCGTGAACACGGCCTTCACCGCGCTGCGCACACTCATCCCCACTGAGCCAGCAGATCGCAAGCTCTCCAAGATCGAGACGCTGCGCCTGGCCTCCAGCTACATTTCTCACCTGGGCAACGTGCTGCTGGTGGGTGAGGCCTGTGGCGACGGGCAACCGTGCCACTCGGGACCCGCTTTCTTCCACAGCGGTCGTGCGGGCAGCCCCCTGTCCCCGCCCCCGCCGCCGCCGCCGCCGCCGCCACCACCACCACCGCTGGCCAGAGACGGCGGCGAGAACACCCAGCCCAAACAGATCTGCACCTTCTGCCTCAGCAACCAGAGAAAGTTGGTGAGCAGGGCCGGGAGCATCCAGGGGCCCTAATGTATTCATCAGCCCACACCGGCCAGGCAGAGAGGTGCCAGGCAGGGGCAGCATTCCCTAGCACCTACACCTGCCACCAAAGCTGCGCTGAAAGGAAGGAAGGAAGGAAGGGCACATAGGAGCCATACCTTGGGACACAGTCTCCCATTGGTAGTGGTCATAGAGACCTGCAAATATAGGATCAAGAAGTAGTGCTGAGAAGGGCCACCCGGGAGAGGGTCTGGAGGGGAGGGCTGGCAGCAGGGACCTGGCAGGGCTGAGGGACTGTTCCAGGCTTTACTTCCCAGCAAGTTGAGAACTGAAAGGAAGTGAATTCAGGAAGTAAGAAGTATATCCATAAGCCCCCATCCAAAAGGGAATAGTGCACAGCAGTGAGGTAATCAAAAAAAGAACCCTCCAGGGTCAATGTGCTACTAACCCTGCAGCCCTGCAGCCCACCTCCACCCCAACCTTTATAGGGCACCTGCTGCTCCTCCCCTCATCTACTGAGACCTACAATAGATTGGCTAGGGGAGAAGGCTGAATTGAGAGATGCTGGCCAGCCATGATTAACTGCTCTGGCCGCACTTGGTGGCACCGGAAAAGCAGGGTGAGCAGGGAAAAAATACAGCAGCTTTCCCCAATCCCCATTTCCTCTCCAGACAGCACATGCAAGCTCCTGGGGCCTAAACATCTGGGAAATTTAATTTTACAGTTTTGGCTGTGCAGCAGTGTGCTCCCCTCCCCGAAATGCACTGTGGGGGTGGCAGGAGCCTGGGACAGGGGTGCCCTACACCCGAGACAGTTGTCCCAACAGGAAGCCAGGAAGGTCCAGGCAGTGCTGGGTGACACTAAATCTCCATCCAGACCCTGACACACCCCCATCCCCTCTACAGAGCAAAGACCGTGACAGAAAGACGGCGATTCGAAGTTAGAAGGAGAAGGGTCCACGGCAGACAAGAGGTGATGCACTAGTGAAGGTGGGTGCCACTGAAGAGCCCCGGAGAGCCCCACCTTGCACCTGACCTGAGCACAGGTCCCAAGAGCACGCTCACCAGGCTACACCTGCCCCAGCTATGAGCAGGGCCTATGGACAGACAGACAGATGGACAGGCTGCCTATGGCTTGACTCTGAGTAACCCAACACTTACTCAGGCCCACTGGAACTTTCCATGCTGGCTCCCTACCTGGGCCAAGTGTTGGCATCTTGTGTCTTTAATGATAATATAAAGTCTGGAAATTTTGTATAATTAAAAATGAAACAGTATCTTCCAAACTGAGGCAGACTATCCTCTTGAAAGGGTCTGAATTCACTCTGACCCTAGCTCTCTCAGACCATCCTCCCAGAGTGAGGCAGAGTGAGGACAGGTTTACATGGCCCATCAAGAGCCTTGTACCAGGGATCTGTGGTATGGGGGGGGAGGGGCAGGAACAGGGCAGGGGAGAGGATGGAGAGGGTAAGACAGAAGGAGAGAGGAGAGGGCAAGCGCAATCACTGACATAGCAGGAGAGGACCAGGGGGATCTTGGGCATGTGGACATTTGGTCTCACTAGCAGTGCTCCCTTAAAAATGGGTACAGGGCACAACCAAGCAGGCTGGCAGACCTGGAGGGGCCTGAGGACACTATGTGAGTAGCAGCTACCCAAATGTCCCCACTGGTACCCACAGAGGCCCAGAGAGACTGGGGGTCCACTGACTTCCAGCGCTTCTGTTCTCCTGCCTCCAGCTGCACAGTAGAAGGATTCCTAGCCATCCAACACTCTGTCCTCCCTAAGTCCCCCAAAGATCCCACTGGCCCCAGAGGTTGATTCTGACTCTTACCAGGCTCTGTGCACAGCTGGCTGATCATTAAAATCCTGCAGGTGACAATTAGTTGAGTGGTACAACAGAGAAGAAAGGCCAGACCTGACTTCTGGCTGGGGTGGGGGGCAGGGAATGGCAGAAGGTACCAGGTGCTAGTACTAGCAGGCCTCCTGGCCCCTGGCTGGTAAAACCAGGTGTCAAGGCCTATGTGGGCATCCTCATAGGGCAGAGACAACATGGCCCCTCCTCTGCATTGAAGGGCTCCAGGGAATACTGGTGCAGGAAACAGTGGTGCAATTTTGGAGGAAATTCTCAAAGCCAGAGCCGTTAAGGCAGGGGTAGGGGGCTGTGTCCAATCTGATAGAAATACAACAGGATAAAGAGTCACAGCGGCAGGTTTTGTTCAGAAAGAAACCCAACCCCAAATTTCCTCCCCTTAATCCTGTAGGAGCTCACAGCTGCTCAGAGGGAGGGAGTGAGGGCACACTCAAGTCACTGTAGAGACTTCTGCAGCCCAGGAAGCCAGAACCTGGAGATGCAGCTGGGGCTGAGGGAGGCCACCTTTCCTCCTTATGCATTCCCATGCAAGGTTCTGCCCAGCTTCACTCCCAAGCTACAGGGACTCTGGCACAGATGCTGGGTTGAGTGAGTCCAGTCACAATCTAGCAGGGTGTGCTGTATAAGGCAAAAGAGCACCAGCCCCCACTCAAGGACTCCAGCTGGCCTTCCTCCTCTGGTGGATACAGGTCTCCTCCCTCACTTATAGGCCTCACATTTCAAGACCTGGGTGTCACTCTCCCAGAAACCCCAGAAGGACCAGGGTACCTACCTCAGTGGTCAGATTGGCTGGGCCAATGTCAGGAATAAATCAGAGGAGCATGCACACAAAAGGCTCTGAAAGTCCCCAAGAGCATACTTGTATGTTGGAGATACAGGTAAGGACGTTTGTCCATGTGTAGAGGCTATCAGTCTGAGTAGCAAGCATGGCTGGGGACTTTGGGGCCAGAGGCCCAAATGATGTCCAGTGAGCTTCAGTAGGCATCTGATGCCCAGCTAGCCTCCTTAGGCATCTCATGACCTAGAGCCCAGTAGAGCAGAAAGAGCCACCTGAGGAATTGGGGAAGCAGGAGAAGGCAGGGAAGCCCAGGAGCTGGCAAGCTTGAGCTTCAGCAAGACTGAATGGTGGGCCAGAGTCAACCAGACAAGAGCTGGAGGCTTAGGGGTCAAGCGGGGTCAGATGAAAGGGAATGGGCTGTGGGACTGGAGAGCTCTCTAGAGGCCTGGATAGTTGGGGTGCGGCACGCGCCCAGTCAAGGCCTCCACTGCAGGGCCTGACTCTGAAAGTGGCTGCAGCTTGGCCAGCCTCAGGCCCGGGCAGGCAGCCCAGCCACTCCCAGAGCTGCACCGGTAGCAGTGGCTGAGGGCTTGGCCCGGCAGCCAGCAGGAGGAGAGGAGGGGAGGGGCGGGAAGAACACTCCGTCACCCTCCACTGCTCCAGATTCAAACCAGACCGGGGGTGGCATGGTCCATTCCCATCCTGTGGCTCCACGTGAGTCCCCAACAGCTTATGGCTACAGAGTGGCAGGTGCTCTGTACCCACTCACTACAGCCCCTGGCATCCTTCCCAGAGGGCACCTACACCCTCCACCACACTGAGGAGCTGTGGGACAAAAACCAGGGGTTCCCTTACTTAGTGTGTGCCCCACAGAGGCAGCTGGGGGAGGGGGGGGCCGCTGGCCTGAACCATGGGCCAGCAGCCACCCTTTTGAGCTGAGCTGAGCTGGGCTGGAAATATTCGGCTCAGCCTCAGCTGTCAGCTCTCTGTCCCCAGCCTGGGGAATGAGCCGCTGGCGGCACCACATGATTCATCACCAGGCTGCCTGCACCCCAGGCCAGCCGCCCCCGCCCTGCTCAGCACCTGCAGGCTGCCAGGAAACACATGTGACCCCTTTGGGTCAGGCCCAGCACTGAGACCCCAGGCCAGGCTGGTGGAGGGCAGACATACCCAAGCACCATGTTCTCCCGGTAGGGATGAGGCTGGTAGGTCCACATCCATCCCTCCATGCTATCCCATCTCCTTCCCCCACTCCCCCACTGCACCGGACACAGTGTCGGCTGGGACTTTTCCGCTCTCGATGAGCCCCTCTCCCCTCCCCCTCCCCAAAGTGGCTGCAGCTGTCAGGACCGCAGATTGGAACTGCAGGTACGGGGCTGGCCCGCTGCCCACCTCCCTCCCGTGTCTGTCTGCGAGAGAGGAAGCCAGCCCACCTCTGGAATCCTTCACTCTCTCCTCGTTCTGCCTCTCCCACCTGTCCCCCGGGAGCATGGGGTCAGCCGCCTCGCTCAGTCTCTCTCTTCCCTGGCCCCTCTCCGATTACAATGCCGGTAGTGTTCACTGTTGCTCAGCTCCCCCTGCACCAGCCACCCTCTTGTCTCAGAGCTCATGGCCTTCCTGTGCTGCCACCTCCCCCTCATGAGGTGTCTTATCTCTCAGAATGCTCAGGACTAGCCAGCTGCCTTGGCCTCACATGCCACACTGACCCCAACAGAAGGTTCCAAATGGGATGCTAAGCTCTGAAGCATACACTAGAGGCCTTCTCAGACCAGTGGAAGACTGGCTCTTCCTATTCTGAGGCCGGACCAGCTGAGACCCAGCAGGGGTTGACCAGGCAGGCACCACCTCTGAACCTACCACAATGCTTCTGGTCCCCTGGTTCCCTCTACCATGCTGACCATCCCTTGAGGGGCTGGCTTAGCCCACCCGAGCTGAAGGCACATGGGAACCTACTACTGCTTGCACCTCCCTACTGAGAGAACAGAGAGCCAGAGTCTTTAGGATGTGTGGAGGACACTAGGGAGAAGGAAAATAGCTGCCCTAGGCCCAACTTGCTTGTCCTTCTCCTGGGGGTACTCAGTAAGCATTCTCCCTACTTCAGTAAACAGGAGACTCCAGATGTTCCTGCACAGCTGGGCACAGGCTCAGGGCAGCTTTTATTGCTAAAGACTGAGAGCAAAGGTCTTTCTGAGTCACTCGTCAGACTCAGTTGATGCTTTAAGTTGGAAGGTGGGTCCAGAGCACCACACATGCGGCCCCCTTACCAGCCCCCCAAAAATCTACGCATCTCCAAAACCTACATGGACAAGTTACCCTACTTCTTTCTAGGCACTGCCCACACAAACAGGGTTGTCGAGTGGGATTCCTGTCTCCAGCAAGGTAGTCCTGGCCCTGCACATCCAGCCTCCCCAAAGGGTACCTGTTTTGTGCCTCCAACAGCTCACTATAACTAGCACCCCACCTTTCAAATGTCTTCCCTTGCTGTGCCCCACAGACCTGCTCTCCAGTTGCCCCTGGCCCTAGCAAGAAGATACAAATCTGAAGTAGCCTACCTTTACCTGCCAGCCACAGCCAGGACCAACTCTAACCCCTATGAGAGGCACATGGCTTCTTCCACACGTACCTTCTCCACCATCCTCCCAAGGTACACTCCCCCTGCCAGCTTGGGCACTCTAATGCAGTGTAGCTCTTAGAACCATGTGGCCAAAGTCAAGAAATGGTACTAGGTCTACCTGGCCAGCAAGCAAACAGTAGTCACAGACACAGGCCCCATCACACCCAGTGGCCATTGGTGAGTCCCTTGGTTGGGCAGCCCCAGTGGGATAGGGCTAGACCCAAAGGATTGGTCTGAGTCTGGCTAGAGGCCCCATTTGGAGGCAGGCATAATGGCTAGCCTCGGGTGGATGGCCGCCAGTGCAGTTTGCACAGACCCGGGTGCCTTCTACAAACAGCAGGGAAGGCCACTCGCTCACTGGAAACCTGAGCCCATAGGCTCCCCTGCCAGCAGTAACACAAGCAAGCTTGGACAGAATAGAGTGCACACAGGGAGGCAGCCAGGACACAGCCGGCAGGCGGGGGTGGCCCCGAAGGAGCAGAGACCGCCAGCGCACTGGAGGCAGCTGCCGGTTCAGTAGCTGGGAGAAGCCATTAACTGCGTTTGGCGAGAGAGCAGAAGGGATCACAGGTTCTAGATGCAGACAGGCTGGGCCATGTCCCTGTAGGATCCTGAGTTATAGATTGGAAAAGGTGGAGGGTGAGGGATAGGTGTTAAAGCTGTAACAAAGACCCCCAACCCAGACCCAAACCCCTCCTGGCTAGAGGTCACACAAGGGATGGTCCTAGGCCCATTGTCCTTGGGGATTGGAAGGGTACTTGCAAACAGACCAGCTCTTCCCAGACTTTGCAGGCCAGAATTCATGGCTTCCCTGAAACCCTCATACTGGGCACACTTCTTGAAGAGCAGGGCTGTAGGCCTGCTGAGCAGATGCATGGGCTTCTCTACCCGAGCAGGCCTGGCCTTGGTTTCCCCAGTTGCTTGATCTACAGAGGGAGTGCAGCATTGGCCACTCATCCACCCTTCTACCCCAGTCCACCTCCCAGGGGTCCCAACTACTGGATGAGATCACGTCTATGAAGCCCCACTGCTTTAGGGAGGAGGGGAAGTGGCCATGTGGGGGTGGGGCAGCCACAGCACAGCTGCTTTTCAGTTACCCCCCACCCCAATCCATCCCCACCATGCCTAGTAAGTCATCTAGGGGCCTTTACCCCCACTCAGCTGAGCCCATGTCTGTGAATCTAGGGGAAGAGAGGGAGGAGCCAAACTACAATCAGAAAGCAGTGTTCCAGGCTGCTCAGTTTAAGCACCACTGATGTTGGGGGATCCTCAAAACATAGCACTGGCAAATGACAACTAGGCTCAGAAGCTCCCAACCCACAGCCTAGACTTGGACCCAAGGGGTGATCAGGAGAAGGGACAGAATTATCAATGGGGCACTTCCACCTTCAAATGCAACAACAGGCTAGACAGGCTACTCCCATTCCACAAGGCTGCCATCTCTCTAGACTCCTGTTGAGGAGCCACCACTAGGATAAAACACAAAACACATAAACACCTTCTCAGTACCCCGTCCAGAATCCCATAGGACATCTGGTGGTATGGTATGGCCCAACAACAGTCTACACAGCTAGTTCTGCTAGGTGGTTCTGGACAGTCAAGAACCCTGGGTTTTGATATCACCAGCCCCCACCAAGGACACTTACAGCTATCCCTCCAGAGGCTCAAGTAGCTTAGGACCTTTTTATAGGCGCTGAACAACTAGGGCACAGTCACAGACGGTATAGGCTTAGTCCATGGAGGACCCTCGATGTATGCCTAGAGACTGTCTGTTGCCCTCAGGTTTCTCCACCATGCAGCCTTTGGTGGGCTGAGCTCTTCTCTCCTGACCTGACCCTTAGCCAGGCACTGATGGCCCTGCCCCACCCCTCCCAGGCCTATCCTCTCAGCTGCAGCCACCTTGCTCTGAGAATAAGGAAGCCAATTGCAGCCTCTGGTGGGGAATATGCCTCCAGCAGACTGGGAAGACATGCATATGTCTAGCCTTGCCTGACTCCTGAAAGTTGAGCTCTGTGGTCCCTTCCAGCTGCTAGTCAGCTATATTTGCAGGAACTCATCAGATGGGCATCTCTACTATTGCAGAACTGTCACTCATGCCAGACTGACACATGTGATACATCATAGAAGAAAGGAAGCATCCCTTGTACCATATCACAGCACAGCATAAGGCTGCCTAGCCTTCTCACAGGGCCACTGGACAGGTCCATTGGGACACACCTCCCCAAGGGCAGGCAGGGTTAGGCAGACCTCTTTCCAGACACTGACCATTTATGGAATCCCCTCCCCCCGACTCCTATTCTCCATATACAATCATCATTGATTTCTCAAAATACCAAGCATAAAAAAGTAGCCGACAGGATGTGGCTGCCGACAGCCAGGGCCCCTTGGGGGGGAGGGGAGACAGGCAGGGAGCCATGCTGTGCGGCCCCCCTTGCCGGTGCGCCCGCTGCTCCGGCCAGGAAACCAATTTATTTTGTTTTGTCTCTGTTCTCTGAACACGCAGCAGAGACTGGATCGGGCTGTCAGCCAAGGCTCCTGTAGACACTGCCAAGAGAGCTTGAAGGTGGGGAGGAAGCCCAGCCAGAGAGGGGGCGCGTGTCTCCCCTAGGCCTCAGGGACAGCCCCTGACAGGCAGGCAGGAAGAGCTCCTGAGAAGAGGACCCATTCCTGTAGGCCCCACACCAAAGCCAAGAAGAGGCTCCCAGGCTCATGTCCTGGGCTGATAGAGTGGCTGCCGCTCAACCCCAGGACCAGGCCTCACCAGGGAGGGACAAGCTGCCAGACCCACTGCCCCTGTGTGCGTAGCTTCTCAGAGCTTCCAGACCTGCTGGCCTTCTGGACACAGTCCATGGCCTCTCAATGCCTCCACTCCCTGAGGATTCAAGGGAACCCCAGCCTAGCATGACATGTGCTCTTCTCGGTATAAATTCCCCATCCTAGATAGGAAAGTCAGGAAGGTACCATAGTAGCTGCTTCCAAGGGAACGCCAGAGAAGGGAACAGACAAAGCCAATGAGAAGACCAGGAGATGCCAATCCTGCCCTTGGTATTACTGTGGCCACCCCTCAAATACACAGTATAGGCTGACTAACATCAATTCAGGCCTGACACCTTCAGCTTTGAGTGCCAACACAGGCTACACCATAGTGGAGGAAACTACCCTGGCCCTGCTATGCCCACAAGACAGACAAGATACTGCTAAGCCATGTATAGCCTCTCTTCTCCAACCTGGCAATGACACACATGAGCTGCTTCAGTCATCTGTCTCAAACCCCCAAATTGTTCTTCCAGATGGGGGGGGGGCTAAGCCAGGCCGCCTACTCAGAGCTCATCAGCCTCATGAGAACCTGGCTCCTCCAACAAACAACAGCACAGCCCCCGCACCAAGGCCTGATACCACCCCAGGGCTCTCCTAGATTGAGGGCAGTACTTCTTGAGGCACCAGCTTAGCCCCTGAAGGAGAACCCTCATCTCACGCAGCAGCAAATCAAGTCCAACCTAAGTCCTACCTCCTCATCAGAGCTGTCCTCTTCATACTCATCTCTGGTCAGAACAGCCGTCTCCTCTGTCCTTGGGCAAGGGGGGCCAGCCTATGGAAAGAGAAATAGTTAATTTGGGGGTCCCTGGAAGCCTTCTGATTATCAGGAGGCCGTAGCCACACAGCCCAGTTCCATGCCCCAAGTCAACTACTTAGAGAGAACCATTCTCTCAATGCTGGAACCGAGATCCAAAGACCACATGAAACTGCATCACCTCAAATCTCTGAGCAGCCCCAACCTGGCCCAAGGCCTCAGCACAGGATGGAAGCTGTTCCAGATCTCAATG
The DNA here is from genome assembly GCA_907164525.1 of Lophiomys imhausi. Taxonomy (NCBI): domain Eukaryota; kingdom Metazoa; phylum Chordata; class Mammalia; order Rodentia; family Muridae; genus Lophiomys; species Lophiomys imhausi. Next base: position 10,067,832 of record CAJQZJ010031511.1, read on the forward strand.
TACTTCAGGGCCACAGGCACTGTACCCTGCACCATGGAATCTATCTAGGGATGGTCTGTCAAGGGCCAAACCAACCTCTGCTGTCTAGTAGTCCAGACAGTAGGTGACACTAGGTGCTAGACCAAAAAGAAGTAGGCTACTAAGAGCAGTGGAAGGCAAACCCAACTATGGGGCTGGCCACCACTCACCCACACTACCACCGTACTAATGTCAAAATCAGCTGCAGTGGCCCAGGGCCACTGGTCCCACAAATGGTCCTCCTGGGCCCAGATCTGGCAGATGTTCAGAGGCCATGTTCAGATCTGCACAGACCTAGGGGCAGGGAACACAAGGAGAGGCATAAGGAGATCAGTGCCCACCAGAGGGTAATGTCAATCTAGGCAGAACATAAGCCAAGGGGTCTTTGTAGTGAGGACCACCTAGAGCCACTAAGAACCACATCCAGGGCAGACCCACTAGCCAAGGGCATAGAGAGATGTCTCAAACCCTCAAAATGCCTAAAGGCCCAGACCCCGGCCTTCCACACCCAGCACAGCTGCAGCAATAGGCTGACCTTATCTCCTGGGTCAGGGTGGGTACCACTGAGGATTCACACTCCAACCTGGAAAACAGATTCTCCCTTGACTAGGGAGGTGAATGGCTCAGACCAGATCGGGTTTATTGGCAGAACCAGAACTGATGGAGAAAACAGGTCCACCTCTCACCCCCAGGACAGTAAAGTGCTTGGAGCAGGAACCCCAGTGTGTGGGCGCCCCCGCCCAAAGTCCCACTCCCTCTTACCCAGGCAGGAGCCAAAGGCCTGCTCTTCCCCTGGCTGTTTTTCCCTTCAATATAAAGAAGGGTGGAAGACTAAGTTTTTCTCCAGGCTTGGAACAAGGCAGGATTCAGTTTCCATATCTCCCCCACTTCCTTGCTGGACACCAGCTCATAATAGACCCCCACACTTAGGGCCCCAGAAACAAAACTGGCAGGCACATCTGTCTCTGCTTGAACTCAGCAGGACCTGGGAGAGTGGCATTACACACCAAGCTCTAGCCAGCCATGGTTCCTAACACAGGTGCCTATAGCCCTGGCCTCAGGCAGGGTCCGTAACATCTCAAATCTCCTCCCAAACGTTCTCTGCCAGGTACTGTACATTCATGAATCACCACAGTAGTGCTTACAGATCAGAGTCCTATAGGAAACAAATCTGACAGTCAGCACTGTGTGTACCAGTGCAGGGCAGTGAAGGGTATATCTGGGGGCCAAACACAGGTAAGCCTTTGACAAGGAAAGATTGGGATCTCCAATGGTGAGTCTCAGGAGTTCCCTCCACATATATGGCCTTCCAAGGCACTTGGGGGTCTAAGAACAGCAGCTTTATTCTGGACTCAACAGCTGCAGACCAGGCCCTGTCCACCAGAGGGCAGCACTGACACAAAGCAACAACGTAGGGACCAGCTCCCTAGGGGAAATGAATGTCTGGGGCCTGTGGAGGGTAGGTCCTATGAAATTTTCTATGGAAAAGACATAGGAAAACACATTTCCTCAAATTATTTGTCCCCCTTTTGAGGACAAGTATTTCTCTGTAGCCTACGATTGTCTCAAACTATCCTCCAGATTCAGCCTCCTGAGTACCGGGGTTTACAGGTGTACATCTGTTTTCAACTTAAAAATTAAAGACGACCACTAAAACATTTAAAGCACAGATAACAGAATACAGGTACAGGACACTCTTACAGCTGCCAGTTTTTCTAGGACAGGGGTCCTGAGCAGCCTGGCTGTCTACACATCTTACTCTCCCAACACAGAGAGAAGGTGATGAGATCTGCCAATCCCATGAAGCCAGCTAGCACCCACAGGGTAAAAGGACACACCTTTTAAAAAGCTCATAGCCCAGCCAGGTGTGGTGGTGCACACCTTTAATCCCAGCACTTGGGAGCCAGAGGCAGGCAGATCTCTGTGAGTTCAAGGCCAGCTTGATCTACAAAGTGAGTCCAGGACAGTCAAGGATACACAGAGAAACCCTGTCTCAAAAACCAAAAAAAAAAAAAAAAGCTCATAGCCAAACCTAGCTCCAGAAGTCTTAGCCAGTTTGGGGAAAATGGACAGATGCCTCTTGGAAGGGACTGAGATCTCAGACCTGAAATCCTGCCCAGGTGCCACTTGGGAGTGGAGCAATATGCAGCCCCACACAGCAGCAACACTATTACCCAGTGACAGGTCAAGCGACTGGTGAAGGAGCGGGGTGTAAGGTGACAGAAAGGCCCAGAGAGACCAAGGAGGCACTAAGATACCAGGTCTGGTGGCACACATCTTTGACCATCACTTAGGAGGCACAGGCAGGTAGAGCTGTGAGTTCAAGGCCAGCCTGATCTACATTGGAGATCCAGGACAGACAGAGCTACACAGTAAGAACTTGTCTCAAAAGGGGAAAGGGTGAACAGTAAGGTATATATAACTTAAACAGAAACAGAACAGGATGAGAGGACTGGCCAGTGTACAGAAAGCAACCCAACATAAGCCAGCAGGAATGGTCAGGGCAGCTAGAATCCAGGATAGTGTTAGGAGACCACAGGAGGGGGTGCTCATCAGGTACTGGGAAAATAAGTCGAAAGGAGGTTCCAAAAAGGAGCCAGTGAACCACCAAAAGAACAGTGGTCCACGAAAAAGCCCGAAGAAAGGGAATTCTTGCTTCCTCCAGACCCTGACCTCTGAGGACAGGTATACTTCTGCCTAAAAAAGGCTGAGAATGTACTGTAAGGACCAAAGACAGAGACATGAGGGTTCTGAGAGCCTAGAATGGCATCCAAATGAACAGGTCTCTTTTTTCTTTAATCTTTCTTTACATTATTGGTTTACTTACTGTATGTGTGATGCATGTGTGAATATAGGTACACACGTGCCACAAAAGAGGACAACTTGTGGGAGTTGGATCTCCACCATGTGGGTTTTGGGGATCAAACTCTGGTCATGAGACTTGGTGGCAAGTGCCTGTACTGGCTGAGTCATCTCGATGGCCTTAAGCAATCTTATAGCGCCAGCAACAGATCCTCTTGTCTCACCTGGCCACACTCCACTGCCACCACCAACCAAGTGTGGGACAAGGGCCATGCCACCTCTTCCAAGAACCAGGCCAGGCCCAGCCAAGTCAACTTCACATCCCTTCCCTGTGGTGCAGAAGAGAGGGGCCACTTCCAGGAGGTCATGCCCTGAGGTCAGTGCAAGGGGTGGATGGCCAAGACTGCCTGTCTTCTTTCCCTTACACACACACAGACACACACACACACCCCTCAAATCCCCACCACACAAAGATCAAATCCAGGATGCTACTAGTAATACAAAAACTATAAATAAAGGAGACTAAAGGCCCTACCTATGATGAACAGTAACAGGATCCTAGGCCACTACCCACACTAGTCTCCAGGGCCTACAGAGAAGGGTGGAAGGAACTGTGTCAGTATGGCTCACCAATGAAAAAAGACTGACAAAAGGTCCCCAGTCCGAAAGAAAATGTGCCAGCAGATACTGAAGAGGCCAGAGACAACATAGGATTAAAAAAAAAACAAAAAAACAAAAAACTGTTCCTGTTTCTCAAAGAAAAGTAACTCACTCAGCTGGCATAGTGGTTTAGACCTTTAGTCCCAGCACTCAGGAGGCAGAGGCAGGTGAATCTCTGAGTTCAAGGCCAGCCTGGTCTACAAAGTGAGTCCTAGGACAGCCAGGGCTACACAGAGAAACCCTGTCTTGAACTGCCTGTCCCAAAAAACAAAGAGTAGCTCAAAAGTGCCTGGAGGAGGCTAGGGAGATGACTCAGTCAGTAAAGGCTTGCCACAAAAGCATGAGAGCCAAGCAGGGCATGGTGGCGCACGCCTTTAATCCCAGCACTTGGGAGGCAGAGACAGGAGGATCTCTGTGAGTTCAAGGCCAGCCTGGTTGCCTACAAAGTGAGTTCAGGACAGCCAAGGATACACAGAGAAACCCTGTCTCAAAAAAAAAAAAAAAAAGTGGTGGCAGCATACCTGCAGTCCTAAGGTTAGGGAAATGGGACAGGAAGATCCCTGGAGCTCTTTGGCCAGCTAGTCTTGCCAATGAGCTCCAGGTTCACTAAGAGCCTGTCTTAAAACAATAAGGTGAGGGTCTCAGGAAGCAGAGGTGGGCAGATCAATGTGAGTTTCAGGCCAGTTAGAACTACATAGTGAGAACTTATCTCAAAAAATGGAAAAGACAACAGCTGAAGGGGTGGCTCAGCATTTGAGAGCACCTACCGACCTGACAGAGGGCACTAACTCAGTTCTCAGTACCCACATCGGGAAGTTCATAACTGCTTGCTAACTTCAGTTCAAGAGGACTGAATGCCCTTGACCTCTGAAGGGCACATGCATGCACATAAATCCATGAAGACTCACACACATACACACAAAAACAAAAATAAATAAGGTAAATATAGAGGAAGATAGTCAACATCAATCTCCAGTGTATATACACACACACACACCAAACAAAGGGGTCTAGAGGTGGCTCAGCAGTTAAGAGCACTGGCTGCTCTTCTAGAGGACTCAGGTTCAAGTCCCAGCACCCACATGGCAGCTCACAACTGTCTAACTATAGTTCCAGGGGATGTGACACCCTCACACAGACATACATGCAGGCAAAACACCAATGCACATAAAACAAATTTTAAAACAAACAAACAAAAGGGCCAGAGAGTAGCAAGGTCTTTCTAAAGACCTTGGCCTCTACCATGCTCACCAACACCGGGGCCTAGCTGCTCTATCCTCCGCCATGACCAGGCGTTTCATGTATGGCAATGTGAGGGGCCCATGGGCCTCACTTAAATCAGGCCTGACAGAGAGAAGCGAGGGCTAACCCAGAGTTTATATAGCACAAGGTACAAGATCAAGGTGTCTGTCAGGGAGGGACCTGAAGGAAGAAGAGTCTTTTCATGTCGGGCAACGTGACGATAGACATTTTAAAACACGGCAAGGCTGGTGCAATAGTGAAACAGGTAAAACTACTTGCTTTGCAAACCGGACAGCCTGAGTCTGACCTCCAAACCACAGTGGGGCAGTCTGACCTCCAAACCACAGTGGGGGAGTTTGACCTCCAAACCACAGTTAGGGAGCCAACTCCCACAAGATGTCCTCTGACCTCCACACAGATGCTGTGGTACAAGCACAGCTGTTCCCACACAAGGAATAACAAATGAAACATAACTATAAATCCTTTTTTTTTTAAAGATTTATTTATTATGTATACAGTGTTCTGACTGCAGGTATATCTGCAGGCCAGAAGAGGGCACCAGATTTCATTATGGATGGTTGTGAGCCACCATGTGGTTGCTGGGAATTGAACTCAGGACCTCTGGAAGAGCAGCCAGTGCTCTTAACCACTGAGCCATCTCTCCAGCCCAACTATAAATCTTTATGCTCCTCTCACTCCACCACAGAAGGCTGCCCTTCCTAAGCTGGAAAGGGCTGTGGCTGCTTTACCCACAAGAGGGTATGCTGACATGACACGGCCTTGGAACCAGGGTTTCACAGCTATGAACCTGCCCACAGACTGCTCATCACACAAGTGACAATGCTCTGCATGTTCATCACAACTCAATATACAGGTGTACACACCCCTCTGCCCTGCAAAATGACACTACAGAGCAGGGACACAGACCCCTTCTATACCTTCCTCACCTCTGACTTCCATGCAATGACTTTGACAGGGTACAACTCTGAGATAGGTAAGGAACACCTGACCCTCCTTCAAATCCTGTGAGAGAAGACAAGTACAGGACCAGAGAGGTAGGGGAGGGCCACGTTCAGGAGGTGTTTGTTCAAGGGACCTGAAAGGACTAGCTGAGAGAATTCCTGGAATCCGGCTCCTCAGCCTCAGATACCCACAGCTCCTACTCCACACTCCACCAGATGGTGCTAACACCTGGACTCAAGCCTGCAAAGACACTTCCAAGGCTCTTCCCAGTCTCTGCCCCAGAGCTATACTGCGACCCCAGCAAGGCATCTTGCTAGAGGTGGAACTATCAGAACTCAGAACTCTCCAGTTATCAGGGAAAATGCTGCACATGCCAGGATTGTCACCTTTTCTTACATTCCTGCAGGTGACGATAGAAACTTGACACTTTGACATAAAGGAATGAGAAAATGGGGCGTGGGGGGTATGTACATATGACACAGGCAAGACAGCAAAAACAAAAGCTTAGAAGAATGATTAACTCCTAAATCTTTCAAACCTTGGTTAACAACTCTGCCACCCACCATAACTGAGACAAACCAGGCCTGGCTTCTTGGTTTCCAACCTGACAGCAGACTTGATTAACCAAAGTCATGATTTCCAGAACACCAGGGCCACTGACGTGTAAACCATCACGAACTACTTTGCAGAATGCTTTCAACTGCTGTATTTTAGTCAGATTAAGCTTTTCTTTCATTTTTATCAAACGAAGGGAAGAGTGCAGCCTTCCCCATCAGTGCAGCAAACCATCACCTCTGGCTCCAAGGCCCATGGGCAGCTGAGCTGGATTCCAGTAGCTCTTGTTTTTACTGCTGAACATTCTCCCTGGCAACCATGTACTGCTAGCTCCCCCAGCACTGGCATCCCCACCTTGGACTCTGCCTCTAGAAAACTCAGTCTATACCTAGACCAAGGGTCAGCCTCTCATCCCATAGAGGTGACCTGAGAATTGTCTGAGGAACAAAGACATAGACACGTGGACTTTCATAGTTCTCAAGGAAGGCACAGTTAACTGATGTTGCAAACTAATGCCTGGGAGCTCAAATGTGTGAAGAAGGATAAAGGACCAGATTTCCAAGAACAGTGTGGAGATGACAGTGTGGTACAGCTCTCAGAGCAGCCACCCTTTCTGGCCACCCTCATGCACAGGAGAGCCCATGGAGGCTCTTCAGTCACACACCTGTGCCTGCTCCTCAGAGGTGTCCTCTGTTCTATCGTCGTCCCTGTCACAACCATCTCCATCCACTCCTTCGGTGTAGTCCTCACTAGTATCACTGCAAGAATCTTCGAGGCCTGAAAACACACTTTCCTCACTGTCAGAGGGACTGGAATCAGAGTCGCTGAGGAGAGGAGGCTGCAAGGAATCACAGTGTTTAATAATGTGCCACCTGGAAACAGAAACCAGCTATGCCTCTGTCCCATACCTCCAACTGCACCAAAACCATCCATCCAAACAGCCCTCTGTATCTCCTGTCTCTACCGATAGAAGCTGGACTGGCCTCAGAGCAGACACACCAATCCCTAGTGTCTTGCAATAGAGGGACCTTTCAAGAACATATTGGCTTTTTAGAGCTCGGTTTCCACTCACTGTGTCACCAAAGCCAATTTTCCTCTACTGACAAAATCCACCTACTCTGGCACCTAAGGATCCTAGAACTGGAAGGTCACCAGCTAGGAACAGCGCTGTGAACTTGGGAGGATCAGGAATCCCTGAAGGCTTTGACCTACTACAGGCAATTTTCCTCTACTGACAAAATCCACCTACTCTGGCACCTAAGGATCCTAGAACTGGAAGGTCACCAGCTAGGAACAGCGCTGTGAGCTTGGGAGGATCAGGAATCCCTGAAGGCTTTGACCTACTACAGGATAAGCTTCTTTACCTTGAAGACTGGGACCAACCACTGATGGACAAGTTGGAAAGTTGAAGAGTAGCAAGCTAAGACCATATGGTGGCTTAAATGAGAACGGCCCTCATACACTCGTATATTTGAATGTTTAGTTCCCAGCTGGTGAACTATTTAGCAAGAATTAGGAGGTGCAGTTTTGTTGAAGGAGGCGTGTCACTAGGAGTGGGCTCTGAGGTTCCAAAAGTGCGTCTCAGGCCCAGAATCACTCACTCTCTCTCTCTCTGCCTATTTGATCAAGATGTAAGAAAGTTCTCAACCACTGCTCCAGCCCTATGCTCCTTGTAAGCAAGCCTTCAATTATGTGCTTCCTTTTTAAGTTGCCTTGGTCATGGTGTTTCATCACAGCAATAGAACAGTGACTAAGATAACCCATCTGCTCTCTTTTTGGAGCAGAAAGAATTCTCTGAGTTCAGCCCTATTGACTAGAGGCCATTTCACATCTAACACAATATGACATACATGCATTGTGAACAGGTCTCTATTACTGATCTCCAAAAGTTGAAAAGAACTCGAGTACTCTTGAGGAAGCATGAGATTGCAGAAATTTCAACTCCACTGGTTTTCCAATAGTCTAACTGCCTAATTGGGTTTTCAGATTCATGATTTTTTGTTTGGTTTTTGAATACAAGATCTCATTAAAGCCAGGAGGTGGTGGCACACACCTTTAATTCTAGCACTCAGGAGGCAGAGGCAGGCATCTCTTTCCAGGCCAGTCTGGTCTACACAGCAAGTTCAAGGACAGCCAAGCCTACACAGAGAAACCTTGTTAGAAAAGCCAACAAACAAATCTCACTATGCAGCTCCAGCTGACCTAGAACTCGATCTGTAGACCAGGCTGGCCTGGAACGAGCAAAGATCCACCTGCCTTTGTCTCCTGAGTGCCGGAATTAAAGATGTGCACCACTGCCACTGGCTAATTCTTGCCTGGTTGAGTGGCCTTCGTAACCAACTATTCCACAGCATTCGCCTGAGTTTCCATAGAATACTGACATTCTCTTATTGAGATTTCTAAAACTCAGTCAGCTACATATCACAATAAGAAGTAAAAGTACAAACGGTTAGAGCAAACACAGGCCTACTCTCTAGAACTACCCATAGGAAGAAGCTTGGGTCCATTTCACAAAACAAAGGGACAGCTTAGGCAGCAGTTCTCAGCCTGCTGGTCGTGACCCCTACGGCACAAACGATCCTTTCAGAGACCACCCTGCAGAGCAGATATTAACATTCCGATCCATAACAGTGGCAAAATTACAGTTATGAAACAGCAACGAAAACAACTTTGTGGTTGGAGGTTACCACCACATGAGGAACTGTATTAAAGGGTGGTAGCATTAGAAAGGCTGAGAGCTCTAAGCCTTAGAGGATCCAATTAAGTAGAGTGAGCTGTAAGACTTAGCTGGGCATGCCTTCTTCCCACCCAGATTTGATGAAGCCCCACTGGCAAGCCTAGGGAGCTGACTAGCAATGGTTCCATGACGACCAGTACTGGACGCTCTGGGTTCCATTCTGGCTTCTATATTCGCATGTCCCCTTTTGTTTCACAACACACCTGACATACTGGCATGGTAGCACAGCATGAGTGCAATGAAAACCCCTTCTAGGACAGGAAGTGAAGATGGAAGGTTCAGAGACTGTGATGAGGGGCACTCTTTTTTTTTTTTTTTAAAGATTTATTTATTTATTATGTATACAGTGTTCTGTCTGCAGGTATATCTGCAGGCCAGAAGAGGGCACCAGATCTCATTATAGATGGTTGTGAGCCACCATGTGGTTGCTGGGAATTGAACTCAGGACCTCTGGAAGAGCAGTCAGTGCTCTTAACCTCTGAGCCATCTCTCCAGCCCCGAGGGGCACTCTTAAAGGTCTCTCCTTTAACAGGGTTCAAGCCACAGAATTACCCCTGGGTTCTAGCGCCCCTCGGCGCAAGTAGTGCTCGGCTGAGAGTTCCAAATTAACAGCCCTGACAGCACGAACTTCTTCCGGGCTCTAGGCGATCCGCACGACACTAGACACTGGCTGAACCACGGCCCGGCCTCCCTGGCCTTGCCACGCGCATGCCTGCTTCCCAGAGGGATGTAACCCGCTCCCTCGAAGTTACCTCTTGTGGCTGCGGCTCCTCATCAGGTTCCAAACGCCGCTTCCCAGGCGGCGATCTCGGTGACATCTGGGGCTTATCCCACGACCCCGCCATGCTGCGCGGCGCTGCGCCGGTTACCGATAGACCGCCTCTTCCGGCAGCGAGAGCGCCTCATGTGCCCTCGACCGGGCCCCGCCCAGCCAGGCTCTGATTGGTGAGCAGCCGGGACGAAGCCATCTTGCGCAGGCGTAGTACGGTGCGCCCCCCCCCCTGGCAGGGCCTGTGAGGTGGGCGGGGTAGATCACGGCGCCTGCGCAGACGAGACACGGGTCCGGCCCTAGCGAGAGCGCGCCGGTCGCAAGATGGCTGCGGCCATGCGAGGCCTTGCTGTGTGTACGCAGCGGGCGGCAGAGCGGTCCGGACAGCAGGGGCAGCGACGACACTAGCTCAGCCTTCAGCCACTCTCTTAGCACGCCACCCTAGCCTCTGCCTGCTTTGTCCGAGATGGATCTGGCCGTTGGCCTCGGTGCAGCGGGGCCCAGCAACGTCCCGGCCTTCCTAACCAAGCTGTGGACTCTCGTGAGTGACCCGGACACCGACGCGCTCATCTGCTGGAGCCCGGTAGGAGCTGGCATAAGGCCGGAGCGGCCTCCAAGGGAGGGTCGTGTTGCGGGAGGGGCCTACTTAGGAGAAGCGGCCCGCGGGTGCCTAGGCTTGCCTGAGTTCAGCCCTCCTGGCATCCTGGAGGGAGAACGCCGCTGTCTGGAGAGGAAGTGCACCCCGCCCCCAGAGCCACTCGGGGAGAGTAGGCCGGAACCCAGAACCCTAATTTCACTGGGACGATAAAGACGGGGCTTCCAGTTCAGGGTCTTTGACTCACAGAGGAATAGCTTCCCAAAGTCCGTCTGCCTTTCTACTTTTAGGCAACCATTCAGAGTACGGGGAGGGCCTAATGAATGCATTGAAGAATATCGAGAGTAGGAGGATGTGAACCCCAAGCTCATCCCTGAAAGTCCTCAGACGCCAGAGCAGTTTTGCCCGGCCCTCAAAGGGCGGCGTCGAGCCTATTCTGTTGCCTAGTAGCGGGCTGTGTACATCGCAGACACTGCAGGACCAGCAGCTCTGACTTGCAGAGGTGGTTCCGTGTTTGTGTCAAGTTGGAAAGTAGCACCTGCTCTTCACATCTCAGCTGTGAGGGCCAGAGCGCAGAGCTAGCAAATGATGGCCTGAAGACAGGCCATCACGATCCAGGGAGCCTTTGGAGGGATGGAGGCCTAGGTGCCACCTACTTGACCTCCTGCAAGCCAGAGCTGGCAGCCTCTCAGGCTCTGCTGAGCACTCCCTCCTGCACACTAGTTTCTTAAGCTGGCAAGAGTGGAGAGAAACCCGGGTGGCAGGTAGAGGCCAAGGCTTCTGCCTCTCAGTTGCCTGTTTGTTTAAACTCAGCTATGCCTAAAGAGTGCTTGGGAAAAAAGAGAAGACTGGAAACCTCAGAACTTCACTTTCTACTAGAAATTCTTTGTGATTATTATCCCACTGGCTCTCTGTGGGCCTTTCCCTCACCGTAGTCCTGGAAAGGAGCAGCATGTTTTCCTGAAGGCCATATTCACTTCACCACCTCTCCTAGACCTCATACTCCTGGGCAGAGAAGTGACCCTACATTCCCATCTTAACCTAACTTTCCACCACTGTTTTTTTTTTTTTTGACTGAAAGGGAGCTTTCTTAACTACATCCAATAGGAATATCAGATGTCCTTTGGAATAGTCTGAGCTTAATCCTATTAGGAAGATCCATCCTGTCTTGTAATCCACCTGCTGTTTCTGCTTATAGATTGGTACAAATGTGGGTGCAGTGCCTTCTAGGACAGGATGTTCTGATGAGGGCCTCTCAGTGTGAAGATGGATCTGATCTGCCCTGTGACCTCCCTCCAGCCACACAGCTGCACATCACCTGTGAGCCTTGTTAGCATGTTGGGAGGGATGGGCAGGTAGTCTGTACAAAGCAGCAGTGGGCTCTAGCTGGTATGAGACATGGCAGTGGGAGCTGGCATGGCCATGAGTGCAAAAACCAAGCTCTGGCATAGAAGTGGAAGAAGAACATCCTTGTCTAGGCCAGACAAGGACAGCAGAGCTTCTTGGATCTGGCTATCTGGCCCTCCGATAGGAAATCATGCCCCTGACCATGTCCTGTTTACTTGTCTTGGTAGCCTCTTAACAGCAATCCCTGAAGGCCCACAGCTCCTGAGGCTTTGGGTCCATATTCTGAGTGGCTTTCAGATAAAAATTTTCTCACCATTCTCAGACACATCCTTCTCCTTGAGGGAACAGGGAGGCTGGATATGTGGGAAAACCCTTCTAGCCCCAGAATCCTTTACTGAGCCTTTCTAGCTTCTGGCTTCTCATCCCTACCACTTAGAGACAGAATGGATCACTACCTTTCTCCAGCTTTGTAGTGTTCGATTCCCTATCTATGGCCCTCATTCAGTTCCAGGTGTTTCACCAAAAGGACCTCAAGAGATCCAGGGCTTTCCTCAGACAGATCCTGGAGGACCGAGCAGCCTTGGGAGAATTTAGGATCCCAGTAAGATCTCTGCAAGCATGTGAACATGGATGTGGGCGGTCCTCCCTTAGTGGGCTACTCTTTACCTTATACCAAAGGAACCTCCAGATCCAGTACCCAGAGATGCAACAAGTAGGGCAGGATGCTTAGATAAACAGCTACTCCATAAATAGAGTCATTTCTAACCCTGGTTTTTTCTCCTTTGTGCTGCGGTTCCTCTGTCCCCTCAGTAAGATTAAGATTGTTGACAGAGCCCGGCGGTGGTGGCGCACGCCTTTAATCCCAGCACTTGGGAGGCAGAGGCAGGCGGATCTTTGTGAGTTCGAGGCCAGCCTGGTCTACAAAGTGAGTCCAGGACAGCCAAGGATACACAGAGAAACCCTGTCTCGAAAAACCAAAAAAAAAAAAAAAGATTGTTGACAGAGCCACGTCAGTGCATTTTGAAATGGGGGACCAAGCCTAAATAAAGAAACAAAAGCTCAGAACCTACATCTAGCTTGATCCTAGTTTTGTAAGGTTATTTTGTCCAGTTCTTTCTAGATATATTAAAAAGAAACATGAGAAGTAACTTTGTCTAGCTCAAGAGAGTACAGGTAATTGTGGTTTTTGTTTAGCTTGTTTTTAAATTTTCTTCTAGTTCTTAGATGAATGTGTATTTTCATGTGTGTGTGTTTGTGTTTGTTTGCATGTGCGCATAAAGTCCAAAGAGGGACATCTGATATCCTCTCTATCCCTCTCTGTTCTGTTCTTGTAAGACAGTATAGTATCTCTCACTGAACCTGGAGTTTGCCTTTTATCAGCTGGGCTGGCTAGTCAGCAAACCCAACAGTCTTTGTACTCCGCCCAGTGCTGGTCTTACAGACTCACACAGCCACACCCAGCTTTGCATGGGTACTAGGAAATTCAAACTCAGATTCTCATGCTCTCCTGGGTCTGACTGTGGTATGCCAAGCACCTTAGGAGCTTGAGAATCGGGAAGAGGGCCACATGATTTTACCAAACAAGTGCTAGGGCAGGTGGAGAATGAACCAGGAGTAAACTGAAGCCTTAAGACCAGGACCAGGCTTCAGAGAGATACTTCAGGGAGGTTTAAAAAAAAATGTATTGAAGTTTCATTTTTAAGATAGCCCCTGCCCTTTGATAGCCTTAACAATGAAGATCTTAAATTTTGTTGCTAGGTGTCTGTCTGGTCTCACCCTGATCTCAGCCTACTTATGTAGTTCTCTTCTTTTTAAGAATAGGAATGGCTGTGGGTTGACTGGGAGACCCCTGTAATTGAAGAAGCTGAAACAACTGAGCAAGGGCTCTTGAATACCAGTACACAAACAGCCACTGTGAGGGAGCTGGGTTCCAGGGTAGGCTGTTGGAGACAGTGGTCTATGTGCCAAAATGGGCCGGGCACCACCCACCTCAGTACTCTTCATGAGATCACATGAAAGCATTTTAAAGCAGAGACCTTGCCCATGGTTGATAGCCAGAACTCCTAGGAAAAGCAGGCTCACTCCTGCTACCCAACTCTGCCAGCCAGGTGAGCTCATTCTCAGACAGATTGCAGGAACTAACAGGCCCTGTGGCCCCACCCTTAGAGAGCTGGCAGCGGATTCAAAATGTCAGAGGTCATGTATACCAGAGACAAGTTGTGATGTGTGCTGCAGGCCTGGAGGCTCCAGTCCCTCCCAAAACAACTGTCAAGCAATGTGTGGCAGGCACAACAGTCTTCAGCCAGCACTTCTGTTTTGTATGAAAACTGAGGCAGAAAGCTTGACATAGAGCTAAAAAAAAAAAAATCCAAACTCATACTTGCTCATATTGCTCATTACCTGTCTTTGTCAGGTACTGTGTATACCGTGTGTGTGTGTGTGTGTGTGTGTGTGTGTGTGTGTGTGTGTTTTATTTTCTGTATATGTGTGCTTTGCCTGAATGTGTTTGTGTATGACTGGTCTCTTCGGAGGCCAGAAGAAGGTTCCATATTCCCTAGAACTAGAGTTACAGGTGGTTGTGAGCTGCCATGTAGCAATCAAACCCAGGTCTGCTGGAAGAGGAGCCAGGAGTCTTCTCTCTACCTCAAGCCTTTCTACCTTGTTTTCTGAGGCAGGGTTTTCATTGGCCTATAGCTCAGTGATTGAGATAGGCTGGCCAGGGCCTCCAAGGATCTTCCTGCCTCTTCAGCACTAGGATTGCATGTGCTTACCACTGTGTCTGGCATTTGTGTGTGTGCTAATTCTTCTTCCCATTTGTGTTTTTGTTTTTGAAACATGATCTTTCTGTGTACCCTTGTACTGGAACTCATTATGTAGGCCTAGCTGGCCTCAAACTCAAAGAGCTCCTCCTATCTCTGCCTCCTAAGTGCTGGGTTATTAAAGATGTACATCACACCTGGCCCTTTTTTTTTTTTTTTCATTTCAAGATTTATTGCTGGGCATGGTGGTCCATGCTTTTAATCCCGACATTCTGGAAACAGGTAGATTTCTATGAGTTCAAGGCCAGCCTGGTCTACAAAATGAGTTCCAGGACAGCCAGGGCTATACAGAGAGGACTCCTGCCCCCCCAAAATTATCTTTATTTTATGTGTATGGGTATTTTGTTGGCACAGAGTAACTATGGAGGCCAGAAAAGGTTATCAGGTACTATGGAACTGGGATTCCAGATGATTGTTAACCACCAAATGTATCTGGGAACTGAACTTGGGTCTTCTGCAAGAGCAACAAGTGCTCTTGACTACTGAACTGTCTGTCTCTCCAGCCTCTGGGTGCTAGAGTTATGAGTTTAAGTCCTCATGCTTACACAGTGAGCACTTTACTAACTGAGCCATCTCTCCAGCATTTATTATTTAGCGAGTGTGTGTGTGTGTGTGTGTGTGTGTGTGTGTGTGTGTGTGTGTGTG
>CAJQZJ010031511.1:10082993-10101411 GCA_907164525.1 Lophiomys imhausi
GTGTGTGTGTGTGTGTGTGTGTGTGTGTGTGTGTGTGTGTGTGTGTGAATGTGCCATAATGTACAGGTGGGTGTCAAATCACACCGTTAGGGAAATCAGTTCTTTTCCACCACGATGTGAGTTTCAGAGCTCAAACTCAGCCCTTCAGGTTTGGTGCCAAGTGTCTTTGCCCACTGAGCCATCTCACCAGCCCTCTTTTTACCTTTTTAAAGCAAGGTCTCACAAATTCACCGAACTGATCTTGAATTTATAATCCTCCTGTCTCGGTCTCTCAAGTGCTAGGATTGCCGGCCTGTCTCCAGTCTTCATTGCTCACTTGCTTCCTTAGTTGGACCCTCCAGACACTTTTGCTGTGACCAGCACTGCTGGCTCATAATCAGATATTGGATTTATACCCGAGTGTCCTTCCTTACCTCTCCACAGAGAAAGGAACCAGCAGAGATCTGTAAACTGATAGACTCTATGATGTGCCCTGTGTATTTCTTCCTGCCTGAGAGGTAAAGGAGGTAGGGATACAGAGAGATCCAGAATTCAGAAGTCACTCAAGGCCTTCTTGGAAGAACAGATAACCCTGTGTTCTAACAGGCCTGCCAGTAAACAGTTCTTCACTGATGGGCCTGGAAAGAGTGTCTGGCCTGGGAGTAGACCATTTGGGAAAGAGTAGGTATGTATAAAGACTAGCTATACGGGCTATGGATGGACCACTTTAGAGGGAAGAAACAGCTCTCTTTGGATTACAATGGCTAGGCTAAGGCCTGCCTCTGGCTGCAGAATTTCCTCAAGTTCTAGCAGGAGTAAGCTAGCCTCACAGGCTGCAAGAGAAGTGATGCTAAGACCTGAATGGCCCTTGGTGCCTTCAAGTACTGCCAGGCCCTCCATTCCAACCTTCTAGGCCTGTGATAAGAAACGCTGACTGACCCGTGTGTGTTTAGTGGCGTGGAGGCTGGAGTTGCTAGTAGCTGGGCATGAGAAGGAATGTGCTGGTTCTAACACTTGGCGTCGTAGACATAAACTAGAACTAACCTGAGCACAAACAAGAGAAACACTATTGAAAAGAACTTCAGATGAACCACAGAAAAGGACAGCACTAAGACCTGGAGAAGTACTAAGAGATCAGCTAACCTTCTGTACTTCCTGTCTGTCTCATTTCCCAGTCTGGGTTCTCTGTTTCATGTCTTGACCATGGAGGCAAGCCACCCATCGCTTTTCAGCTCTCTGGCTTGCTGCTCCTAAGGCCCTAGCTTCTGGGACCCAGAAAATGGCTAGGCAACTAAGCTCAAGAAAAGGATCACATGCTTCACCAGCCTCATCTGTAGAGATACAGAGGAACTAAAGTGGCAAGGACTGTGACTGGCAGATACTCAAAAAGAGCAGGTGGCAAACCTCATGGGACACCAGAGCTGTTAACCCTCTAGAATAATGGAATCCTTTGAGAAAATATGCATAATTTCTGATTTACTGTGTATAAATTGTATTCATACAGAATTTTGTATGTATTTCAAGTTGTTAGTCTGTAGAAATTAAGATCACAGGCTGGAAATAAGACTTACCATTTACTGACAACTGTGTTTCAATTTACTAGCCAGTGTTAGACAACCATTTCTGCCTTGCTGTAGCTCTTAATTTCACAGATAGATTTTCATTATATACAAGTATAAGTTATGACACCCCCTTTCTAAAACTGCTCATGGTCAGCAAAAGAGGACCCATAAGCCACTGAGGTAGAGAGATGAAACATTGGCTTTATCACAACCTCACCACCTAGCCCTGGAAAACCATAATAGCTATTAAGGAGTAAATAACCAAGCCAGGAATGGTGCTGCACTCCTTTAATCCCAGAGATGCAAGAGGCAGTTGGATCTGAGTTCAAGCCCAGCTGGTCTACAAAGTGAGTCCAAGACAGCCAGGGCTACACAGAGAAACCCTGTCTTGAAAAAACAAAAAACCGCATTCAGGCATTAGAAAATAGTTAAAAACTTAGGTGAGCCCACACTGCTGGGTGTTATGTGTGGTGGTGCTTGCTGTCAGACTTATAGGCATGAAAGGAGAACTCAAAATTCAGACTATAAGGAAAATAGAGAAAAGAGAGAGTCACCCAGGAATCTCTAGGTTAAAACGGCCTTCTGCAGACACTAAGCGTTTGTGAAAGAAGGTAAGGACTCCTTCAAGAAAGAGAACTTGAAGTTGCTGAGGGAGGAGTCAGAGCCCTCACAAGGCCTCAGGGTAACTGAAATTTCACCAGCCAGAATGGAGAAAGTGCCTTGAATAAATATAAAGGTGCAGGCAAAATCTGGACATGAGCTAGCTAAGCCCTGAGTAAAGACACTCTAAGAACAAGCCTGAAGACATGGGGAGGGGAGTCAGTAAGTGAGTAAGGTACTTCTCTAGCCTAGTGACCTGAGTGCAGGTCTCAGGGCCTGTGTGTGAAAGGAGTGAACAAACTCCTTCAGTTGGCCCTAGCTTCCAACACCACCACCACTTATATTTTTGGTTTTGAGTCTTCAACGGCTGAGCCATTTCTCCAGCCCACCACCACTTCAAAAGCATACTTAAAAGTGCTTGGTGGCGGGGACTGGAGAAATGGCTTAGCAAGTAAGAACAAGTGCCAGGTCCTAGCCCCAGCACCCACATGTGTCTCACAACTGTTTGTTGTAACTCTAGTTCCAGTGGACCTGATAACCTCTTTTAGCCTCCACAGGAACTTCATCTAGCCAAAACACCCATATACATAAAATTGAAATAAATCTAAAAAGAAAGAAGAGCTCTATCACCCATATAAAACATGCTGAGCCTAGCAGAGAGCACTGGATCAGCTAAGATACAAGGATCCCTGAGCCCATTAGCCAGCCTATTCAGATGAGTGAACTCTTGCCTCAAAACACAAGGTGGAAGGGCTAGAAAGATGGTTCAGTGGCTAAGAACACTGACTGTTCTTCCAGGGGTACTGGGTTTAATTCCCAGCACCCATGTGTGGCTCATAACCATCTATACTTCCAGTTCTGGCGGATCCAGTACCACCTTCTGGCCTCTGCAGGCATCAGGTAAGCTCATGGTGCACAGAAAACATTCGGGCAAAACACTCATACACATAAAGTAAGTCTTTAAAAAATAAAGGAGCTGGAGAAATAAGAGTAGTTAAGAGCACTTGTTGCTTTTTCAATCAGTTCCTATTACACACTTAGTAGTTCATAACCATCTATATGTAACTCATGCTCCAGGGGATCCCATACCTTCTTCTGACCCCTGTCGGCACCCAAGCATTTATGTGGTGCACATATATACAGGTGACTCTCCTATATGCAAAAATATTTTTAATCTGAAAAATAAAATTTAAGTGTGGGAAAGAGGCGAGTACTCTGCTGGAAATTGCCTGCAGAACAGGAAAACAGCTGCTCAAGAGGTAAAGGCAGGAAGATTAGAAGTTCAAAATCATTGTTGGCTACACAGCATGTTTGAAGCCAGCCTAAAATACATGAGTCTCAGTCTTCCCCCACCCTTCCAGAAATGGAAAGAAAAGAAAATGGCTCAAAGAGCAAGAGGTAAGAAGGACTGAGAACTCAGCAGAAACTGAGGCATAAACCAGAATAACTCCTAAAGTGCAAGTATAGTCCCATGTTCTAAACTCAATGATTATACCACATCAACAGGAGAAACAAAGAAAAATAGAAGTGTCTCAAGCAAAAAGCACAATACAAAATTCAACACCTACTTCTTGATGGGAACTCAGCAAATTGGGAGTAGCAGGGGATGAGAGAATAGTGTCTCTAAATATTGTGGCTGATTGTGTGAACCTGATTGTGAGGACTACATGGTTTCCCAAGATTGGAGGAGAAGAGAAGTTGTCTGCTTTGTGTCATTTCTGCTTAACAATGTGTTAAGCTGGGCGTGATGGTGCATGCCTGTAATCCCAGCACTTGAGAGGCAGAGGCAGGTGGATCTCTGTGAGTTCAAGGCCAGCCTGGTCTACAAAGTGAGTCCAGGACAGCCAGAACTGTTACACAGAGAAACCCTGTCTCGAAAACAAAAAAACAGTGTGTTATATATTCCAGTCAGTACAGTGTAGCAAATAAGTATAAACCTTAATAAAACAAATTGGAAAGGAAGAAGTAACACTGACAGTTCAAAGAATGGATAATTTACTTACAAAATCCTTAAGAACCTAAAAACAGTCTGTGAGATCACAAGATCCAGTTAATGCTCAGAAGTGAATTACATGTCTACATATGAACAGTGAGTTATCATTGAATTGTGACAAGGCTGAAGAGATGGCTCAGCAGTTTAGTGCTTCCTAACCTTGCAGAAGACCCAAGTTCAATTCCTAGTGCCTGTGTCAGTGCAGCTGACAACCACCTGTTAACTCCCAGCTCCAGAGGATCTAGCATCCTCTTCTGGCCTCTTCAGCATGTTCGTGTAATCAGAAAACACAAGCAAGTCCTTGGCAGCCACTGTGAGAAGGTTCTTAAAGAGCCCTGTCAAAAGGTGGAAATAGGATGTGTTTTGAGTCTTAAGGGTGGATGATAATGCCACCCAAAAGACACCTCCATAGCCAAAGAAGTTCTCAAGGCTCTGCTTCCTCAAACTCTGCAGGAAAGCCCTTGTCTGCTTTTCCTGCTTGTGGCTGCTGTTATTCTGTGATTCTTCCTTGGTTTGTAGCTGCATGACTCCAGCCTATAATAACCTTTGTCATTACTTGGCATTCTCCCTGACGAATTTTATTTGATTGTCTTATTTTAAGAACATTAGTGTGTAACAGAATATTTTTATTAATACTTATATTTATTAATATGTAACAAATTTCTATAAAATACCTAAATCCTATATCCTAAAACCTATAATCTACAATCTGTAATCTAAGAGTACCTATTATCTAAGAATACTTAACTAACACTATTTTAACTTTTTTTTTTTTTTAAGATTTATTTATTATGTATACAGTGTTCTGTCTGCAGGTTTATCTGCAGGCCAGAAGAGGGCACCAGATTTCATTATAGATGGTTGTGAGCCACCATGTGGTTGCTGGGAATTGAACTCATGACCTCTGGAAGAGCAGCCGGTGCTCTTCACCACTGAGCCATCTCTCCAGCCCCTTTTTTTTTTTTGGTTTTTCGAGACAGGGTTTCTCTGTATAGCCCTGGCTGTTCTGGACTCAATTTGTAGACCAGTCTGGCCTCGAACTCGCAAAGATCCGCCTGCCTCTGCCTCCCAAGTGCTGGGATTAAAGGCTTTCGCCACCACTGCCCGGCTCCAGCCCCTATTTTAACTTTCTTAAAAGGATATTAATATTCCCAGTGTAGGTCCATTCAGTATAGGTTAGTTTACGGCAGTCCCAGAAGGCAGTCCCTTTCAAAGCTTAGTGTTCCTTGGGCCTTACTTTGCAAGTTCGCAATGCCAGTTTATTTCCACCACCAAATTGTGGTCAGTTTATAAAGTCAGTCTATTTCAGTTGCCAAACTGAGGCTGGCTTTGTTCATCAGCTGAAATTAACAGTCTTCTTGGCCAAACCTCACAGCCAAAGGCCTCTCCAAGTGGCTTCCAAACTCTGCTTGCCTCGTGCACTTTTCCAGCTCTCTGGGCCCCAAGATATTAAAGAACTCCCTGTCAGTAGGTTCATGCCAGGCCTCTGCTTTAGGCTATAACAGTCTAAATTCTGTTAATGGTGTACCTTGCTGTGTGCTTATTCAGGGTGACTTTTCAGTCGGTGAGTGCAGGAGAGAGAGACCGTGTGGAATTCTCATCTTATATATCACATTATCTCACGATACTTGGCAGTCTCAAAGGTCCACGAGATTTCTCACCATGTCCAACAGTCCCGTTGCTTCTCACAATAACTAACATCATCAGCATGGCTTGCGCAGTTTCTTAGCCATGTCCTTTCAACAAGGCATATGGTCCGGCTACAACTGGCTTTTTGTCCATATCAGCAAACCAAAAGGATGCCAAGCTCCTTCTGTGCTGCCAGACGCTAATCTGAACTGCCTACTAGTTTCACTAAAAAAAAAAAAAAAAAAAAAAAACAGAAAAACTTCTGCCACATTAGTCCATTTAAATTAAGGGTCCATGGTACTCCAATATGACCTCACATTGTCTAATTCCATCTGCAGCAACCCTATTTACAAATATAGTTACATTCTGAGGTATGGAGGTTAGGGCTTGAATGCTTCTCTCTCTCCTTTTTTAACCACTTATTCCTCTCTAATCCCCCTCCTATTCCCTCTAGAACCCTTCTTCCCCGCATGTTCCTTTCCTTCTTTCATTTATTTTCCATTATAACCCACTGAGTTTAGTTAATATTTCTTTCACATGCATGGGCGTGAGATTATTGGATTATGGGTAATTTACCTTCGGTTACACATCTAAAGAAAAATGGCTCCATCCTCTCCTCCCCCAGCAGCCAATCCCTACCAATAGCTCCTCAGCTTTAGCTCCCTGCCCCTTCCCCATCCGTGCTGGAATGTTGGCAGGCTCTGCCAATTGCAGGTCAGCACCATGGCCAAGTCCTGTCCACAAGCAGGGTTTTCCACCACTCTCCCCATCCTCCTGACCCTTCATCATTTCAGCAGTTTCTTCAGTGATGTTCCCTGAGCCTTGGGGTGGAATAGAGTGGTTAGATGTCCCTTACAGGGCTGAGCACTGAGCAGTCATTTATTCTCAGCAACTTGACTGGTTATGAGACTACTTAACTACTGCCCACAGCAAAAGAGGTATCTTTAGCAAAGGATGGAACATCACTAATCTATGGGTACAAATATAAATATTTAGAAGACAATTTGACAACATGTCCAATTTTCAAATATCAGTGGTAGATTCCCCCAGGGACTCTAAAATTCCCAGTTGTGGGCTTTTGACCAGGTTTACAGTATCAGGCATAAATCTACCCGCTACCCCCCGTGGAGTGGGCCTCAAACTCAAAGGGGTTGCTTACACTGTATATTCATGTCACTCTTGTACCATTGGGCAAGTCTTGCTTATCAAGTCTGTATTATAACACATAGGGTCAACTCTGATGACTTTCCTCTCAGTGCAGCCTCATACCCTCATGAAAGCTAGCCAGCAGGGAGAGATTCCTAGGTGAGTTTCAGCTTGATTTCTCTGTCTTGTAACCAATGTATGTGATAACTTCAGCAATAAAGATGTTTTGGGCTTTTTGTTCACACTGTGTTTTTGATTTTTGACTTTTTAACACAGGATTTCTCTGTATAGTCCTGGATGTTCTGGAACTCTATGTAGACCAGGCTGGTCTCAAACTCACAGATATCTACCTACATTCTTTCTGGGTCTATATAATGAAACGTTGTCACATGCAGTGTGTTACCTGCATTGTGACCAGTGCCCTTATTTTTCTTCCCTATTTTCCTTCCTTTAAAAAAAAAAAAAAAAAAAGATTATTTAGTATGTGTATGTATGTGTGCCTGCATGAGTTCCTGTGCAGAGGCCCATGGAGGTCAGAATGCATTTGATGTTGGAGTTACAGGTGATTGTGTGCTGCCTTGAACTCACAGAGATCTGGCTGCCTCTGTCTCCCAAGTGTGCGCACCACCACCACTCAGCTTTGGTTTTGTTTTGGTTGGGTTTTTTGTTTTATTTTGTTTTTAAGATAGGTTGTCACCATGTAGTTTCACAGACACATTTTTCATGTGTATAGCTGGCAAGAATTTTTTCTAATTCTGTAGGCTGCTGCTTTACTCATTTGACAGTTCCCTTTGCTGTTTAGACTCTTTAATTTCATGAGGTCTTACTTGATGGTTATTAGCCTTATTTCCTGAGCTACTGGATTCCTATTCAGGAAGTCCTTACCTAGAATGTAGCCAACGTGCTCATAGTGAATGATCTTTCTGATGTGTTCTTAAATTCAGTTCGCAAGAATTTTTGCATCTATATTCATCATTAACATTGGTCTGTAATTTATTTTGGGGGGAGTTCAAGGCAGTTTCTCTGTGTAACAGCCCTGACTGTTCTAGAACTTACTCTGTAGACCAGACTGGCCTTGAACTCAGAGATCCACCTGTCTCTGCCTCCTGAGTGCTGGGATTAAAGGCATGCACTACCATTGCCTGGCTCTATTTTTTTTTAATCTGTACTCTTTTTTTCCCTCTTTATTCTTCTCTTTTGCAATACATCCCAACCACAGCCTCCCCTTCTTCCACTCTCCCTAGTCCCCTACTACCTCTCTTCTCCCTGAGATCCACTGCCCCTCTGTTTCCCTCCAGAAAAGAGCAGGCCTCCCAGGGATATCAACCAAACACTGCGTAACATAATGGAGTAAGACTGGGCACAAGCCCACATATCAGGGCTGAACAAGGCAACCCAATAGGAAGAAAAAGGTCCCAAGAGCAGACAAAGGAGTCAGAGACACCCCTACTCCCACTTCCCACTGTTAAAGAGTCCCACAAATCTAAAAAACCACAGCATGTAAACAGAGGACCAGTGCAGACCCATGTATGCAGGCTCTGTGATTGCCACTTCAGTCTCTGTGAATCCCTGTGGGACCTGCTTACTTGATTCTGTGGGCTGTGTTCTCCTGGTGTCCTTGACCCTTCTAGCTCCTACAATCCTTCTTCCCCTTCTTCTGAGGAATTTCTCAACCTCCACCTAATATCTCTGCATCTCCTTCCATCAGCTGCCAGAGAAAGATGATTGGGCTAGGCACTGATCAGTGAATATAGCGGAATATCATTAGAAATCATTTCATTGACTTTTGTTGTTGTTGTTCAACCGTGTTTGGTTCTTCTCTAAGTCTTTGAGCCATCCAGCTTCCAGTTCCTGGTCATCCAGGCAGTGTCTGGCATGGGCTCCCTCATAACTTGGGCCTCAAGTTAGACCAGTCATTAGTTGGCCACTCTCATATGCTTTAAAGCCCCAGGACATTTTGCAGGTAGGACAGGTCCCACAGTACCACCACTGGAAGCCTTGCTTGGTTACAGAGATGCCCAGGTCAGGCTCCATATCCTCTGTTACTAGGAGTCCTTGCTAGAGTCACCCTCATAGATTCCAGGAAGTTTTCACTGCTTTGGGTTTCCTAAATGCCCCCTATTTTAGTCATCTCTTCCTGTACTCTGTTCCTCCGTCCCTTCCTTCCCAGCCTGACCCTTCCTGATGTTCTCATGCCCACCCTCCCCCAGCTCACCCACAAGGTCTTTTCTATTCCCCCTTCCCAGGAAGATTCATGTGTACCCTTTGAGCCTGACTTGTTTCTTAGCATCTCTGGGTCTGTGGATAAAGCATGATTATCCTTTACTTAATGGCTAATATCCACTTATAAGTGAATACATACCATGTTTGTCTTTCTGGGTCTGGGTTGCCTTGCTCAGGATGATTTTTTTCTAGTTCCATCCATTTGCTTGCAAATTTCATGATGTCATTTTTTTCCCCTAGCAGCTGAGTAATACTCCATTACTGTAAATGTACCACAGTTTCTTTATACATTCTTCAGTTGAGAGACATCTACATTGTTTCCAGTTTCTGGCTATTATGAATAAAGCTGCTATGAACATAATTGAGCAAATGTCCTTGTGGTATTTAGAGTGTCCTTTGGGTATATGCCCAAGAGTGCTATAGATGGGTCTTGAGGTAGCTTGGGTCTGAGGAACCACCATATTGATTTCCAGAGTGGGAGTACAAGTTTGCACTTCCCCCAGCAATGGATGAGTGTTCTCTGTGCTCCACATTCTCACCAGCATGAGCTATGACTTGTGTTTTTGATCTTAGCCATTCTGACAGGTGTAAGAAGGAATCTGAGAGACATTTTGATTTGCATTTCCCTGGTGACTGAGAATGTTAAACATTTCTCCCAGTGCTTCTCAGCCATTAGAGATTTCTCTATTGAGAATTCTGTTTAGATATGTACCTATTTTTTAATTGGATTCTTTGGTTTGTTGATGTCTAGTTTCTTGAGTTCTTGATATATTTTGGATATTAGCCCTCTGTCAGATGTGGAGTAAGTGAAAATCTTTCGATTCTGTAGGCTGCCATTTTGTCTCCTTGATGGTGTCTTTTGCCTTTACAGAAGCTTTTCAGTTTCATGAGGTCCCATTTATTAACTGTCAATCTTAGTGTGTCTGTGCTATAGGTGTTCTGTTCAGAAAGTAATCTCCTGTTCCCTACTTTCTCTTCAATCAGGTTCAGTGTATCTGGTTTGCTTTTGGGTTTTTTGTTTGTTTTTGTTGTTGTTGTTGTTGTTGGGTTTGTTTTGGTTTTTGGTTTTTGGAGTCAGGGTTTCTCTGTATAATACTCCTGGCTGTCCTGGACTCACTTTGTAGACCAGGCTGGCCTTGAACTCAGAGAGATCTGCCTGCCTCTGCCTCCCAAGTGCTGTGCTGGGATTAAAGGCATGTGTCACCACGCCTGGCCACTGTATCTCTGATCCATTTGGACTTGAGTTTTGTGCTCAATATGGTGATAAATATGGATCTATTTGCATTCTCCTTTTGTGCAGACATTCAGTTAGACCAGCACCATTTGTTGAAGATGCTGTCTGTTTTCCATTATATTTTTCTGGCTTCTTTATCAAAATCAAGTGTACATAGGTGCATCGATTTATGTCTGGGTTTTTAATTCGATTCCATTAGCCAACATGTCTTTTTATGCCAATATACTATGTGTTTTTTTTTATTATTATAACTCTGAAGTACAGCTTGAAATCAGGGATTGCCATACTTCTAGGAGTTCTTTTATTGTACAGGATTGTTTTAACTATCCTGGGTTTTCGTTTTTCCATATGAAATTGAATATTGTCCTTTTGAGGTTTGTAAAGAATTGTGTTGGAATGCACTGACTCTGTAGACTGCTTTTGGTAGGATGGCCATTTTTACTATGTTAATTCTACCGATCCGTGAGCATGGAGGATTTTTCCCTGATTCAGTCTCTTTCTTCAGAGACTTGAAGTCTTTGTCATGCAAGCCTTTCACTTAGTTGGTTAGAGCTACCCCAGGTATTTTATTTTTTTTGTGGCCATTAGGAAGAATATGTTTTCCTGATTTCTTTCTCAGTCCATTTGTCATTTGTATATAGGAGGGCTACTGATTTTTTTGAGTGAATCTTGTATCCACCTACTTTGCTGAAAGTGGATTTTTTGTTTATTTTTGTAAGACAGGGTTTCTCTGTGTAGCCCTGACTGTCCTGGATCTCACTCTGTAGACTGGGCTGGCCTCAGACTCACAGGGATCCACTGAGATTTATCTGTGCTTTTATCTGCTTTGGGCACTGGGTAATACCTTCATAAAAAGTTTAGTTAGGGGTAGAGAAATGGCTTGGTCGCTAAGAGTGTGTATTGCTCTTAACAGGGGATCCAAGTTCAGTTCCCAGTACCCACATCAGACAGCTCATAAGTAACTCCAGCATCTCTGGCCTTCATGAGCACCTGCACTCAAGTGCACATACTTACACAGAGACACACATCATTAAAAGTAAAATATAGTTTGGTGATGCTCCTTCCTTTCATACTTTCTAGAATAGTTTGAAAAGCTTTAGTGTTCTTAGTAGATTTGGTAAAATGTACCAATAAATCCATCAAATCCTGGAATTTTTGTGTCTTTTTGGGAGCTTTTTTTTAAATTAGATTTGTTTTTATTTTATTTTATTTTTTATTTTTTGGTTTTTCAAGACAAGGTTTGTCTGTGTAGTCTTGGCTGTCCTGGACTCACTCTGTAGACCAGGTTGGCCTTGAACTCACAGAGATACGCCTGCCTCTGCCTCCTGAGTGCTGGGCACGCCTGGCCATTACAGACAGCTGTGAACTGCCATATGGTGCTGGGATTTGAACCCAGGTCCTTTGAAAGAACAGCCAGTGCTCTTAACCACTGAGCCATCTCTCCAGCCCTAAAATAATTTTTGTTGTTGTTGTTTGAGACAGGGTTTCTCTGTGTATCCCTGGCTGTACTGGATTCACTTTGTAGACCAGGCTGGCCTTGAACTCGCAGGGATCCGCCTGTCTCTGCCTTCTGAGCTCTGGGATTAAAGGTATGCGCAACCACGCCCGGCAGGAGCTTTTTAATTACTGCTCAAATTTCACTTGTTATAAATCTAATTCCTTATCTTGATTTAATTCAGTTAGGTGATATGTGTCTTGAAATGATGATCAATCTTTTCCTTTTAGCTAGTTTGGTCAGAAATTTGTCAATTTTTTTGTTTGCTTTGTTTTTATTTTTGAGACAGGGTCTCTCTACATAACCCTAGTTTCCCTGGAATTCATTATATAGACTAAGCTGTCCCTGAACTGACAAGCATCCACCTTAGCCTCTGCCTCCCACCAAAGTGCTGGGATTTAAAGTGTGTGCCATCATGCCCAGTAATGGTTTTGTCATTTTAAAAAATTTTTATTTTATGTACATTAGTGTTTTGACTGTATGTATGTCCGTAAAAGGGTGTCAGATCCCCTGGAACAGGAGTTACTCTTTCAAACTGCCATGGGGATGCTGGGATTTGAACCCAGGTCCTCTGGAAGAACATCTGTTCTGCCTGGTTCTCGAAACACCAAAGACCGCCTAGGAGCCAACTCTGATGTAAATACATGAGGGTTGTTTATTCAAGCTCAGAACTTGGACTCTCAACACTCACTGACACAGCAGTTCGAGTTGGGAGCCCCCAGACCCAAAAGTACAGAGTTTATAAAGAGACTCAGACAAAGAAGCAGGTTCTTTACCATGTGATTGGATGACATTTGGGTAGCTAGTCATGTCCATTTCTGATTGGCTCATTACTGACTAACCAGCTGTGGTCAGCTTGACCATCAGAAAGTTTGTTTAGACTTTTTGGGTGCTTTCTCAGAGTGAGCTGTCTGGTGATGACGAGGGAACACTCCCGGAATACAAGGTTGGGTACATTTTGTTGTTGTTCTGGAACTGGACGTCAGCTCTGAGTCAAACTTAATACAAAATGGAATCTTTTTGCAAGATGGATTTAGTCAGGACCTACATTTCTCCCTCTCTCTAGGTCATAGAGAGACCCAATCATGGGTCTTTAAACATGTCAGTGGTCTATCTCTGACAAAAGTTCAAAGGACTATAAGCAGTAATCATATAAGGGCATAAAGCATAATCAGGAGAAACAGAACCAAGGGCCCAAGTAGATATCAGTTGGCATTATAGAAATAGATATCCTTTTGTAGCCTATGTAAGGGAGTTCTTTTTGACATAGCATTTCAGCCTGTTAGGTGGGATAATGGACGGTGTACTCTTTTCTGTAACTACTTCCAGCTGACATTAGGGTGTTGTTATCAGAGCCCAGAAAGGCTGAAATGCTGCTAGTCAAAGGCTGGGCAATGGGGCAGTTATCAGAAGCATCTGATTAGTTGATTGATTCAGGTGAAGGACAGGGAGCAAATCATATATATAGGTTGGACTGGTTCACATCAGCTTCCTGGAAGTCCAGGGCTCAGCAGCCTGCAGTCCATAGGTGATCTCAGGATAGAGTTTATCAGCCAGGTGAGAATCTGCTGAGACAAACATAGACTGGGAACAGAAGTTAAAATTGTCTACTAATTGGAGAAATTAAGGATCCCCATAACCAAGAAGAAAATCCCATTTTTAAGAATAGGCAGCTGTACTTATCTGGAATCCTGTTTGATCTGTGGCAGATGAATCCAGGTTATGACTAGATCTCAGAAGGATAACATGACAGAAACTTGAAAAACAGCCTTAAGTTATTAGCATGAACAATCCTTAAACCAAAAGGAGATTTAAAATCTTAAATTTGTGACTAATCATTTAGTACTAACAACTTATTGGAACTTTTAACATAGCAAGGGGAAGAAACTAACTGTATTCTGAGTCTGGTAACAAGATAGACTGAGAAGGCATTTGAAGCCTTGGTTTTCGTTGTTAAACTGTTAAATCTTTCATTATTATAGTCTTTAGACTCATCAGGGATCTGAGAACAATAAATATCTGAGTAAGCAAGATCAATTGGCTTCCAAGTCTATAAAAAAAAAATGACAGTCTTTACCTTGACAGCTATCCCATTGTTCCTCTGTGTCTGTGGGGCATCCATCTTTGGCCACCAGTACCAAGGTTTGACAGACTTTTTGTGAGACAGGAATTATGAAGGACCGCTTACCTTGTCTTGGCCAAGTTCAAAGGTTGACTTCTCAATCTGTGTCCAGCACATTCAACATGGACAGCATGCTGTCTGCTGTTGAGGCAAAGGGCAGTCTAGCCCAGTGGCCAGCTTTGTCATACTTAAAGCAAGCCTCAGGTGGAGATTCTTTGTGCCCACTAGGATCTTTGGAGGAAACTATGAATGCTGTTCGGAGCTGACATGTTTATCATAAAAAGCTTTTTGTATTAAATATTTAAATGTCGTGTTCTGCAGATCTCTGAGGTGTCTGAGGACCATCATATCCATCTAAGATGGATCTTGTTTCTAGTTAGTTACTTTCTGTTTGACTGTGAAAGCCTGTATAAATCTTAATCTTATTATAACTAACTGCATAACTTCTTGGCATAACTGCAAATAAGGTGACTGTCAGTTTGTAAAACAAGAGATTTGTTGGTTTCTTAGTCTAAAAAGAGGCTACAGTAATGAACAGAGTCTGTCAAAACCAAGAAGC
Source organism: Lophiomys imhausi (assembly GCA_907164525.1). Lineage (NCBI taxonomy): Eukaryota > Metazoa > Chordata > Mammalia > Rodentia > Muridae > Lophiomys > Lophiomys imhausi. The sequence goes on from CAJQZJ010031511.1 coordinate 10,097,536, forward strand.
TCCATAATTGTAACCAAACCATAACTTTGATTAACCATCAACCTGCAAACCCACATCTGTAACATGTCTTTAACCATTTTTGTCATCTTTTATTTTTTTATTTTTTTATTTTTTTTGGTTTTTCGAGACAGGGTCTCTCTGTGTATCCTTGGCTGTCCTGGACTCACTTTGTAGACCAGGCTGGCCTCGAACTCACAGTGATCCGCCTGCCTCTGCCTCCCAAGTGCTGGGATTAAAGGCGTGCGCCACCACCGCCCGGCCTTTTATTCTTTTTTCAACCTTAGTAACTTGCATTTACCAAACCTTAACATCTTTTCGTATTCCTAGACATCTTTCTAGAAGCTTTCTTTTATAACTTGCATTTACATCCTCAGACCCTTACAACTTGCTTAAGCTTTTCAACCTTTCTTTCTGGTGGGGACCCCAATGATTCCTGATTTTTGTGTTTCTCTCCTTTTTTTATATTTGTTTCTGTTCAAATAATTAATTATCTAGGTGTACTCAGACATTCCGAACAATTTTTCATTCCCAATTACAAAGCATAATTAAATCCAAGCCGTGTTTTCTCTGACATACATATGTTTTCATGGCCAAACCTTTATCTATATCAACATCCTCCAGCAAACTTTCTTTTTATCTTTGTTGCATTTTTCAACAACAAACTTTGCAGCGCTTGTCCTTGTGGGACCCTTTTTATCTTTCCTGATGGTAGCAAATCTCCCTTAGCCTGTCTAGTTTTCATTTCTGTCTCTGGGGAGGAGGGGTGACCCCATAACTCGCCCAGCTCAAGGCAGCTTTTACCTTAGGGAGTCTTTTCTGTTAGCTGACAATTGGAATTTCGGAGCTGCCCTGGCAGAAAGGAGGGCCTTGTCCCCTCACAATGATTTTGGCAAGGGAAGATCAGCGAATCCCCATCTCTTCCCCCATCTTGGCCCAGGTGCGCAGAGGGCGGGCGAAGGGAGATCAATCTCAGTGTGGCACAAGGGGAAAGGCAGCCAAGGTCTAAGGCTGTTCCCATGGATTCAGAGAAAGACATAGACAAAAACAAGATATAAACAAGAAGACAAGCATAAAACCAGCATACAACAACTGGCCAGGCAGATCTTGAACAAGCCTGGAACATCACCCCAAATCAGTCTGAGACCAAAACAAGGAAACAGTCACATAAATTATACAGTGTACAGCACAACAGTGAGACAGTGCCAAGCTCGATTCAACAACCGGGTAGGCAAGACCAGTTCCCGTTCCCCCACTGCCACTGGGGAATCCGGGCAAGAAGGGAAGCACCTCTTCCCTCTTCTCTCTCAGAGGGAGCTGGAGCGTCCTCTAGGCTCCTGAGACTGGCAGGATAACAGGCACGTCTGCCCTACTGCTCGAATTAGTTGCCTGAATTATCTGACACAGAAACCAGAAACTGAGTACGTTATCTGACACATACAAACCCAGAACACGCACCACATGTGTTCCAATTGTGCCTTATCTCACATGCACAAACCAGAGTATTTCTGAACTCAGCAAACCAAGAAGAAAACTGAAAGTAAGGCAACAGAAGCCAAACCACAGAACACAAACAAAAACAAATGGTCTCACAAACAATAAATCAGTCCAGACTTTCATGCAGATCCTGAAAACAAGCCAAACTTGAACTTTCCACAAAAGGAAAACAGAGACAATCAGTCTCACAGACAGCATAGACAGAGAGTTAAGACTAGACAAAAAAAAATGAGCTCATACCTGCATCTCGGGGTCGTTCCTGGTGACTCAGGGTCCCCAAGATCTTGGTGGAACCTCCAAATGAAAGGTTAATACTGGTCTACTGGAAATTCAGGAATGACACCTTGGTTTTCACAAGTACATAGACAGACATATATACAGAAACAGACACACATAGAGACATAGTAGCTTACTGGCCGGTTTGAACCCTCCGGGCAGGAGTCCTAATGACCTTGGGGATCCCGGGTGGACGAGCCCCGAAATGTTCTACCTGGTTCTCGAGACCCCAGTACTCACTTGAGTGTTGATAGTCCAAGCTCTGAGCTTGAATAAACAACCCTCATGTATTTACATCAGAGTTGGCTCCTAGGTGGTCTTTGGGGTCTCAAGAACTGGGCAGAACACATCCAGTGCTCTTAACCGGTGAGCCATCTCTCCAGCCCAGGTTTGTCATTTTTATCCTTTCAAAGAACTGCCTCTTTTTTTTTTTTTTTCTATTCTTTGTAGTCAAGCCTTTGGTGTAGTTTGGCTTTGGTGATTTTAGTTTCCCCTCCATTTCATTAACTTCAGCACTGATTTTAAATAAAGATTTGGAGTTTGGCTTTTTCTTTTTCTGGGGCCCTAAGGTATATCATTAAGTTACTTATTTGTGGTATATATTGATGCTAGTCATTTTGTTTATTTTTGTTGTATTTGGGTTTTTTCTTCTGTCTGTCTGTCTTAACTGCGTGCTATTCTGTGATTTATTTCCTTTGGCTTCATGTGTAACAAAATTTTTATTTAAAACATTTATACTAATACTTAACAAATATCTATAAAATATCTATATCTTATAATCTAAAACCTATAATCTAAGAACACCCTAATACCTAAGAACACCTAACACACTTTAATTTTCTTTAAAAGGATATTAATATTCTTAGCATAGGTCTGTGCTGGGTGACTTGGTTTACAGCAGTCCTGGGAGATAGTCCTTTTCAAGATTAAAGTTCGTTGGGCCTTACTTTGCCAGTTTGCAAGGCCAATTTATTTCAACCACCAAATTGTGACCTTTTTATAAAGTCAGTCTGTTCCAACCGCCAAACTGGGGCCGGCTTTTTCCATAGACTTATGACCTAAAGTTACTCCACCTGTTTTGCTGCCAGCCTTAATAGGCTGAAATACACCAAAGGGTCTTTCTCAGGCTAACTTGTAATAACAACTCTCTCTTGGACTCTGCCTTTCAGTTTATGACAATTACGGCATAATGGCTTGAATATGCCTACCTTGCTGTGTACTTCTCCAGCTTGACTTTCCAGTCGGTGAGGGCAGGAGGAAGAGAGAGCCTCATGGAGCTTTCTGGCTTATATATCACATTATCTCATGATCCTTGGTGATCCCAAGGGTCCACAAAGTCTCTCCAGATGTCCAGCAGTCCCGTTACTTCTCACAGTAACTGACGTCATCTGAGGCTTGTTCTGTTTCTTAGCAACACCCCTTCAACAGGGCAGTTCATGTTTCCATCTTGGAAACTTTAAAGGACGCCAAGGCAATCACCTATGTGCTACTAGATGCTAAGCTGAACTCCATACTAATTTCAGTAAGGAGGCCTAATTTCTATCACATTCATGGGTAGATTTCTTTTACTTTTCAGTCTAAAGAATTCCTTAAAGTATGTTTTGTAGATTTTAATGATTATGAAATGAACTACTTTAGACTGTTTTTTCATGTAAAGTTTTTGTTTCTCCTCCAGTATACCAGATACCTTTGTTGGATAGAGCTGTCTGGGCTGACTTGAAAACTTCATGACATGAAGTACATCTTTCTAGCATGATGGTGGCAGGTGCACACCTTTAATCCCAACACAAGTGTATCTCTGTGAGACCAAGGCCAGCCTAGTCTACAGAGTAACCAGAATAGCACGGACTGTTACACAGAGAAACCCTGTCTTGAACTGCGCCCCCCAAAAAGAAAAAATAGCCAGGCGTGGTGGCACATGTCTTTAATCCCAGCACTTGGGAGGCAGAGGCAGGTGGATCTCTGTGAGTTCAAGGCCATCCTGGTCTACAAAGTGAGTCCAGTACAGCCAGGGATAAACAGAGAAACCCTGTCTTGAAAAACGAAGGAAGGAAGGAAGGAAGGAAGGAAGGAAGGAAGGAAGGAAGGAAGGAAGGAAGGAAGGAA
>CAJQZJ010031511.1:10106229-10120103 GCA_907164525.1 Lophiomys imhausi
AGAGAGAGAGAGAGAGAGAGAGAGAGAGAGAGAGAGAGAGAGAGAGAGAGAGCTCTCAACCCCCGTTCCCACTGTCATTGCTTCTACTGGTTTCAAAGCTGAGAGGAAGAATGAGGCCTGGATGAATGGTGTAAAGAGACTCACTCCTACCAGTGCTTTTCCTGCTGCCTTGGATTCTCTCCCTCCTGTGTCCACCTGCCCTACTGTTTACGCTTATTTTTCACTCTGCGTGTTAGAAAACAGTGTCTGTGTTAATCCAACACCTTGGGATCCTTCTGATTTATTCTACCTGTCTGTATTGCAGTTCTCCCACCCCAGCAAGGAGACCTGTTCCTTAGCTGATTTGTCTTGCATATCCATGAGAATACTGTCTCCTTCCCACTGTGGGGCCTCCCCACTCGGTTAATGCTTCTGAGTTGCCATGGCTCTCAACCCCTCCTAGTGGTTTTGGACTGTGTTCAGGAGAGCACCAGCACAGAAGTGCAGCCGTGCAATGTTCAACAATCTCAGGTTCTTATCTTAGGTTAAGAAAGAATAATAAGGTGTATTTCTGAGCAGGACTGTCTTCCAGAGCAGCAGAACTCCATTCCTGTTTCTTTGGCTGCTACAGTTTGGAGCTGTGTGTGTCTGTGTGTCTGTGCCTGAGCATATATGTGTGTGTGCTGCAAGAGCCCAGGGAGTACAAAAAGGATATCAGGTCACCTGAAACCTGGAATTACCAGCAGTTGTAAGCTGCCATGTGAGTGCTGTTAAACAAACCCAGGTCCTCTACAAGAACAGTAAATACTCTTAACCACTGAGCCACCTCTCCAGCTGATCTTAGCTACTCTTAAGGAAAATTTGCTGATTAAAACTAAATGCTAGTCAGTCCCTAAAGGTGACCAGAGTGCTATGGCGATTTATGAGGCTAAACCTAGCAGCTGAAAACTGCCAGGGAGTAGGATCCTGTCTCTGGCTATATGGTCCTCGCTGCTCAGACCTAGATTCCATGGCCTGGATAGCACCCATGGAGTCCTAAGATTGAGCTCATCTCCTATCACTTGGAGGCAGATTGTGCACTGCCTAGCACACATGGAGAGATGCTTCAGGCCACAATGGAAATATGGTGGCAGCTGCTACATATGACCTGCTACATATGTTTCCTGACAGAGTGGGAACAGCTTCCACGTGTTTGACCAGGGCCAGTTTGCCAAGGAAGTGCTCCCCAAGTACTTCAAGCACAACAACATGGCCAGCTTCGTGCGGCAGCTCAACATGTGTGAGTACCTCTTGCGGGAATGGTGTACCTGCTTCCCTGGGGTGTAGAAAAACAGACCCTGGCTTACTGCTTAGAGATGGAGGCCTGGCTTGGTTGACGAAGGGTCCCCATGGGTGTGAGACTGAATTCCCTAGGGAATATGAGGCCCTACCCTAGTAGCCACACTTCCATTTGCAAGAGAGGGAAGCTATGTGGGGACAAGTTTTTTTCCAACCAAGACTAACTTGATATGGTAAATGGATGCCAGCCAGAATCTCACAGTTTTCTAGGAGGCCCCTTGCCTAAGGCAGGCCATGGCTAAGCTGTTGGGGGTCTGTCTGGTCCTGACCCTCAAGCAGAACTGCCCCCCCCCATATGCACAGATGGCTTCCGAAAAGTAGTCCACATTGAGCAGGGTGGCCTGGTCAAGCCTGAGAGGGATGACACCGAGTTCCAGCATCCATGTTTCCTGCGTGGCCAGGAACAGCTCCTTGAGAACATCAAGAGGAAAGTGACCAGCGTGAGTCACCAGCCCTGAGTACATCCCTTCCCTGTCCTCAGATCTCAGGCTGTGGGCTGGGAACAGTATCTAGGTGGTGCTGCGGGCTAGCCTAAAAGCATAGCCTGTGCTCATCTTTCTCTGAGCTCCCCTCCCCTTGCCAATGTTTCCCAGACCCTCCTCACTTCCTGGATGCCTAGGGGAACCACAGGAGCCTACCACACTGCAGAGCCATTTTTGACTCTTGTATGCCCCACCCCTTAGGTGTCCACCCTGAAGAGTGAGGACATAAAAATACGCCAGGACAGTGTCACCAGGCTCTTGACAGATGTGCAGCTGATGAAGGGGAAACAGGAGTGTATGGACTCCAAGCTTCTGGCCATGAAACAGTAGGTCCCAAGGCTCAGGAGGGTGGGTGGCCATGTTGCTTTGGGTCTCTATCCTGCCCCACCCTGCAGAGCAATTCAAGCCTCCTGTTCCCTTCCCAACCTGTCTTCCATTGTTTCTATTGCAAAAACTTTTTGGCCTGTTCATTTCCAAACACAGAATGGGGTTGGGAGCTTCCTACTGTACCCACTTCTCACTCCCCTGTTGGGCTCCACATTTTCCAGATTTGAGCACATAGACCCTCCTTCCGGATGCCTCCCTTAAAACCAGGGCTAGCAGGAGCTGACCAGACCTCCCCACTGTTCTCTCTTCCCAATTACTCCCACTCCCCTTTATCACTCAGTACACTGCATCACAGTTCTCAGCTGCCTTTTACCCCCAAACTGAGGGTAATCAGCAGTTTGGAATCTTTCCCAAAGTCCTGTCCTGTGTCTAGCCAATGTATGACAAGTCCTGAGGTCCCTCTCAGCTAGGATCCTGAGGTGTACCATCAGACTCTATCCATGCTCTCCTTCAGCCCTGTCTCCCACTTAAATCCTCCCCTGTAAGTATAGCAGAGCTAGGGGACTCAGTGGTGCCAGTGCGCCCTCATCTGGTTCAGCCCTGTCATCAGCCTGACTGGCTCCTCTAATGTGGCCCAATTGACCCAGCAATGTGTTGCAGCGAGAACGAGGCCCTGTGGCGGGAGGTGGCCAGCCTGCGGCAGAAGCATGCCCAGCAGCAAAAAGTTGTCAACAAGGTGGGCAGGGCTGGTGGTAGGCGGGTGCCCTCCATGACTGACCGAGGGTAACTGTATCCTCTCTACCCAACAGCTCATTCAGTTCCTGATCTCACTGGTGCAGTCGAACCGGATCCTGGGGGTGAAGAGAAAGATGTGAGGGTTTGGGAATGCCTACACTGTCCACTCTGACCCTGCACCTTGGTGTCCTCTGCTTGCTGTATATCCTGGGCACCACCAAGGTCTGTGTAGGCAGTTAACCTTTCTCTTCCCTGCAGCCCTTTGATGTTGAGTGACAGCAGCTCAGCACACTCTGTGCCCAAGTATGGTCGACAGTACTCCCTGGAGCATGTCCATGGTCCTGGCCCATACTCAGTAAGCACCAAGCTCCATGGGACTGCCAGTAAGTGTATAGTGGGTGCTGGGTGGCCCAGGCTACCGTAAGTATGCTTGCATGTGGCCTTTGTCTTTAATTGCAGGCTCCATCGCCAGCCTACAGCAGCTCTAGCCTTTACACCTCTGATGCTGTCACCAGCTCTGGACCCATAATCTCCGATATCACTGAGCTGGCTCCCACCAGCCCTTTGGCCTCCCCAGGCAGGAGCATAGATGAGAGGTGGGGCCGCAGCACCCTTATCCCTCTCACCTTAGTGGGCCATCCTTTATGGGCCCTGGGCAAAATTGGAAGTGGGTGAAACTAACATAGGCTCCTTCTAACATGTCTTCCAATATCTAACATGTTCAGGGCCCTGTCCAGCAGCACCCTGATCCGTGTCAAGGAAGAACCCTCCAGCCCACCTCGGAGCCCTCGGGTACTGGAGGCGAGCCCTGGGCGCCCATCCTCCATGGATACCCCTTTGTCCCCAACTGCCTTCATTGACTCCATCCTTCGAGAGAGCGAGCCTACTCCTGCTGCCTCAAACACAGCCCCTGTGGACACAACCGGAGCCCATGCCCCCACACACCCACCCCCTTCAACCCCTGAGAAGTGCCTCAGCGTAGCCTGCCTAGACAAGTGAGTGCTGTGGCCACCCTGCCTCCCTATAGTCTCTGAACCCCACAGCATGGGATTTCCTCAGGCTGGACACAGGGTATCTATGTCTTAGCAAGGCACAATCCCTGCAATTTGCTGGGAGTGGTCTATTCCCCCAAACCTCAGTAAGCTTGAAGTTGGGGAGGGAGACCAATCACATCACTATAAATGGGATATGCCCCTGCCTCCCGGGCCACCCTCATGTGGCAAGCCCCGGGATCTTTGGATCTGTCACTCTCCCTAGACCTGACACAGGAAATGATGAGCCAGGGCACAGCCTTCACCACCCCTCAGGCACATCCCAGAAGCTGAGTGAGCGAGGACGGTGGGCATAGATCCCCCCCGTCCCCCGCCTGCAATGGGGGGGCTCTTGTCTTTGTATCTTGCAGTTTGGCTCGCGCTCCACAGATGTCTGGGGTCGCCCGCCTCTTCCCCTGCCCCTCCTCTTCCTTTCTGCATGGCCAAGTCCAGCCAGGGTTAGCGCTGCCCCCACTTGGGAGGGAGGAGGACTCCGCCAGGGCCCCTCCCACAGCCATGGACCAGTTACCAACCTGGGCATAGCATTTGCCCTGCCTGGCGAAGAGCACCAGGGGATGGTCTCACAGGCTCTGTATCTCCACTGACTCCCCTTTGCACAAACGAATGGCTGTGATAGGGACAAGTTTCCTGCCTGACCCAGGCCACCAGTACAGGCTGCTATGATGAGCTTCCTGTCAGGATAGGGTAGCCCCATGGCACCTACAGAGAGAGCCCTTTTAACTGCCTTGTCCATGACTCGGGTGTATTTTTTTTTCTAAAGGAGTATAGGTCTACCCATGCCAAGCACAGTCCTGTTTCCTCTCCTTACCCTCTTCCTGGTACAGTGGCAAGACTACCAAGCCTGAAAAATCTGCCTGGACTCCTTTCTGTCCATTTCTAGAGCCAATGCCCCTTGTCCTTTTTCTCCACCACCCTCTTGGCCCAGCCTTAGTCACTACTAAAGCCTCCTAGGATATCCTGCCCATGGGCCACACTGTATCCCACCCTTAGCTGCCACGGAGGGCAAGCTTACTTACTGCCCTTTCTGGCATCTCCCTAGAGATCCACACACATGTCCCCCAGCCCATGCTGGCTATGCAGATGGACCTTGCTTTGGGGGGCTACAACCAAAGGGGAGCCCTTCTCCAGCAGGAGTGCGGCTGGGTGGGATCCTGGGGCACTAGTTCACCTGCCCACTTGCCCTGGGCCAGGAACGAGCTAAGTGATCACTTGGATGCCATGGACTCCAACCTGGACAACCTGCAGACCATGCTGACAAGCCACGGCTTCAGCGTGGACACCAGCGCCCTGCTGGATGTGAGTTTGGTCATTCCCACCTACCCTGCCCCATCCTGCCCACAAGCCAGCCCTGACTTCCCTCCCTCCTCCTGCAGCTATTCAGCCCCTCGGTGACTATGCCCGACATGAGCCTGCCTGACCTGGACAGCAGCCTGGCCAGCGTGCGTAGGCGGGCAGGGTGGGGGGCAGAGGGGGCCATCAACAACCCTCACTGTGTTCTCTGTCCCACAGATTCAAGAGCTCCTATCTCCCCAAGAGCCCCCCAGGCCCATTGAGGCAGAGAATAGTAACCCCGACTCAGGTGAGCTAAGCTTCTGTCCTACTCCCAGCCCTCACTTCCAACCTACTCACCCCCACCATCCTGACTCGTGGCCCACAGGGAAGCAGCTGGTGCACTACACAGCTCAGCCTCTGTTCCTGCTGGACCCTGATGCTGTGGACACCGGGAACAGTGAACTGCCTGTGCTGTTTGAGCTGGGGGAGAGCTCCTACTTCTCCGAGGGTGACGACTACACAGATGATCCCACTATCTCTCTTCTGACGGGCTCTGAACCCCCCAAAGCCAAGGACCCCACTGTCTCCTAGAGGTCCCAGGAGTTGTCGGGCTGCTTTGTGGCTGGCCCCCAGTCTATCCCTAGGACATAGCTGGTCCTGGGGAGACAGGTCAGGCAGTCCAGGGCATCCTAGGTCAAGCCACCACAACCACAGTGAAGCATAGATGGGACTTGAGCCTTGTACCTGGGCAGTACCTCAGGTCAAGAGGAAGATCCTGAGGGCTGCATACCTGCTGCCTTTACCCCAGCCCCAGGTCTACTCTATAGGTTGGAGCCTCACAGCTACACTTGGACTGACCCTACAGGTTGTTCATAAAATTGTATTTTGGATTTTTACATGAGAGTCCCCTTTAACCTTTCACAAATAAATATATATATGTGTGTGTGTGTGTGTGTGTGTATATATATATATACACGTGCACACACAGAGATGGGCAGATGATAAACAGGTTCTACTGTGGCCTCCTGTGTGTTTCCTCCTGCCCTGAAAGATCCAGGTGGGGATGTAGGCAAGGAGCCCAGAACTTATTACATGTCTCTTTGGGGAAATACAGGTGCCTGTGATACCCCTCAGCCCACCCTGATGCTACAGGACTAATATCTATGCTCACAGCCAATCTGGCCCATGTTGTCATCAGGAATGTTCTGCATGGGCATGCAGGACATATTGGCAGAGTCGGACCCCCACATCTATCAACTGCACTGGTTCCAAACTGGAACCTGCTGGTTCCTGCTGTCTTGGAGTGGGAGAACAGAGGTGGAAATTGCCTCATAGGTGGCCTAGGGCAGGTTGTGGTGCATACCCTATGTCCTGTGGCAGCTGACATTACTGCCTACCCTGCATAGCACCAGATACCCATCTAACTGCAGGTTAGGGTCTGCAGCCTGGCAGACTTTGGCAGCTGGCAGCAGTAACCACGTTAAGGTAAGGATGAAGACCTTGGATTGCCAAGGAGACTCTTAAGTAAAAGTGCTCTGTCCAACTTGGGGGCAAAGTACCCCTCTGTTCAGGGCTCTCTCCACTGTCAGAGCCACAGATGGTTTGGGAGAGCAGGCCAAGCCCAGTCAAGTTTGGCCCCTGTGCAACAGCCTAGAGCCACTAGCCTGATCCCAAGGAATTGAGACAGATTCTAAAGGTGCAGTGTGTATAATTCCTGGGCCCCAGGCAGTCAGTATACAAAGTCCTCTCCATGGATGGCTCCACCTTCAGAAGTGTGGATCTAGGTTCCTACTGGGTGTTTACCCAGTCAGTACATGAACACAAGTGAGCCCTGCAGGGTCAGTCATCTTTTAGACCACCAGACTCCTCACAAGGGTCCTAGACATGGTTCAGACAGCCTGCCACATGGTCATCTATTGAGGCCACATAGCTCCGAGTCCTGCATGGATTAATAGGGCAGGATACAAACTCACTGGGCTTTCCTGAGCAGTGATAACTGCTCAGCTACTATTCTCAAGCCACCCCTGCATGCTGCTGCCCCCTAACTATGTCCTGTTCTGTTGCTGAACAGCTTTGTCCACACAGCAACCGTGTGACCCAAATCTTTTCCAGCACCATATCCCTAAGTTGGAGCCTGAGAATTTTAGTCCCTAAAGCAGTGGCTGCCCTGTGCACATGAGTGTAGGTCAATCCTCAGTAGCTTCTATAACCCCAGAAGGAAAGTTTTTATACAGCACTTTATTGATACCTTCAGCCCCTAGTCAGCACAGACTCCCAGCACTGGCTTATACTAGCTGGACTCAGGTGCCATCCCCAAGGGCAGGAGTGGGCCCCATAGGGGCAGAGAGGCCTCCCAGACTAGGAGGAGTGTGCAGGTAGCCAGGAACCCCTTCCAGAACTTCAGGCCCAGGTTAAGGAGGGCTGGCCTTTGGCAGTAGATCAGGCCCCAACTGGGACATCATAGTTGAGCACGTAGTAGTCGTGGACATACATGAGCACAGCTACTGGTTGCCCAATGATGAGTGTCACCCACACAGCTGCATTGCCATAGTTCCCTTGGAAGAAGCGGCCTACAATCCAGGCCAGTGGGATCTGAGAACACACGAGGCTATGGTCAGGTGGCTACAGTGACCACAGGAAATGGGGTTTGGCACAGATCAAGACCAAGGGAGACAAGCTTCACAGAGTTGCTCACCTGAGCCATCATGGCTGTGAATGCCCAGAGGCGGAACATACGCAGGGGAATGCTCACTAGGTACTGGGGTATGGGGAGAAGAAAGGTCAGTGTTTAAGCTAGTGGCCACACCCCTGTCCAGGGTGAAGTGCGATATGTACAGAACACTGACCTCATGGAAAAAGGCTGAGGCCAGAAATACTCCCGTCCTGGCCATCAATCTGCTGCTGCCCAGTCGGAGCATAGGCTTGTAGAAGTGTCTGCAGAGCAAGGAAGCCATAGGATGAGGCTAATGTCATAGGGCCCAGATCCACAACCACACTCCACAGGTGCATACACCATCCTACCTGATGCACCACTTGTGCACGGGGATATTCCAATTCTGCCAAAAGTAGGTGACAGATTCAGCGTTCCTTGGGGTTGAGAAACAATGGGATAAGCAGAACATGCTATGACCTACCCAGATTCCCCAGAGACACACAACTCACCACCAGTCCCTGTAGAACTCGCGGTCTCCAAACTGCATAAGCTCTGCCACAGCATTCAGGCAGGAGTGGAAGAACCAGTAGAAGAAGATAAGCCAGATAAGATGGTTGGGGACCTTTGGAAGACAAGGCTCCAGGTTGCAGACTTACAGACTCCACCTACCCTTACACTCATCCCTCTGGAGCTTCTGACGCTCACCGCCAGCTTCAAGAGACGCTCAATGATTCGTGAGTAGTCCATATCCTGTGGAGACAGGGCTGCCTCAGCTAGCTATACCATCTAGCCTATCCACCCCTGCCACAGGGAACCTCACCTCACCTTGAAGGGCTTCATGGAGTTCTGGATAGTAGGGACCATCCACTGCAATGGAGGGTACCACATCAGTTTCTCTTGGCTATGGTAAACCCTACCATACACCCACTCACAGCATTTACCTGTTGGATCAGGCCCACTTGAAGCTGGGTGAAAAAGAGCTGGGGGAAGAACAGAGCAGCCAGCTGAGGCTTCAGTTGCACACACACACACACCCCAAGCCCTGCCCATACCAGTCCTCAAGGCCCAAAGCTCACCATCTCAAGGACCCTTCGTAGCAGAAAGCGCTTTCGTATTCGGGGGGATCGAGGAAAGTTGAGTTCATAACACAAAGTAGGAGCAAAAATGAAGTAATAGAGATCTAGAAGGGAAGGGTAGGTGCTAGGACTACATCGCCCTGAAACTGACTTATATATAGTCTTGCCCCAACTCCATAGCTCCTCACCTCGGTAGGTCAGGTTGTCTGGGTAGCTCACAGTTTGCTGGATAGCAGTCCCACTGACATTCTTCCCTGCAGAAACTGCAGCAAAGCAAGACAGTAGGGTGAGCCATGCAGCCCAGGCTCGGTACTATAGGCAAATCCCAAACCTGACAGTCTCTTACCAGCTTTGGCCTTGACCTTTCCCTGGCGGTACCACAGGTTGACATCCCGGTAGGAAAAGAGCTTGAGGAAGATGATGGAGTATGATCCCAGAGCAAACACAGAACCCACTGCAAGACAGGTGGTTCAGCCATGAACCCATACACCACAGTTAACACAGGAAAGGTGGGCTCAGCCGTGACCACCCACATCACATGAACAACTTGGGGTCAGCTCAACATGGCCTGGGATGGAGGCACACCTGGAGTGATGGACTCAACCAATAAAGCCACAGCCGCTGGGAAGCAGATGACAGTGGTCAGGTTAACCACGTGTAGCAGCAGCCCCATCTGCTCTGTCAGGGCACCCTGGAGAGGGAGAGGGCATTCAACCAGGGCCTCTGCCCTGGGAGAGGATGATCAAGGCCTAGGAAGAAGAGCCTATCTCAAGCAAACCACCACTGACTAGCAAGGAGGGGGATGGGCACCACTTACCACTGCCAGCCGCTTCTCTATCTGAAATGCAGCCACAGCAAAGATGTTGGATGCTGAGGACAGAAGCATCACAGGAATGTTCAGGCCCTGGTTGGTCTGTTCCCCCCGCCCATGGTCCTTCCTGGAATGAAGCTCACCAATGATCAGACATGGGGCAGGCCAGCTGTATGGATCCTTCAGAAACAGAGACACCACCTGGATGGGATCCACCAGGATGCCATACCTGGGGGTGAGGCAACAGGGGCCTGAGCAGAGGTGGGCCTCAGGGACAGAGAAGGCTGGAGTGAGGTAAGAAGGGCCTGGAAAAGTACTTACTTGATGAGGTTCTCTAAAAATAACCTTGCATTACTCAGGATCTGCAAGAGACAATCAGGAGGGTTCAGCCCTGGTGGTGCTGACAGTTTACTTGACACCAGCAGCACCTCTAGTTACCCTTGTCCAGGCAAACAGCTGTAGTGTTCTTAGCAATGGACCGCTTGACAGCCCAGGCCAACTGGGGGTTGGGGGAAGGGGGGAAGCTGCCTACCTTTGCCCAAGGTGCTGGTCCCTTCAGTGTCTAATTGAGAGACAAGAGGCTACAGCAGGCAGCAGAAAGACCCATCAAAGCACAAAAGGGCAGAGGTGGATTTTTCTGTACCTGAGTCAGATACTCTAGCAATACTCAAAGCTCCAAGAATGTGGCCCCAATGTCCTTCCTGAACTCTGGACTGAACCTCTGGACTCTATCATAGAGACTCAGTGTTTGGCCTCCATCCTCATCCATCTCACAAGCACCAGACACAGGCATGGTGCCACCAACCTGTCTAGCTACCCAGATAGAGCAGTGCATAATACTGACAAGGGAACACTGGTGAGGTTCCTTGCCTGGATACTCAGAGAAGGCACCATGGAGGTGGTAAGTTGGGGAACACCATCCTCCAGCTTGGTACCTAAAAACACATTGCTCCATACCATCTCTCCTGATTGCCCACAGCAGGTAGCTGGAGCACAGGATTCAAATCTCCTGGAAGTAAAGAATAGAAGGGCCAGAGCCAACTGGAAAGACTAGGGTTGTGCCCAACGCCCAAGTGTGGGGCTAAAGAGATGGCCCAGTAGTTAACAGCACTGGCTTCTCTTCTAGAGGACTTGGTTCACTTCCTACCATTCAAATGGTGACTCACAATCATCTGTTAACTCCAGTTCCAGGAAAACTGGCCTCCATGGGCACTAAATGCACATGGTACAGAGGTACACATGAAGGCAAAACATCCAAATACATTTTAAAAATTAAAGGCCAGGTAGGTGCAGGAAGTACCAAGAGAAGAAACTGCTGTCTGTATTGGCCACGCACCCCCTGCCCGTAAGCTTCTTTACAGACCAGCCTTCGCCAAGAGTAGTGTGTTATCTCCCACAGGCCAAGCTGACCTTGAGCCCACTGGCCACTGCTCACTTCACTCATCAGGTCTCACAGCCCCCACAGCTAACCAAGGCCTGAAGCTCTCTCCAGGAAAAAAGGTCCTGAAAGCCTCAGAAACCTTTCAGGGCACAAAAGAGTACAGTCCCTTCCACATTAATAGCCAAAGAAGTCATGCCTACAGCAGGAACAGACACCTCTGGGTAAGTATGCCATATCCAAGTGTTAGAAGCTGGGTGATGATAACCCTTTGCCCCTGATCCACCCATCAGGTTGTCCCTTTGAGCCTTGGACTCGAACAGTTTCTGGGGTGGGGATGCACAGCACCCCAGTAGAAACCAGGCTGTAGAGGCAGCAGACTTGGATATGGTATAGCACTCCAACCACCAATACACAAGGCTGAAGGAAAGGGACCTAGAAGGCCTGCCTGTAAAGCAGTGGCTAGCTCTACCAAGGCTCTGTGTCCATGTATCCACATAGCATAGGACACACACCCTTAAGACTTTTTCCATACTTTTCCAGGGAAGCCTTGTGCCCAGAGTGCCACCTCCTTAGCCTGTGAGCCTCCCAGCCCCCATCTATCTGCATTCCCTTATCACACCTGCACAGCCAAGGGGAACCTGAGGTACAGCCAGAATATTCAAGATACTCATCTTTACTACCACTGGGCTATCCACGGAACTAGCCTGGGATCCAAGAGAAAGCCAGTATAGTCACTGCAGGGAACACTCCTGCTTCCCCCACAAGCAGCCTAGTACTAGCAACCACATGGAGCTATATAGCCTTCAAAGGGCAGAGCCTGTGCCCAGGGCAAGGGCATCTGTGAAGGTTCTGCCACACTTGGCCTCAGTGAGCCTGCTCACACATTCCTACTCACCAGCATCACCACACACCAATTCAGGATGCCACGATAATTGCTGAATCCACTGTCTGAGCTGAACAAAGACTCTTGCAGATGATGGCACCTGGCAAAAAGGAGAGAGGATCCTGCCCAGTAAGCAGACACCAGTAGGACAAGGATAAACCCACCACGACCCACTCCTGCCCAGGTGTCTTTTCTGCCTAGAGTTCATTGCCCGTTTGCAAACAGGAAGAGGACCCAGGCAAAGCCATTCCAGTGGCTATATAGCTACAGGAGGAAAAGGTCTCAGAACCACCCAGAGGCCTTTCCCTCAAGGCAGCAGAAGATGTTCATCACAGGCAGAAGGGACTAAACAGGCCTCCATGAACCTTGAGTTCCCCCAGAAACCTCCAACTGCAACCAGGTCCTGGGGGGCTACAACAATAATCCCACCTGGGTATCTGTGGACCTAGCCAATCTGCCCATCCCACCTACCAAATCACTGATGGGGAAGTCCCCACCATAGTCAGTAAGAGAACTCTCCCTCCGTTTAGACTCATAGTACAATAGCTGGCCAAGTGCCCACCCTTACTGCACACCCTTCACCCTTAGGAGCAATGATTTGGCCCTCGGTGTGCACGTTAAGTTCTGTGTCCCTGACTTTGTTCAGGGGCCATTAAGAAGACAGACTACTCAGGCCTGATGACAGGGAAACCCCCAAAGAAGCAGGCTCCTTCCCACCCAGTCTAGGGTGTGAAGCATCCAAATGGATCCTGCTGTGAAGAATACAAGCCTGGCACTGGAGGACTGTATGACTAGGATAAGACCCAGACTGAGCTCCTGGCAAAGACAACAGGACAACCCAGAGCCCTAGGCCTGATAGCTAATGCCCTCACACACACCAACTGGGGCTCCACCTTGCCCTCCAGCTGCTGTGCCACCAGGAAGCCACAAAGAATTGAGCAAGACCTAGATTTTGTAAACAGAGAGGCCAGGGCCTCCTCTTTCCTCTCACCACACACCCCAGCCCTGGGGCATCTGATGAGGAGCAGGCCAGGAAACCTACTACAGGCTCCATCCTACAGGTGCCCTTTCTGGCCTGACCTTGTCTCAATAACAAGGGGCAAGCCCTAGCTTTGGTTAAGGTTGCAAGTCTAACAGCTGTCTCCGGAGGAGGGAATCAAGGAGGCTGCGGGGCAGTACCAAAAAGCCCAATTTTTGCTATCAAGACTGATTTACCAAAAAAAAAACAAAGAGTCGGGCATGTTGGTACACACCTTTAGTCCCAGCACTCAAGTGGCAGAGGTGGGTGGAACTCTGTGAGTTCAAGGCCAGTCTGGTCTACAGAGGGAGTTCCAGGACAGTCAGGGCTGCACAGAGAAACCCTATCTTGAAAAAAACAAAAAACAAATCAAAAAGACCGAAATCTGCTTGGCACCTAGTACCATCTACACTAGCTCCTGGTTAGTAGGAGGGTAGTCACAACCCTTACTGTCCATGACATGCTAAAGTACCAAAGTGAGACAATTCCACTCTACTTCCAGCCCAACTCCACCCCCAATTGTCCATTTCCTCTAGGCTTCCAGCATCTACACATTAGGCCCATGACATGTGACAGAAGCCGTATGATATGACTGTGATAGGTCTCTTATCTGAGCCCCTTTTCTCCCCTGATCTGCACCTACCTCCTCATTCCTGCCCTTGTTTAGGATACCCCCCGCCAACTGGTTTCACTGACTTGATGTGGCTGCACTTAGGGGCCAACACCAAGAGACAAGCAGGGAGGCATCTCTACTAGACCTCCCGCCCCCACAAGATGAAGCCCTGTATCCCAAAGCCTTCTGGCAACAAAACCTCTGCTGCAGTACAACCCACTAACTATTGCCTGCACATAACCAAAGCTGTTTCA
>CAJQZJ010031511.1:10120113-10138122 GCA_907164525.1 Lophiomys imhausi
GGGTAACCATGCTACTTTTTCTGTGGCCATCTCCAGAATGAAGACAGAAATGGAGGATGGGGTCCTGCTTTCCAGAGCTGACAGCAAGCAAGCAATCTTTGTTTTGTTTTTAGGAGACATGATCTATGTAGGCCAGGCTGGCCTTGATGATCTTCCTGCCTTAATCTCCCAAGTGCTGGTATTGCAAGTATGAGCCACCATATGGGACGCCTTGCCTTAAGACAATGTCTTAAGACCTTTTTTCAGGTTCCTTTTGCTGGGCTTCCAATTCTTTCCTTAATTGTCCACACCCATGTCTCACGTTCCTCTATGGATCTTTCATCCAGTATCTTGAAGGCAACATTCTCACTGCCCTGCCTCCACCCATGCTAGTCCCTACCTTCATAGACTAGAGACACCTGTCCCAAGGGAGAAAGCCCCCATCCACCAATGCCTGCAAATATCTAGGCTTGCTACTGTGACCAGAAGCAAGTGGGCTGAAGGGCAGGCTGCAGAAATGGCCAGCAGGGAAAAGAAGAGCTGGCTAGCCATGATTACAGTTGTTTTTGCCACCCTCTCACCTACTAAAAAGCCTGCTCATGTCCTGTGCCTTCCAGCTGTCCTACACTCACTCCCTAAGACTAAAAGGACACAGGACAGTTGACCCTCCTTCCTATATCACTCAGGCTTACCCAGGTAAACCACATATGAGCAAGGAAGAGGTGACATCCTCTCTTCCCTCTCCTTCAACCCGACATAACCACTGTAAAACAAGAACAAACCCATCCCCACACATGTACCAAGGTCTGTGCCCAACCCAAAGGATCAACCTCCAGGTAAGGGCTTCATCTGGGGATCACACACAGCTCAGATTCAACACCAAGTAGAAAAAGAAGGGAACAAAATGCTACATCCTCTCCCAAATGACACCTGGCACTTCCTCTGGGCCAAGCCCTAGGGTACAAGATGGGAGAAAGATCCTCATAATTCCCAGACCCTGCTAGGGATGTACAAAAGACATTAGAAACAAATACCTTGGGAAAAACCCACCACCACAAGGTCTTTCCTTGGGTGACCATGAATGTTGAAATCTGAAAACATGATCAGCAGACAGAACTTATAGCCTCACCTTGCCACAGGGAAGAAGAAACAAGCAGACATCCAGAATCCGACTCAATGGCCCAGCTTAAAGTGAGCAGGAAGTATTGGGGAGGGGAGGGTACAGAAGCTCAAGGAGAAGTCAAGAGGAAGGGCGAAAGGAAAGTTGGGCTGCCAAGAGCAACAACAGAGGGAGGGGGGAGTTGGCAAGAGAAGGGTGGCAATGGAGTGAGCCACAGGCCAACTTCAAGAGGGCAGTCAGAGTCTGGCCCACCAACAGGAAAATGGAATCTAGCACTTCAACTAGGAGAGCTCAAACCCTATGGCATCTCCAAATAGGAATGAGGCCCACAAGGGGATTACAAGCTCCTCATCCCTATCTCTGCACTCTACCACCCATCTACAGGGGAAAGGGCACAGCAGAGACCCTTTCCATACAACACACATACATCTTTCCTAGCTTTGCACAAGCCTCACATCAGAGGACACAGAAACAGTTCGGTGGTCATCCAAAGATGTGATTGTTCTCTTGCCTATCCCTGAATAGGAACTTGGTCTACAACTGAGACCTCACATAAAAAGATGCTATCCCCACTCCTCTAGAGGTCATACTAGCCAAACTCCTAAAGGGAAGGGCAATGAGGGAAGTTAGCATAGGGGAACTCTAGGAACCTTCACATGCTTTCAGATGGAGCTGGGCATAGACAGCTTTAATTTTTTTTTTTTTTTTTTTTTTGGTTTTTCGTGACAAGGTTTCTCTGTGTAGCCCTGGCTGTCCTGGACTCACTTTATAGACCAGGCTGGCCTCGAACTCACAAAGATCCGCCTGCCTCTGCCTCCCAAGTGCTGGGATTAAAGGCGTGCGCCACCACCGCCCGGCGACAGCTTTATTTTTAATCCCACTACTCAGGAGAAAGAGGCAGGTGGATCTCTGTTTAAGGGCCAGCCTGATCTACAGAGCTAGTTCAGGACAACCAGGGATACAGAGAGAAACCAAGTTTGCTTATGTGTTTTAAAGAGAGGGAGAAAGCAACATCTTTTTTAGATGGAAAGTGGGAGGCCAATCTCCCTCAAGACCAGCTCTGAATTACAGAAAACCACCAACCCTCTTAGGAGACCAGCCTCCTCCCCCACTCTGCCTCCATGGCCTCCTTACCTGACCTTTGTCCACAATGTGCCATGCCTGCCTCACACTGGAGTTATCTTATCTCCCAGGTGAACCGTGAACACACAAGGGCAGTCTGGGGCCCCCTCCCCACAGTGCCCACTAGAAAAAGACTCCGTTGGTACAACTGGAACAAGCCTTTGCCGGTCTAGTTCCCACTTCCTCCTAGCCCTCAGCTACTTCCTAACCCAGAGCTACTAAAGGGTCCCGTGATGAACATCAGAAAGAGTCTCAGGGTCAGGTTGGAGGAGGCAGTCAATGCTGCCAAAGAACATGGTGCATTTCTTCTCCCCCCCCCCCCCCCCCCGTCAGTCATTCAGCTAAGCGGGGCCTCTCCCATAGGTGTGTCCACACCAAACCTCTCTCCAGTACTCCAACCAGGGGATGAAAGTCTCGCTTAGGAGTAGCCAGCTCTGTTCCTATAGCCCGCAGTCATTCTGGGTAACATAAGCAGGGCCTCAGGCCCTCCTGCTTACTGGAAGAGGGGTGAATAAGCCGTGCAACCACCCTGTTAGTACAAGACAGCTTCCAAGCCGGGCGGTGGTGGCGCACGCCTTTAATCCCAGCACTTGGGAGGCAGAGGCAGGCGGATCTTTGTGAGTTCGAGGCCAGCCTGGTCTACAAAGCAAGTCCAGGACAGCCAGACATATTCAGAGAAACCCTGTCTCGAAAAACCAAAAAAAAAAAAAAAAAAAAAAAAAAAAAAAAAAAAACAAGACAGCTTCCTGTACTGTCCCCTGCCCTGGGCAAACGCCCATTCCTTCTCCTGAAACAGGCTTATGCCCTCTGGAACCGATAGCAGCCTTCTCTACCCACAGGTCATCCCTCATAATCCTGCAAAGGTACCTCCTCATCATAACTCTCCCCGGAAAATATCTACCTCCTTCCATTGAAGGAGGCCCATTCATCTCCAACCCCCAGGGCACAGAGTTCCTGCTACCAACCCCTCAGAAAGGACATCGAGGAACTTGCCTCAAAGTGTGCTTCCCTAAGCAATCGGGAAAAGGGCTGCTGCCTACTCCTCTGCCCTGGCTCCCCGGTCGGCTACTCGACCTCACCTGGGTGACCTTGGCAAGTGACCCTCTCCCCAAAGCCTGTGTCCCAGTGGAACCCAAGGGGGCTCCCGGACTCGGAACTCGTAAAGCTTTGGCCAACTTTTAAGAACTGGGAGCGCCGCTGGGGAGAGTAGATGTAAAGGGATCCGACGCTCCGCTACCTCAGCTGCCAATGGCCGTCGCCCACGTTGGTGTGCCCATCTTTGTCCGGAGTCTGGGCTGGAGCCGGAGCCGAACTCTGCGCGTCACCCCCGGCGCCCAAATCGGGATCCACAGCCGCGTCTCGAACCTCCTCTTCGGCTGCTGAGGGCCCGCCTCCACCCTGGACGGAAACTCGCGAGCCGGTCCTCCGACGCCGAGAGCTGCCCGCGCCTCCGCGGTCGCCCATGGCCTCGACCCACACCTCGTCGCGGCCCAGTCGTGGCCCGCCGGCTCGCAGAGCCAGGAGCCTGCGGCCCCGCCTCTGGACCCTGAGCAACGGCCTCCGCCGCCGCCCCCTGCCGGCCTCCGTACCCGGCGTACTGCACGACTACCTCCGCGTCGCAGAGGTTGCACTTGTGTGGAGCAGCTGACTGGCCGTGCATCCCCAGAGAGTCCATTTGTAGGCCGAGGCAAAGAGGGGGCGGGGCCTAAGCGAAGGAGTGGAGCACGCTGGGAATTGCGGAAGCAGAGCGCGGAGCCTCCTGGGAGTTGTAGGCTCCACGCGCTGATGATGCAGACCGCTGATGCAGAGCACCCTGGGAACTGCAGTCGCAGGCTGACGAGAGCAATTTGTGGGCAGCTCAGCAGAGAACTTCGGTGGAAGAGGTCCAATGTCTGTCTCACTCGGAGGAGCAAGAGGTCCAAGGTTCTGTCTCACTCCGAGGAGCAAGCTAGACCGTCCAGCTGACTCCCGCCTCCCTGGCAGCTGCGCATTTCCCCTGACCTCTTGCTTGCCCCTTGTCCCACTTCTGTAAAAACATAGTTTCGTCATCCCCTGCAGCGGTTCGGGTGTGGGTCATTTATGAAACTGTGCTCTGACGTCTAGCGGTCCCAGATCCGTGTTCTTGCGCACTAATGCCGGAGCTTACTGCCTTGGCACTGTTGTTCTCTGGGAAGATCCCTAGCTGCTAGGCAGGAACTGTTTTAAATGGACCTTGGAGGAAATACCCGGCCAAAGGATCAAACTGGAGAAATTCCCAGACTCACATCACAGCAAGTGTGTGCAACTGCCCCATTGGTTTTTTTTTTTTTTTTTTGGTTTTTTTTTTTTTTTTTTGGTTTTTCGAGACAGGTTTTCTCTGTATAACAGCTCTGGCTGTCCTAGACTCACTTTGTAGACCAGGCTGGCCTCGAACTCACAGAGATCCGCCTGCCTCTGCCTCCCAAATGCTGGGATTAAAGGCGTGCGCCACCAACGCCCGGTTCAACTGCCCCATTGTTAAATGAAGCAACTCAGCAATCACCATGCCTCTTCCTCCACCCCCCCACACTCCCACCCCCACCCCCAGTCGCGGTCCTGGACCTGACATGCACCCCCACCCCCCATTAGACACCGAAGTGCATACATCCTGGACTGCAGGAAGCACTTGATTTCCTTCAGAAACACTATAGGGACCAAGGTGAGTAGTGACTTGCTTTTCTGGAGATACCAGGGCCAAGAAACACCTCTATAGGACAAACAAGCACACATTCACCCTGGGGTTGGTAGCCTCTCCTACAGGGTGCCACCTACAGCCTTCCTATTGAGCTCACCCCACTTCTACAGTATCCGCTGACTCCTTCCCTCTTGTCGCTCTTTTTTCATGCTGTGATGTGCAATTGAGGCTACCTTGCAGGTGTCTTCCTATAAGTGAGCAGAGAAAAACTTCCCCAGACATGGACTTTCATGGATCAAAGCCACACAGTCTACTCGGTGTCTCAGAATATTCCTTTGTTGTTCCCTCAGAATGTCTTTCAGCTGGGTCACATGAGCTCTGCCATCCCTTCCCCACTCCTCCCTCAGTCAGTGAATATGAGGCCTCTACATGTTACTGGGCCAGCCTCTGGCTACACCAACGTTCAGTGTGAAACCAAAAACTAAAAGTAGAAAGTTGAGGCCTAGGCTGCCATTAAATTCAGCTAGAGATGAATTCACACCATCCAGTAGAAGGAAAGATCTCCTTGGAGGCAGCTATTCATTGACATTCAGGCTGAAAGCCGTCAGTCTACAAGAGGCCCCGTGGGAGTGAGGGGACCAGAGGATGGACCAGAGCCATCAGAAAGGATGGTACCCGGGAGACCTGTGGCAAAGAGGTGGGACCTACATCAGAGTCCCCAGGGCCTGATTCAAAGGAGGAAAGGTTGGAATGCATGACTGAGAGCTGCAGACAACTTTACTATCAAAATCTAGGGTGAAGTGTAACCCAGCGTTCCAGGAGAAAAGAAAAAGTATAGGTGAGATTGGCTGAGTTAGATGGAAGAGTTGCCAAGGAAATGCTGATGCAGATCTCCCTGTTGTAGGTGGTAACAAAAGGGGTCCAGGCTCTGGAGTAAGGAGCCTTCCAAGCCTGATGGAGTAAGAGGACCAGGAAGGTTTTAGAGGTTTACAAACAACTTCAGGCTGACCCCAGCATCCTAGGGCCACAAGCAGGCCAAGGAAACCTGCTTCAGAGTTTGCGGCGATGGAGAAGTAGGCTCATCTCAGTCCTCCAAGGAGTTGTTTCCATCCTTCAGGCCCACCACCCTAAAGAAACAGAATCAAGACCCTGAAACTGTGGGATCCTCTAGGAAATAGGCAGATAAGAGACTTCCTTGCATGCCTTTCTCCCTGCCAATGTGCTGTTTGGGTGGGTGGAGTACTGAGAGTATGTAAAGGCAGCCCTGGGCTCTTTGTCAATCCAAAAGCTGTTTATCTCATCCCTGAGCCTTGGATTCCTCTTTTGCAAATAGGAAATCTGTTACTGAACAATGGTGGTACATGCCTTTAATCCCAGCTCTAGGGAGGCAGAAACAGGTGCGTCTCTGAGTTTGAGGCCAGTCTGATCTACAGAGCAAGTTCCAGGACAGCCAGCGCTACACAGAGAAACCTTGTTGATCTCTTTCCATCTAGGGACAGTGACAGTTAAGGTCCTTCTGCAGAGAACCTGGCTAACCACTTATCCCAGTGTCAGATGTGCCCTCACTCCTGTTACTGCTGTCCAAGCTTCCCAGAGAGTATGCCCTCCCCCACTGAATGTTCTGCAGGCTGGTAGCACACAGGCCATGATCTTAGTGAAGATACATCTTTCCCCTTTTGCCACTGGATGAAATCTGAGTGGGTCTGGCTCCTGCTCTTGCCAGGGTGTGGGCAGTTGTGCTGGCTCTGACCTAAGAGTGACCTAATTTGGCCAAATGTACATGAAGTACTTGAACAACTCAACACACACAATTTGCCAAGGGGGTCATTGCTGGGTGAGCTCTCCACCCTCTGTCCTGTCCCTGTGGTCCTCTCTACCCAAGCACAGCCTTGACTCCTATTTCCTCTAGTTACCTTGTCTAGAATCTGAGGGCTCAGAATGGTTGCAGAAGTGCCTCTCCCCCGGCTTAAGCTTCACACTGGCCCAGCCTACCTGTCTACAGGATCATACTCCCACAGTTTAGTGATCTGAATGACAGCAGCAGGCCTCCAAAGAGAGGGGCTAGACCCTGAAGCCTCTCCCGTCCCACTTCCTCCAACACTCTCAAAGGATTGCTAAGGATGAGGGACCCAGAGCTGTTGATGCAGTTGCAAAGTACAAAGGAGAATAGAGTGAAGGCATTCCAGGCAAGGGGCTGCTTCTAGGTCAGCTTGGGCAGGACCTAACTTTGGGCTAGAGGCCCTGAAGCTATGAGGCTCCTGAATACCTGAGACAGATCAGATTCGATTCGATTGCCCCAGGGGAATTGTCAATAGCTTTGCTTTCAGACAGGTGCTCCACTGGCCCAGCTGGCCTGACTGACTTTCTCCAGAAGGAGAAAGGCCAAGGCCAGTGCTTCACTTGGAATTCCCAGCACTGGCCTGAGCCTACAGAACCGGGAAATCTCCCCCTTAGACACCCTCAGATACCCCTAGCAGCACCCCAACAGGACACGCCAGTCAACACTCCAAATTCTATCAAGAGTGGCATTTATTCTCCTCGTGGAGGTGCGGCGCTCCAAGGAGCTGGTGCTATTGTGCTTAGGAAGGAGGTCTGTCCGTCCGTCCGTCTGTCCGGCCGGCCTGGCCCCAAACGGGGGCGGAAGAGGGACACGGCCCGAGTAAAAATCCCGGCCTGTTGCGGGCCAGGAGTATGTACAAGGTGGCGGGGCGCAGGCGGGGGTGGGGGCGGGGCGGGCCGGCAGCCACAGCCCCCACCCGAGGGCCCCCCGCACCTCGGGGCCTACTTGTAGAATCAGTACAAAATAGGTGCTACCTAAACGTTCCTTCTACCTGAATTCGCTAAGTCGGTTAGTTATTGTGCTGCTTAGTTATGGGGGCGGGAAGGGGCCCATGGCTTTCCACGGCGGCAGGGTGTGGGCGGGCAAAGCGAGAGATCCTGGCGGGCCCACAGCCCTTCCAGCCTTCTCCATAGGTAGGTAGACAGGAGTAAGGAGTGGGACGGGGTGGGCGCCTCTGTGCGCGTGTGCGCGCGTGCATGCGGCACAGGCTGACAGGCCCGAGCTAGGAACTGTGGGCTTTTCGCCAGGTGGAGTAAGGGGTTTAGATATGGACACTGCTATGCTAGGCCTGCGGGTCCGCACCAGGAGGGCAGCCAAGCTTGGTGCTGGGATGAGGCTGGCCATATCGTATACTCCAGAGTGTTGCACCTTAGCGGCGCAGAGATAGCAGAGCCTCGTATCTCAGGGAATCAGAAAATGGGTACCTGCATGGGTGGCCCTGGTGAAGATGGGACACCCCCCCCCGCGCCCCGAGACCCTGGGACCTGTCCAATTTGAGCTGGGAACATAAGGCCCAAGTCAAAGGCAGAGCCTGACTACACCCAGCACATTCCAGGACTGAGGTGGGTAGGAGAGGCCATATGGGCCCAGGGATCCAGCCCTCTACTTCTGCCTTCCACCCTGGCCTACGCATGATTATTTGGCTCTGTCACTGACAGGCACCTCCCAGAAGGTTGCCACATCGCTGACAGGTTCAGGAATGGGCCTGGCAATGTCGTAGGTACCCAATGATGGGTCGGTGAGTGATGAAAGACTGACGAGAGGCCCTGGGTGATACCATTCCGTCCCTACCTCTGGAACCACGATGCCTGCCGGGCTCTGCCCTGGGGTGGGGAGTGGGGAAAGAAAGTCTGCGTGGCCGGCCCCGCGCAGCATCCCTGATCTAGGGGCCTATGGGATGGGTAGGGCAGGGGATACCTGATTCTCAGTAACTCTAGAGGCTGCGGCAGCTTCACATGCAGTGCGCATTATTGCTCTATAGTCTGCATCGGACTAACTAAGAGGAAGAGGAGTGGGCAGCCCCGGGAAGGGTTGGGAAGAAGGGTGGGACTGCATGCAGTGATGTCACAAAGGCGGCGGCCAATGGGGCGGGCCCTTAAGGTAGGGTCACCGCCGAGGCTTTGGCATAGACCGGTGAAAGTTGGCAACCGAGTGGGGGTGGGGCCTGGGCCTCCGGGAAAGGGCCGGCCTCAGTGAGGCGAAGCTTAGGGGCCGAGGAAGTGGTCCTGGACAACCTAAGCCCCGGGAGTCGGCGGGAAGGATGAGGGTTAGACGCCCCCTCCCTGACCCGAGTGCAATCCGTTCATAAATAAAACGTATAAATACAGAAAGAAAGAAACCCGGCGCGTCCGCAACCCCCCCAGGGGGCTTTACCCGCAAAGCAAATAGAGGTGTGTAGAGGGCAGTGCCACGCCAGCCTGCCGGCCCGGGTATCCGTCCTCCAACACCGGAAGCCTGGGGAGCGAGGGAGGGGGCCCCGGGGCAGGGCGGGATCGGGGTCTGAGTAGGTCGGATAAGTTCATGCGATTCCGATATGCGTCATTATTATTCGTTATGGAGGACAGAGCCCCGCAAGCCGGGCTGGAAGAATTCGGATTTGGCAGAGGATGCGAGGCGTGGGGAGGAGGGAGAGGCTCGGACAGAGGCCCCAGAAAGAACCCGAGGGGGAAGGCTGCCGCCGTCCGCGCCCCTCCCCATCCCCAAATCGCCTAGCACTCCCCGGAGGTCTGCAAAGCCGGTGGAACAGAACGCCTCTGGGGCCCGCCTGCTCTCCTGCTCCTCCTCCCGCCAACCGCCCGAGTGGAGCTGACTCCCCGGACGTCGGGCTGAAGGCTTGGCCTGGAAGGCTCGGGAAGGGGTGGGGAAGACCTGAGTCTCTGCAGCGCGATCCAGGGGTGCAGAGGAGGGAGGACAGGGTGCTCCTTACCTCGCCTCACCCCTGACTTCAGAGACCCAATAAGAGATGAGGTTCGGTTCTGGGTCTGGTCGACCCCTATTGCTGGGAGAAAGTCTGGGGCACCCTGGAGGAGAGGGGAGGGTTTTCAGGGTGGGTCTCCCCTCGGGACCCTATTGCTTGAAGGGGCTGGCAAGGCTCCTGGAGAGCGGGGCGAGGTGGGGCCGGCTCCCTGCCCCTATTGCTGCGAGGAGGGGCCCGCCCTCCAGCCCCTCCGCCCGGACGCCAGCGGAGACTTCCCTGGGGGCCCGTATTGCTGAGAGCCGACCTGGCTGGCGGAGGCCCCGCCGCCCTAGGCTTGAACCGGGCTGAGCTGCGGCGGCGCAGGGGTGGCGGGGCCGCCAGCGCCGCCCTTGAAGCAGGCCGACTCGTAGTGCTTGTTGAGATAAGACTTGAGCGCGAAGCTCTTCTTGCAGCGCTTGCACTGGAAGTGCTTGAAGGCGGAGTGCGTCTGCATGTGGGCGCGCAGGTTGGAGCGGTCTGCGAAGGCCTTGCCGCAGTGCGCGCAGCCGAAGGGCTTCTCGCCCGTGTGCGAGCGCATGTGGCCCTGCAGCAGCCAGGGCCTCGAGAAGGCCTTGCCGCACACGCCGCACTTGTGGCGCAGGTCGTGCGTGAGAAGGTGCATAGCCATGGCCGGCATGGACACGTACACCTTGCCGCACGTCGGGCAACGCCTCGCCAGCTGGCTGTCCAGGCTGCGGTGCGTCTGCTTGTGGCGGCTCAGGTTCGACGACGTGGCGTAAGTTTTGCCGCACTCCCCGCACGCGTGCCGGCCGCCAGTGCCCGTGGCTCCGGGCCCCGCGCGCGCCTCGGCGCCCGCCCCCACGCGCGGGCCGCCCCGACTAGCCGCCCCTGATCCGGAACCTCGCGGGCCGGGCCCGCCCCCACCTCCAGCGTCGCCGTCGGCGGCAGCCACCGAGGCCGCGGAGGGGGCGGCGGCCGCGCTGGAGGGAGCAGCCTTGCGGCGGGAGCGCCCGTCAGTGATGAAGAAGGCGTCGGCCGCGTAGCCTTCGCTGACCGCCGCGTCGCCGTTGATGTAGCCTCCAGCAGCAGTAGCCAGCTCTGGGCGAGGGGTGGGCGGCGGTGCCGAGCCAGAGGCCGCGGGACCCAGCTCTCCGCGCACAGCCGCAGCATACATAGGCTCCGGAGATGGCCCTTTGAGCAACGCCGCCTCGGCGTCGCCATCGTAGACCGACGCAGGCCCCACGTAGTCACTGAGGTATCCTGAGGGCGGAGGCGGACAGACAGCGGGAGGGGAACGGAGCAGCGGGCAAGACACACGAGAAGCGGGCGGCGGGAGACCGGGAAGACACAGCGGGAGACGTCGGGGTCCGAAAGGAAGGCGAACAGGGATCAGGACAAAGGAGAGGGGGCCGGGGACCACGGGGCAGAGAGGTTGGAGACCGTAGGGAGGGAAAGAGAGGAGAGAAGAGACACAGCCGAGGATGAGACGGGGCCTGGCTGGGCTCCTCCCCCGCCGCCCAAGCGCCCCGCCCCCGCGCGGGGAGGAGAGAGACGCATCTTCGGGCGGGCGCGGCTGCCCCCCTTCAGCGAGCCTCAAGGTCAGGGGGGAGGGGCGGCGCTCCTCTCTCCCTCCTCCCCCTTCCCCTCCCCCCCCCCGGGTTCTCCCCACTTCAGCAGTTTTCCCTGATTATGCAACACACTGCAGACCCGCCGCGCACAAAGCCAGGGCTTCCAGCCCAGAGACCCCGACGGTTCTGCCTCTTCGGGATCCCCGGGGCCTTCTTCAGGCCCCGGAATCTGCTTCCAGACTTGATGCTGTCCCTCTTGTTCCCTAGGTGTGCCAGCAAAACCCTAGAGACTTCTACCTAGCCAGCATCTCTGGCCATCACCAGTACTCCCTCATCTTCCATCTCTAACCACTCCACTGGACTTGATCCCTACCCTTGCAGCTCGAAGTCCACTACCTCTGCTCACTCCTTCCCACTTCCCTGGGTCCTACTTTGTTCCACATTCTTCTTCTCTTCCCATGCCCTAACCTTTCCGGGGAGCTTCTCAAGCCAACAGGGGACTAGGAAGACTGCCAGGGCATCTGCTAGGGGACACCTTAACAGAGATAACCTGCAAGTTGACATCGTTCATGCCAGTAACTGCAGTTGTTTCCAAGGTGTAAGTTGGAGCTCACAATCTCAGAATCACACATGCATACCCTTCACAATGCAGGCTCTGGCTCTTTCAGGGTTACACTTAGGCTCACAGCAACCGATGGGCCTGGTGTCCTCTCACTGGGCATGCTGTACACTGACCCCTAGCACTGGAACTCAACTCCCATACATGCAGGGTCACATATGCAGTCATCCAGACACACTCTCAGTCACATGGTGCACAGCGGCCTCAGAGTCACGTGGTCTCATGTAGTGGCACACAGGCACACACACAGGGTCACACACACAAGCGCACAAAGTCACATGGCCACACACAGTCACATGGGCCCACACAGGCTTATGCTCTTGCAGGTCACAATTGCTCTGCCACCCCACACGGCTGGCACTCCTGCCCCCTTGCCTGCATGCTAACAGTTGTCCTTGAACTTGGGCATCCTTACACAAAGAGCCTCCCCTGACTCCAGTACCTTGGCTTCCCTTGCTCACCTCTTCCTCCTTAATCCCGAGTCCAGGGAAGATACTGCTGTTGCATCTTCTGGCACCTAGGCCCTGACAGGTGGGTGGCCCTGCCAGACCCCGTGCCTACTCCCTAGAGCTCCCAGCATTCCCTAGCTAGCCCTAGCAAGGGGCTTTGAAGGTGCAGGCAAAGAAGAATGAAACAGATCCAGATTTTTGGGTGTGGGCTTGCATGTGTCCATGTAACTGGGTCCTGTTATGTCCGCAGGTGTCTGTGCAGTTGTGTGTATCTCAGCACAAGTCTGTGTGTGGGTCAGTGTGTGCCTTCAGTGCTTCCTGTTCCTGATCCCTCTTTCCTACCTCTTCCGTACCCACACTCTGCCCAATCTTGGAAGCTGTCTGGCCTTACTCTGCTACCCGTTCCTCAGCCTTCATTCTGGGTTCCAGCAGCATCCCCTCCTACCCTACCACTCCACCCCCACACTCTGGCCACCCACCCCTTCCTGCAAAGCCCAGGGCCCTGCCCCAGCTGCAGTCCAGAGCGCACCTTTATCTTGCAGTCGCACTCCGAGATCGCTGCGGGCGCGCCCGTAGGAGCTGTCGAGGTCTGCCGAAGAAAATGTGTCAAGTTTGACCTTCTTAACCAGGAAGGACCTGGGCATGATTCCTGCGGGGCTCCGGCAGTGAGGGCCTGCAGAGCCGGGGCTCGGGGGGACTACGTCCGTGGTGAGGCCCCGTCACCATCCGAGGAGCGGTGGAAGCAGCCCTGTCCCCAGTCTGGCCTGTAGATGCTGCTGGGCGAGTGTGATCCTCTCTCTTCTTTCTGCCCTGCGTCTCTTCTTCCCCTCCGGATCCCTCCTCTCTCTTTCTCTCTCTCTCCTTCCTTCCTCCTCTTCTCTTCTTTTCTTTCCTTCCTTCCTTCCTTCCTTCCCTCCTCTGGTCCCGGCTTCACAGCCCGCAGTGCCGCCCCTGGACAGGCGGGGGAGGAGGCTGGGGGGGGGCGGAGAGGGGGGGAGCGGCTCCGTCCCGGGCCCGGAGGCTGCGAATGGGTGCAGGGCTGGCCCGGCCCCACGGCCCCCTTCCCCTCCCCCCCCGCCGCGGCGGCGGAGCCTCAGTCAACGGCGCCCCATGCCCCCGGGGGCGTCAGCGCCGGGCCAAAAGAACACGAGAGTGGCAGCGGCAGGAGCACCAGCAGCTTCAGCACCGCGGCCAGCGCTGGCTAGGGCAGCACCGCGGCCAGCGCCCGAGAGCGCTCAGCTGGCGCTGGCGGAGAGGGGCGGGCCACCCGGGGCCTGGTCGCCGGGCGGGGGTCCTCGGCGGGGGTCTCTGGGAGGCTGGCTTTATTGTTCTGCAGTCGGAGCGGGCGGCGGCGGCAGCGGCGGGCGGGGGTCCTCCGGGGGAGGGGTGCTCGGGGAGGGCGGGCTGAGGGAGGGAAGGAGAGAGGGAGGGACGGGGGTCCGGGGGCGGGGCTCCGCTCTCGGACAGCTCAGGGGCAGGCCTCCTGAGCCCGCGAGCCTCTTCTGCCTACTGCCGAGCGCAGCCTCTGGCTTTTAAAGCCAAGCGCTGGGGGAGGGGGTGGGCGGGGAGGGAAAAAAGGCCGGCGGAAATGGCTGCGCCGGGCTGGGTCGGGCCAGGGTCTCCAGGGAGGGGTCCTGGGGATGCCTCGCCTCGACCTGTGAGGAGTTCCCCAGTGCGGCTCGGGGGGCGGGGGGGGGGGGAATGGCGACCTGATACTTAGTGGCATAGTCGGGTGTGTAGGGGATAAGTGGAAATGGGCCTGGCACTCCCGCACCCCAGACTCTGGTTCTTTTGGGGAGAACGCAGGCGGACCTCAGTCGAGTCCACGCTGCCCCCTATAAGGTCTGGAGGCTAGGCGCGGGATGTGCCGAGAAGGGGAGGAGAGGCGGGAGACCAAAGGAGTGACTGCTGAGGCAGCGAAAACGCAGTGTGGAAGCCTGTGTGCGCCCTGTGCCGCAGTGCCTCTTGCCACTCGGTCACCTCGGCTGACCCTGTGCCCGCTGGAGGGAACTCTCTGCC
The DNA here is from genome assembly GCA_907164525.1 of Lophiomys imhausi. Classification (NCBI taxonomy): domain Eukaryota; kingdom Metazoa; phylum Chordata; class Mammalia; order Rodentia; family Muridae; genus Lophiomys; species Lophiomys imhausi. The sequence goes on from CAJQZJ010031511.1 coordinate 10,134,400, forward strand.
CCCGCCTCTCCCGCGGGACGGATGCCCAGCACGGTGGCGTCGGTGAAAGATGAGTGTGCATGGTGAGAAGGGCTGCCATGCCCGCGGTCCCGAAATCCCTCTTCTTTGGTGGTTTCCGCCCTTCCGCGCGTCTGCAGCTTCCCCAGGCGCCCCGCAACCAGGCGGATAACCCTTCCCGTGGCCGCCCGCCCGGAGTTTGCAGCCCCCATGACGTCAGGCCCAACGGCCAATGGCGGGGCACTGGGGGTTGGGGGGCCTCACAATGGCCGCGCGCTGATACATATGACTCCAATTAGGACCGGGCGCCGCCATTGTCCCTCCGTCGCCCCCTCCTCGCGTTAGGGTCTCTGAGCTGAGTTCTCTCCACGCAGTCTGCTCGAGCTAATGACTACGGTCGCGTCGGGTGCGGCAAGCGGGGACAGCAACGTGGTGGGTGACCTTATACGGACTGGCCCGGCGGGCGCAGGCGTCAGGGCGGAGCAGGAGTGCTGAGCTCAGCTCTCTGCCTCCTGCCGCGTGCTAGGCTGCTACCTGCATCCACTGCCTCGCGTCCGGCCACGGTGGGTGTGAGTTACCTGCCCCACACTGAGCGCGGAGACCACTCGCCTGCTTTATGCTAGCAGCCCAGCTCCTCAGCGGCGGGACATTCATCTTACGTGGCAGGAGCTCCCTAGGGGCAGGGCGGGTGCAGCCTCCCCCTTATCACTGAGCAGCAGCCGGCGAAACTCGCAGTGGGGGGTGGGGGCGAGGGTACCCCGCCAACCACTCCACTAGTCCTGGTTACTTCCCAGAGGGGGAACGGCTGAGGCGCAGCCGGAGGCATCAGGCCAATTAGCATTTTGATTGCTGGACGGGAGTGGGGGGTTCATCTGGAACAAGGTCTAATTACCAGACCGACCCTCGGGGCTCAGGCAGGCTCGATTTCCCCCTACTCTGTTTGCTGCCTTCTCCTGGACGTTGTCCCCGCCCCCAACCCTATCCTCCCACTTCCTCTAGGCCCCACACACATACAGGCTGTCATTCTGTCTAGTTCTGTCCCCATACTTTGCCCCTCGGGGTTCCCTTCTTTCTTAGTCGTGGTCCTTTGTCCCTCCAGTCTTTCCTGGATCGAGTCCCATTCCTCTGTAGCTCTGCTCAACTCTCCTTTCCCCACCTGTTCATACAAGAGCTGTCCTATGTTCTGTACACATCCCTTTTCCCTCTTTGTCCATCTCCCCTCTCCTTTGGCTCCTAACCCCCTTGGTGGCAGAGACTATGCCCGGACACGTGTGCTTGGGTGTCAGGGACAGGCAATACCGAGGGAACCATTCAAACAGCTCGCTCTGGCTATGGTAGATCCCTCAGGACTCCCCCAACTGGGGGTGGAGGGGGAGCACACAGCTAGGAGGGGCAGCTGGGTCCAGGCTATGACCATCAGTCCCCACTAGCCCAGGTGCAATTATTTGGGCTTTCCAAATGGCCTTCTTGTAAACCTGACTCCCTGCCCCCCACTTTCACATCTAGAAGTTCCCCAGAAGAGAGACTGAGGAATAGTTGAACCACTCGTTTTGACAAGTTGTAAGTTCCTTTACCCAAGGCCCCATTGGGTCTCTTCTGTTGAGAGTTGCAGCCTGAGAAGGCTCTGTTGCTATTGAGGATCAAGTCAGCCCCCAACCAGTGATTAACTGCAGGCCCTACCATGCTGTCCTACTGGCAACTCCCACAAAACCTTGTGAAGCTCTCTTGCTATTCTGATCCAACTTGCTCTGCCCTGATCCCTTTTCTATGAATGTGTCCCTCTGCTTCTGTTGCTACCACCCACAGCTCTGCCTAGGTCCCATCTTACAGAAAGGTTTAAGGGGTGGTTTTCCCATTGTCGTGTTGCCAACCACCCATTGATGTGTTCAGGCCCTTGTGAGCCTGTCACCACCACTGTGTCCACCTGGGGGATCAGTGGATAGCCTCATTGGAGGGTCCACCCCTTCTGCTGGGCTGACACAGGTGATTGACAGAGTGGGAAGCTGAACTGAAATGACTGGTGAGGCCAGCTTCCGGGGTTGACGAGGTCAGCAGGAAGAGACTGTGGTGGTAGGGAAATGGAGGCTAGTCCTTGAGACTGTTTAATTCAGCCACAGTGATGGGTGGGGGCTGGCCAATGTAGCTAATAGCATATTTGAGCTAGGAGTCCTGGGAGAGGATGAAACAAGGATGTGCAAATTCAGTAAGGAACAAGGTACCCTCCTTCCAAGCCAGGAAGCCAGGGGCTTCTGTGGTGAGAGAAGCAGCAGCCTCCATAAAGGGCTCCCAGGTCAGGGGTAGCACAAAGGAAGTTTATATATCCTGAGCTCACTGGTGACAAGTTAAAGGCCCAGGGAAGGTCTATTTTAAAAGGCTTAACGGACAAAGCAAACTTGGTACTCACTGGGCAGAAACATTGGAGGCTATGTTAATTACTTCACTTCTGTAACTGGTATCACAAGGAGAGAGGATATGTTTATTTTTAGGTCATAGTTTTAGAGGTTTCAACCCGGTTCCTCTTTTGTTTCTAGGTCCTGTTTAGACAGAACATCACGAGAGAAAGGCATAGCAGAACAAAGTTATTTGTTTCACAGCAGCCAGGAAGCAGGAATACAGGACAAGGTATTTGCTTCCAAATCACAACTCCAGTATTCTGTTTCCTCCAACTAGGCCCACCTACCAATTTCTACTACTTTCTAATAATGCCATAATCTGATTCCATTAATGGATTGATGAGGCCTGGTAATCAATCTGTTTCCAAATGAACTTTGAACTTTGCTGCATTGGGAATCAGGCCTTTAACATGTAAGTCTTTTGAAAGAATACCTTATATTCAAACAGTGATAAAAATCCAAGGTTATGGGGGAACCATAAGAGAGTCTGTATCACAACACAACCGTAGCCGTAGCCCTGAAAAATAAGCAAAGCAGGAGGTCCCAAATTCAAGCCCTTGAGCCCATAGAAAAAAAGCCAGACATGGTGGCATGCACTTGTAATCCCAGCACTAGGAAAAATAAGAGCCAGGCAGATCCCTGAAGCTCATTGGCTAGTCCATCTAACCTACTTGGTGAGTTCTTGGCCAATGAGAGACCTTGTCTCAAAAAAAAAAAAACTGAATAGTGTTTGTGCAGTAAAACACCACAACATGCGTGTATACACATACCTGCACATATGTATACACACACAAAAACACCAGGAAATATGTTTATTAAATATAAAATCAGTCTTAGTACTCTATAAAAAAATAGCTGATATGAGTGAACTTTTGTTTTTTGTTTGTTTTGGTTTGGTTTTGGTTTTTGAGACAGGTTTTCTCTGTGTGTAATAGCCCTGACTGTCCTGGAACTCACTTTGTGACCAGACTGGCCTCAAACTCACAGATATCCTCCTGCCTCTGCCTCCCAAGTGCTGGGTTTAAAGGCATGCACTATCACAATGAATGAACTTTTATAGAATAAAGATGCTTAGGCCCCAAAGAAGTAATTGGTACACAATAACTTACTTGGACCCCAAAACATGCCAATTTAGCTAGTCATGCTAGCACATGCCTTAAATCCCAGCCCTGGAGAGGCAGAGGCAGGTGGATCTCTGTGAGTTGAAGTCAACCTGGTCTACATAGCAAGTTCCAGGTCAGCTAGGGCTACACAGTGAGTTCCTGCCTATAAATAAATAAATAAATAAATAAATAAATAAATAAATAAATAGGGCTGGGGAATGTAGTTTAGT
>CAJQZJ010031511.1:10138132-10162565 GCA_907164525.1 Lophiomys imhausi
TGGGGAATGTAGTTTAGTAGTAGAGACCTTTTAAAAAGTGTGTGTGTGTATGTGTATTTTCTGTCTGTCTATCTGACTGTCTACAGAGGCCAGAGATGAATCCTTCTGGAGTTGGAGTTACAAGTGCTTGTGAAGGCCAGGCGGTGGTGGTGCACGCCTTTAGTCCCAGCACTTGGGAGGCAGAGGCAGGCGGATCTCTGTGAGTTCAAGGCCAGCCTGGTCTACAAAGAGAGTCCAGGACAGCCAGAGCTGTTAAACAGAGAAACCCTGTCTCAAAAAAAAAAAAAAAAAAACCAAAAGATTTTGCACCGCCCAGCTGCAAAATCTTAAAATGAGAAAAAGTTTGGTGCTAGAGAGATCAGCAGTTGAGGATACTTACTGCTTTATTATGTTTATATTTATTATTATTTTGTTTGAGACAGGGTCTTTCTGTGTCGTCCTGGCTGTTCATATGTAGACCAGGCTGGCTTTGAACTCACAGAGATCCCCCTGCCTCTGCCTCCTGAATGCTAGTATTTAAGGTATATGCCACCATGCCCAGGCCCATCACACTTATTACTCTTGGAGGGGACCTGGGTTCAGTACCCAGTACCCACATGGTGGTTCATAAGTCTAGTTCCTTGGGATGTGACATTCATTTCTGGCCTCTTTGAGTAGCAGGCACACATGTGATACACATATATATGTTCAGGCAAAACACTCACACAAAAAGTAAAAATAAGCTGGGCGCATGCCTTTAATCTCAGCACTGGGGAGGCAGAGGTAGGTGTAACTCTGAATTTAAGAACAGTGTGCTCTGCAGATGGAGTTCCAGAACAACCAGGGCTACACAGAGAAACTCTGTCTCAAAAAACAAACAAAAACATTTTTTTTTTTTTTTGGTTTTTTCGAGACAGGGTTTCTCTGTGTAGCCCTGGCTGTCCTGGACTCACTTTTGTAGACCAGGCTGGCCTCGAACTCACAAAGATCCACCTGCCTCTGCCTCCCGAGTGCTGGGATTAAAGGCGTGCGCCACCACCGCCCGGCAACAAAAACATTTTTAAAAAGTAAAAATATAGGGGCTGGAGAGATGCCTCAGCAATTAAGAGCACTGGCTAGTGCTCTTCCAAAGGTCCTGAGTTCAATTCCCAGCAACCACATGGTGGCTCACAACCATCCACAGTGTGATCTGATGCCCTCTTGTGGCTGCAGGTGTCCATGCAGACAGAGCGAGCATGACAGTTTATGAGGAGCCTGCACCCATCGCCATGCTCTGACTCAGTGGGGAAAAGGCATTGTGGGATATATCTGGGATTTACTTCAAAATGACAAAGAGAAAGGGCTGGAGGTTACCTGGTTTTGGTGAATGTGGTAATGGGTGCAGACTCAAACTGTCTCTGCTCTCATGCATTATTTGATATTTTCTATCATAAAACAAAAAATCCTGAAATTCAAATTTTGTGATTAACTTGTCATCCTTTATTTAAAAAAGGAAAACAAGAGCCGGGCAGTGGTGGCGCACGCCTTTAATCCCAGCACTTGGGAGGCAGAGGCAGGCGGATCTTTGCGAGTTCGAGGCCAGCCTAGTCTACAAAGTGAGTCCAGGACAGCCAGGGCTACACAGAGAAACCCTGTCTCGAAAAACCAAAAAAAAAAAAAAAAAAAAAGGAAAACAAAAATAAAGAGAAGAAAAGAATATGGCCAAAATTCCACAAATCTAATGAAACTTAATAACCCACAGACTCTCCAGCACTCAGAAGGTCTGTCAGGCAGATCTCTGAGTTCAAGTCCAACCTAGTCTATATATCAAGTTCCATGACACCCAGGCCTACATAGAGGCTGTCTCTACTCTAACAAAACAAAAACACAGCCTCATGTTCAACAAACTCCACACACAAAAGAGTACAAAGGGATATCATATAATGAATTGCTTTAAACCAGAGAAAAAACCAAGCATGGTGGTGCACCTTAAGCCCAGCACTTGGGAGGCCGAGGCAGGTGGATCTCTCTTGAGTTTGAGGTCAGCCTGGTCTACATAGTTCCAGGACAGCCAGAGCTATGTAAAGAGACTTTCTCCCCCGTTTAAAAAAAAAAAAGCTTCTTCAAGCTTCTTCCAAAGCAGACTGAACACCAGTGTCCCCAGGTCTAGAGGCACCTGAATTTGTGCACAGTATCTACCATGATCAAAGCTTTTCTAACATGCAGATAGCTATTGTTAACTTTATGGTCTGTTCCCCTAGAAAACCCAGAGTAATACAACATGTATACAAAATGAAACCCATAATTTTGGATAATTAATATATGCTAATAACAGAGTGCCCATGGAAGATGAATGGATAAACAACAGATTACTAGTGATCTAGGTTAATGGTAGAATAGGCTTCATGCATATGAGGCCTTAGGTTCAATTCCCGGTATTTCAAAAGAATGAATGAATAACTAAATAATAAACTATTGATAGGTTAAAAAAAATTAAAGGTTGTCATTAACCACCAAAAGTTAGGAGTAAGACAAGGAATGGAATCTCCCTCGGAAAAAAATGTGACTAACAACTTTGGTACCTTGTTGTCCCAGGGAACAAATACTGTTCCACTCAGATTCGGAGCTGGAGGTGAATCCCCGGCTTCCCACATGCTTGGCAAGTATGCCCTGAGCTGGCCCCCTGCTCCTAAGTTTTTTTTTTTTTTAGCCGTGAATGATATTGTAAGAGAGGCTTCAGATGAAAGGAGAACATTTCCATTCCCAAGCAGAATTGGAAGAAAATATTTTCTATCTAGAACCCACCAGGTTAAAAAGTTAAATATTTCTTGCTCATAGTCACCAACTTGCAAAATTTTTTTTTTTTTTTTTTTTGCATTTTCAGGTAGGGTTTTATGAAGCCAAGCTGGTCTCAAGCTCACAGTGTAGCTAAGGATGAACTTCAATTCAACTTGATCCTCCTGGTAATACAATAGGCTTGTGCTACCAGACCTGGTTTTATACAGGGCTTGAGACTGAATTCATAACTTTGTATAAGTGAGGCCAACACTGTACCACCTAAGTCACACCCCAATCCCTGCTAATGGTTTCATATTAAGGAATAGCCTCTGGGCATAGATGAAATGGAGGGTGCCACTTGTGAAATGTTTTTGATATCAAGGTTAAGTTCAGAGTTAAGATTTTCTATTTGTTGAACTCAAAGATTGGGAGGAAACATTCAGACTGTCTTTTGTTTGCTTGTTTGTTTTGGACAGGGTCCTTCTGTAGTCCAGGCTGGTACTGCACATGTGGCAATTCTCCTGTCTTAGCCTTCTAAATGCTAACATTAACAGGCATGAACTACAATGGCCAGCTCTTCCGACAATCTTATGTTGTGGGCAACACTTTGTGCTGGAGACTACCTTGAAGAAATTCCTGGGTGTGAGCCTTGCCTAATGGATTGGGTTGTGTAACAAAATATTTTTATTTTTAAACACTTATATTTATTAATACTTAACAAACATCTATAAAACACCTATAACCTAAAACCTATAATCTGTCTAAAAACACCCTAATACCTATTTATAAACACCTAAGTATAGCTATTTTAAAATTTTTTTAAAGAATATTAATATTTGGGGCTGGAGAGATGGCTCAGTGGGTAAGAGCACTGACTGTTTTCCAAAGGACCTGGGTTCAAATGCCAGCACCCACATGGCAGTTCACAGCTGTCTGTAATCACCAGGCATGGTGGCGCACACCTTTAATCCCAGCACTCAGGAGGCAGAGGCAGGCAGATATCTGGGAGTTCAAGGCCAGCCTGGTCTACAAAGTGAATCCAGGAGAGCCAGGGCTATACAGAGAAACCCTATCTCAAAATTTAAAAAAATATTAATATTATTAGCATAGGTCCTTCCAGGGTGACTTGGTTTACTGCAGTCCTGACAGGTAGTCATTTTTAATCTTAAAGTCTGTTGGGCCTTACTTTGCCAGTTAACAAGGCCAATTTATTGTGACTGGACTATAAAGTCAGTCTGTTCCAACTGCCAAATTGCAATTTTTCCATCAGCTGTAACTTGCCTCCATGGTCTCCTTGGGCCAGGCAATCCTCAGCAGCCAAAGCCTCTTCAAGGGACTTCCAAATTCCACTTGCTTCACCCACTTTTCCAGCACTTTAGAGCTCCTAGATGGATGTCTTTGATGTCCAGTTATTAAAGAATTCTTTCTCAGCAGGTTTTATGCTATGCCTTTGCCTTGGGCTACCACACCCTAAATTCTGTCAATGGCATACCTTGCTATGCATATCTCCAGCATGACTTCTCAGTCAGTGAGAGCAGGAGGAAGAGAGTGACCACATGGAGATCTTTGACTTATATATTGCATTATCTAGCAATCCTTGGCCGTCTCAAGGGTCCACAAAATCTCTCCCAATGTCCAACAGTCCCATTGCTTCTCACAGCAACTGACATCATCTGTGAGGCTTTCAAGGTTTCTTAGCAATGGCCCTTCAACAGGGCATATCATCTAGCCTCAACTGGGCTTTGTCCATTTTAGCAGGGTAAAGGAAGGTCAAGCTCCTCCTTATGTGCTGCCAGAAGCTCATCTGAACTGCCTACTAATTCACTAAAAAGACCTAACATCTACCACAGGGTTGATATCTAGACAGTTGAAAACCTATATAGTGTTTAGAAGAGTCCTATTGTCTTGGACTAAATGAGCTAGACCATTCAAAACAAAAAGAGACCCTTGAGCTTAACATTTTTTCAGGTACAAACAAAGCAAGCCAAGAATAAGGACAGTTATAGGACAGAGCTAAGAAGCTGAAAACAAGCCAGGCAGTGGTGATTCACACCTTTAATCCCAGCTCTAGGGAGGCAAAGGCAGGCAGATCTCTGAGTCTGAGGCCAACCTGATCTACATAGCTACTTCTAGAACAGCTAAGGATACACAAAGAAACTCTCAAAAGCCTGAAAAACACAACAAAGCAAACTCTTATACTGCTCTATACAACTAAAGGCAGTAATTTGGCTGATCGTGGTGTGCAAGCCTCTAACCCAGCACCTGAGAGGAAGTAGGAAGGAGGATCTTAAGTTTGAGACCACCCTAAACTACTACATATTTTTGTTGTTGTTGTTTTGTTTGTTTGTTGTTTTTTTTTTTTTTTTTTGGTTTTTCGAGACAGGGTTTCTCTGAATATCTCTGGCTGTCCTGGACTCGCTTTGTAGACCAGACTGGCCTCGAACTCACAAAGATCCGCCTGCCTCTGCCTCCCAAGTGCTGGGATTAAAGGCGTGCGCCACCACCGCCCGGCTTGTTTGTTGTTTTTTGAGACAGGGTTTTGTAACCGAAGTTTTTAATTATTATTTAACACTTATTTATTTATTACTATATTCACTTATAACAAACACCAACAATTTCTTAACTATTAATCCTAAAATTCCTACAGTCCCTTTAACCTATCCACTAAACCGATTGATAATTATTTTTCTAACCTTTTAGAATGATACAGTCTCTGGGGCAGGTCCTCAGTCATCAGGAACACAGTCTTTGTTGTAGATTCTTTAACGCACTTAGCAGTCCTTTTTCTGGATCTCTCAGATGCAGGTTCGTCAGGGTAAGTTGGCTATCACAGTCTTACCTTAAATAAGGCTTAATGCTTTCTTCTCTCTAGGAGACCCCAGCCCCTTCGCATCAGCAACTCTGTCCTCTGCCTCAGAGTCCTAAAGCCAGGCACATTTTCCTTTAGGCCACTGTTCGGACAGGTCAAACCCCTCTAGGCAAAAGCTGAGCCACAGGGTTTAGTCCTTGGCCTTTTGGTGTCTTGCTCAGGCTTTCTTTGCTCACCAGCTTCTTTCTGCCTCAGGGAAATCTGGCCATCAAATGATGGCCAGCACTTTTTTCAGCAGGACTCTCGGAGCTCTCATCAGGGACCTCTTCTTTTTTTATGGGGCTCCATGCACTGTCCTTAAATAGGAGGAACTCTGTTTCAGCTTAATTTGGGCTCTGCCCACTTAGCAGCTGAAAACAATGTCAGGCCAGATACTTTGTTTCTTTTTTTTTTTTTTTTTTTTTTTAAAGATTTATTTATTATGTATACAGTGTTCTGTCTGCAGGTATATCTGCAGGCCAGAAGAGGGCACCAGATTTCATTATGGATGGTTGTGAGCCACCATGTGGTTGCTGGGAATTGAACTCATGACCTCTGGAAGAGCAGCCAGTGCTCTTAACCGCTGAGCCATCTCTCCAGCCCCATACTTTGTTTCTTTAAGGCCATTAAGTCTTTCCTGTTTTCCTGACTTCAACCTTGTTTTTCAGTCCATTAAGTCTCCTGTTTGTTTCCTGTTTTCACCTGACTTCATCCTTGTTTTTAGTCCATAAGCTGATAAGCTAATTGCTCACAGCCAAGTTGATCTTCATGCCCCAATTAAGAGACTGTATCAGATACCCCTAGATATTTTCTAAATCTAATTTAGTTATTCTAACTCCCTACAGGGTTTTCCTGTGTAACAGCTCTGACTGTCCTGGTCTCAATTACAGACAGCTGTGAACTGCCATGTGGTTGCTGGGATTTGAACCTTGGTCCTTTGGAAGAACAGCCAGTGCTCCTAACCACTGAGCAATCTCTCCAGCCCTGATTACTACATTCTTTACATAATAAAGCCATCACCTTATTGTTAGGACCTAGCCTGACAGCAAATGTTAGAAAACTCCAAACAACATTAGTTTACACTATGATTCTCCTTTTCCCATAAATAATTCCCATTGTGAACACCAGCATCTGCAATGGGACTCCATGAGCAGCCAGCTCTACCGCCCTGACCGCTTGCCCTGTGATCAGCATATTTATTCTACATCTTGTTTCAGAAAGGGTGCCTGAGCTGGGAGTGGTGGCTCACACACCTTTAATTCCAGCACATGGGAGACACGAGGAAGATCATGAGTTTAAGATCAGCCTCATGCACATAGCAAGTTTGAAGCTAGCCTGGAATACATGAGAGAATTTTCTTTCTCTTTTGGTTTTTCAAGACAGGATTTCTCTATAGCCCTGGCTGTTGTGGAACTCACTCTATTGACCAGGCTGGCCAAGAACTCACAGAGATCTGCCTGCCTCTACCTCCCAAGTGCTGGGATTAAAGAAAGGTGTGTGCTACCACCACATGGTGACAGTTTGGGGTTTTGGTTTGGTTTGGTTTTGTTTGGTTTTTCGAGACAGGGTTTCTCTGTGTAACAGCTCTAGCTGAACTAGAATTCTGTAGACCCAGCTGGTCTCGAACTCATAGAAATCCACCTGCCTCTGCCTCCTGAGTGCTGGGATTAAAGGCACGCACCACCATCACGCCCAGTAACAGTTTCTTAAAAACAATTAAAAATGAACGATGGGGCTGGAGAGATGGCTCAGAGGTTAAGAGCACTGGCTGCTCTTCCAGAGGACCTGAGTTCAATTCCCAGCAACCACATGGTGGCTCACAACCATCTATACTGAGATCTGGTGCCCTCTTCTGGCCTGCAGGTGTACATGCAGACAGAACATTGTATACATAATAAATAAATAAATCTTTAAAAAAAAAAATGAACGATGAAGCCTGTCTGAGTTCCTCCAACAGAAAGGAGAAATGGTGAAGGCTGAGCACACTTCCTGTAAGAATAGTTTCTGAACTTAAAAATATCGACTATTGGGCTGGAGAGATGGCTCAGAGGTTAAGAGCACTGACTGTTCTTCCAAAGGTCCTGAGTTCAATTCCCAGCAACCACATGGTGGCTCATAACCATCTACATTGAGATCTTGTGCCGGGCATTTATGTAGAGCAAATACTGTATACATAATAAATAAATAAATGTTATTAAAAAAAAAAAATATCGACTATTGCCGGGCGATGGTGGCGCACGCCTTTAATCCCAGCACTTGGGAGGCAGGGGCAGGCGGATCTTTGTGAGTTCGAGGCCAGCCTGGTCTACAAAGCGAGTCCAGGACAGCCAGAGATATTCAGAGAAACCCTGTCTCGAAAAACCAAAAAAAAAAAAAATATCGACTATTGGGCTGGAGAGGTGGCTCAGAGGTTAAGAGCACTGGCTGTTCTTCCCAAGGTCCTGAGTTCAATTCCCAGCAACCACATGGTGGCTCACAGCCATCTACATTGAGATCTGCCCGGGCATATATGTAGAGCAAATATTGTACACATAATAAATAAAAAATAAAAAAAATATCAACTATTCAATTGCCTTAGCCAGAATCACTCAAAGAACCTGAACTGGTATGCTATGCAGGTCGAGAGTACAGCCTGTTCTGTGTGGCCATATGCCTGACCAGTTATTTTCTAGGGCAGAAGCAGAGGATGGGTAAAGACCTTGCTCCCTTTCCTACTCCTAGCCCTAATCTTCCTTTTCTGCCAATCCAAGAACATGGGTTCTACAAATATTCAATCATCTGCTTCACGATAAATCTGTTGGAACCGTCATATCTGCGCATGCATCGATATTCTTGAAAATATTCTCCTTGTGAGTACAGGTGCCCTCAAGACCAGAAGAGGGTGCTAGGCTCCCTGGAGCTAGAGTTACAAGTAGTTGTGAGCCACTTCATGTGGGTGCCAGAGCCCGATGTTGAGGCCTCTGTAAGAGCCCATGTTCTTTTAACTGTTGACCCTCGTCTCCAGCCCCCATATAGGCCTTAAATGCACTCGAGCAGGACCTACATCTTGTAGGTGGCCATCTCTTTCTCTACCTTGAGTTTCACTATTTCCCTCCCTCTCCTTCCTTGTACAGAGCTAATGAGCTCTTTCTCTGACATTCCTATCTTAATAGACACAGGCTCCCTCTCCTCCCATCCCTGGTTCCCTCTCTCCGAAGGCATTTCCACTGCCTCATATACCAGGTTGGCATCCCCTTCCATCTTCTCGTCGGCTCCCACTAGTGAACTGCCAGAGACATCTTACCCACGGCTTTGGCTGTGGAGACACATCTGGAAAATGTGGTGGTCAGTTCTGCCAACCTAGTGAAACTTAGCAGCACTATGGAAACACTCTGCCAGGTACGTCTATGAGACCCACCCTGAAAGTGGGTGGCAACATCACCTGGGCTAAAATATTGGAGTGTATGAAAAGGCGAAAGTGAGCTGAGCACCAGTGTTTGTCTCTCCCTGCTCCCACACTGTGGAAACAAATGAGACCAGCTCCTTTACGCTCTTGCTTGCTATGGCTTCCCCACCATGCCAAGCTATATCCTGTTAACCATGAGCCCACATATACCCCTGTAACAAAATATTCTTATTTTTAAACACTTATATTCATTAATACTTAACAAACACCTATAAAATACCTAAAATCCTATAACCTAAAACTTATAATCTAAAATCTATAATTTATCCAAAAGCACCTAATATCTATAAACACTCTAATACCTATCTAAAAACACTTAACTAACACTATTTTAACTTTCTTTTTTTGGAGACAGGGTTTCTCTGTGTAGCCCTGGCTGTCCTGGACTCACTTTGTGGACCAGGCTGGCCTTGAACTTGAAGAGATCTGCCTGCCTCTGCCTCCCGAGTGCTGGGATTAAAGGCATGTGACACCACGCCCGGCAATTGCAGACAGCTGTGAACTGCCATGTGGGTGCTGGGATTTGAACCCCGGGTCCTTTGGAAGAGCAGCCAGTGTTCTTAACCGCTGAGCTATCTCTCCAGTCCTTATTTTAACTTTCTTAAAAGGATATTAATATTCCTAGCATAGGTCCGTGCAGGATGACTTGGTTTACAGCTGTCTCAGCAGTCAGTTCTTTTCAAAGCCTAGTTCGTTGGGTCTTATTTTACCAGTTCACAAGGCCAATTTATTTCAACCACCAAATTGTGGCCAGTTTATAAAGTCAGTCTGTTCCAACCTCCAAACTGAGGCCGGCCTTTTCCATCAGCTGAGACTCGCATCCACGGTCTCCTTGGGCCAGGCAAAACCTACAACCGAAAGCCTCTCCAAGTGGCTTCCGAACTTTGCTTGCCTTCTCACTTTTTTGGTGCTTTGGGGTCCCAAGACAGACACCTTCAAGGAACTCTCTCAGCAGGTTTTATGCCAGGCCTTTGCCTTGGGCTACCGCAGCCTAAATTCTGTAAATGGCGTGCCTTGTTATGTATGCCCAGCATGAGGGCAAGAGGAAGAGAGAGACCTGGTGGAGTTCTCTGGCTTATATATATCAAATTATCTCATGATCCTTGGCGGTCTCGAGGGTCCACGAGATTTCTGGAGATGTCCAGCAGTCCCGTGTTGCTTCTCACGGTAACTGACAATGTCATCTGCATGACTTCAGTGGTTTCTTAGCCATGCCCCTACAATAGGGCAGTTTACAAAATTATGGCCTAGCCGGGCGGTGGTGACGCACGCCTTTAATCCCAGCACTTGGGAGGCAGAGGCAGGCGGATCTTTGTGAGTTCAAGGCCAGCCTGGTCTACAAAGTGAGTCCAGGACAGCCAAGGATACACAGAGAAACCCTGTCTCGAAAAAACCAAAAAATAAAAAATAAAAAATTATGGCCTCAACTGTGCTCTCTCCATCTTGGCCCAAGTTCAAGGGACACCAAGCTCTCCTTTATGTGCTGCCAGATGCTAATCTGAACTGCCTACTAATTTCACTAAGGAGACCTAACATCTAATACATACCCCTCCTCCCGAACGTTGTTTAATGTCAGGTGTTTGGTCACAGCCGAATTGATAGAGATGCAGACCTGTGCACTTAGCTCCTTCCTTCTCCCCATGCCTTTCTGATTAAAAAAAAAAAAAAATCCATGCAGGAATAAAAGTAGAGCTCAGTGGGACACCATTTGACTAGCACCAGTAGGTCTCTGGGCTCAATCCTCAGAACTGTAAAATAATAAGAAATACCGAGCAATTCTTCCCAGCCACGTTAGGCCTAACTTGCCTTAGAACTCTTCTACCCTGGTCATCTTCTCAAATCAGACTGAAGAGCAGTGTCTCCAGGTCTACTCAACACTTCAGAGCCAGATTGGGACTACTGAGGCACCTGACTTTGGGCACCTGGGTTCGGGGTACCTTCCATGATCACAGCTTCTCTAGTATGCAGGTGGCTATTGTTGACTTTCTGTTCTGTTCCTCTAGAGAACCCAGATGAATCCCAGTGCCCACGAGAAGTGGCTTTGTTTCCCTCCCATCTGTGCCTAGCCAATAAACCCTTAGTTGACTCAGCTGACTCCTCTGCAATTCTTGCGACCTTCACGTTCCTACTTGCCCTTTCCTTGTTCACAGAGCCTCTCGTTGGACTTGCCAGCCACTTTGCCATTGTCATAACTGACAATGTGGAACTTTCCTAGGATGTATCCTGTCCATTATCCTTTCTCTTTCCTGCCCATCCCTCCTCCTCTCTTTTTCCTTTTTTGTTTTTTCGAGACAAGGTTTCTCTGTGTAGCTCTGGCTGTCCTAGGTTCACTCTGCTTACCAGGCTGGCCTCAAACTCACAGAGATCCACTTGTCTCTTCCTCCAGAGTGCTGGGATTAAAGGCGTGCACCACCATACCCAGCTCCCTCCCCCCCCTTTTTTGTCCTAGCAGATTGGGGGAATCCTTGCCTTGCACATGCCAGGTAAGTACTCCACTATGGGCTACATCCTACACTTCAGATCCCTTATTTTTTTTTTTCCCGAAACATAATCTCTTTATGTAACCCAAACTACCTTAATACAATTAATCCTCCAGGCTCCAACTTCTGGGTGCAGGGATTAAAGTTACTCCACTGTGTCTAACCTCTTTTGTTGTTGTTGTTGAGACAGGGTCTCATGTAGCACAAAGCTGGCTCAGAATTTACTATGCATTAGAGGATGCTGATCTTCCTGCTTCCAACTCCCCAAAGCTGGGATTACAGGTGTGTTCTGCCAAGTCCTTAAACATTTTTTAATGATCTATTTATTTCTATTTTATGTGCATTGGTGTTCTGCCTGCATGTATGTCTGTGTGAAGGTATCTGATCCTGTGGAACTGGAGTCACAGACAGCCATGAGCTACCTTGTGGGTGCTGGGAATTGAACCTTGGGTCCACAAGAAGAGCACCCAGTGCTCTCATCCTCTGAGCCACCTCTCCAGCCCCTCCTTAACAACATTTTAACAATGGCTCTATATTTTCATCTTGTGGGTCTGGAAATTATGCTGCTAGTCCAGGTACCAGGGACATATGCCAACATGTTGACCACAGAGCCAGGCAGACAGTGACCCTCTGCTCCCACAGAAGCCCCAGGCACCAGGAGGACTCAGGTGCTCGTGTGGGAGCTAGAGTCTTCTGCCTGACAAGGGAGCTCATCAGAGATACAAAGCATATGCCATGGTGGGCCTGGCACCCTGACTGAGGACTCTCGAAGCCAAGTGTGTGCAAGCAACATTGTAGTCCACAGTCCTGAATATACCAGAAGGTCCAGGGCATAACATCTGATTGTGACCCAATATCACTGCTGGCTGGACTAGGGACAAGTGCCTAAGTGAGACAGACCAATCGTATTCTGACTCCTGGGTTTCATCAGTTAGCACCAATTCAGCATTGCTGGCTAAGACGGACAGGAAGAGCCTGGTGATGACTGTTCAGACAACTCAGAGGCCTGGTTACATTATGCTCCCCCTCTTGTCCCAACCCAAAGTCTGAGATTTGCTCCAGCAGCTGGAAAAGATGGGTTTCTCTGGACCCTGGAATGTCTGTGCTAGGGGACAAACCTGAAAGGAAGCTCCCTCGAATACAAACAGACAGACAGACAACCTCCTACTTGGAGACTGAAGCAGCTTTAGTTAGAGGAAGGCCAGTGGATGGGGCTGCAGGGTGGGGGTAAGGGGCAGTTTAGACAAAAGTAGGTTGGGGTTAAACGTCCAGGTCGCTGACACTTGACTTATCGTAGACTCGTGTTTTTCGCTGCACAATGCCAGGGGTAAAGGAGGCCCCCAGTGGCCAGTGGCGGACTACATGACGGTAGGAAGAGACCAGGTAGTCGAAGTAGTTGATGTTGAGTTTCCGGGCAATGTGCCGGCCCAGGAATTCCATTTGCTATGAATGAGTGGCAGCCAGCTATCCATTCTCCAGATAGAAGAATCCCAACTAGCATGCTCTTTAGGTATCCCGACCCTTTACCAGGGAGGTATTCCCTGACACCTCCCCAGACTCCCCAGTACTCCTGCCACCCTTAGCACAATGGAGACCTCAGTAGAGGAACTGTGCTATATTTACCCTCTGACTGCAGAACAGCCCCATTCAAGAACTCTAAGCAGTGGTCAGTATCTTTTGGTTGGGGGTGGGGGGTAGGGGTGAGGGTAGGGGTTGGGTGGGGGTTGGGGCAGGACCCACCTCATAGCGCTCTGACAGCTGCACCAGCACAAGTGGCTCTAGCTTGTGGCCACAAAGGACCAGCTGGAAGAAGCGCCTTCCATAGGCTGCCAACAGATGATCAACTGAGCCAGGAACCTAAACTCCTGGAGCCTAGGGGTAGGATGGTAGGGGTGGGGCCTCCAAGGTGGGAGTGTCCAGATGGACTGTTGGCCCCTCCCAGCTCTGAATCCGTGTCCCTCTCTCCCTGACCCTCTCCTATCCCAGGCATCACCATCAGAGCTGAGTGCCAGGCGCACGTAGACCAGATGCATGGGTCCCTGATATACAGTTCGACCACGGATGGAGAAGTGGTACATGCCACGTGTGTGGTTCAGCACTAGGCGGCGCCGGGGCAATGAGGAGATCATGAGCCACAGGCCTATAGCCATGCCGTAAGCCGGGAAGCCCCAGGTCTCCTGATTTTCTACCTGCGGGCACCAGGGATTGATGCAGGTGAGTTCTGTCAGGGTGCTCCTGTGTGGCCCTCATGAAAAGAGAGCTGTGGGGTGGGGTGCAGGGGCTCTGACCTGTCTCAGCACATCACAGCAGATCAAGACAAGGCAGAAGACAAAGAGCAGCGTCCCCTTCCAGAGCGTGTCCAGGTAGTACTCGAGCACAAAGACTGAGAATACCATGACCCAGCCTGTGAGGACAGCTGGGAGCTGCCCACAAGCCACAGGACAGAGTCAGGGATTTGGGGAAAGGGCCCACCCAGTGGAGGGTCTCCATGCTACTAGTGTCTGCACCCACAGGTGCACCTGCCGACCCTAACCCGTGCAGGCTTCAGCCAACCTCTCCACTCCTGGGAACCTGGCCGAGCGTAGTCCCCTGCCCACCATCTGGCTGCTGCTGCTTGAAGGGGTAAAAGCTATTATTCTTGAGGCACTTGGCTAAGTGACGCTCAGTTGAGAAGAGTCCTAGGGCCCAGAGTTGGAAGCGCTTGGCAACAGCGGTTGTGGGGAGGCCAGTGGTCTGCTCCTTGGGGACCTAGTTGGGTAGATCTAGTTAGATCTAGTCAGCATACAGCTTGCCCGCTGCTACAATCCACAACCTTTATACAGGGCTCCCACCCGAGGCAATTCCAGGGTTGCAGTTGAGGGAAGAGCAAGAGCTGCCAGACAAGAGCACTGCAGAGAAGTGGGTAGCGGCCCAGAACAGGCTGCCTGGGTTCTAGAAGTTCAACACAGAGGGTTCTAGAAGGGCTCTTCTACTGGCCACACCTTTCTATTGAACACTCCCTGGAAGGCAGCCTGGCCTCCTCATGGCTGGATAGTCTGAGCCAATGCTACCCACTCTGTCACTTCATGGATCCCAGTGGTTGATGAAGGCCTCTGTGCCTTTTTTTCAGTTTTACACCTCACTGCCTCCCCCTATCCTCAGACAACTGTGTCCCAAGGGTGGAATTCACAAAGTCCAAGAGTTTAACCCTGCAGTGAGACACAGCAAACCCTTGGGCTAAGACACCCTAAGAGCCATTCATACACACACACAGGCCCTGGGCTGCTGAGCCCATTCCATCAAGTGCTCCCTGTTCCTTCCCCAACAACTTACTCTAAGGTCTTGTACACAACTCTGACATGTCTGTTCATGCTTGTAAGCCTACCACTTTGGAGGGCGAAATAGGTGGATTGCTGTGAGTTTTATGCCCCCCTGGGCTACACTGAGTTCCAAACCAGACTAGATTAGCTTGAGCGCAATCTCAAATAAAACAACAAAGGACCAGAGTGTCTAAAAATACTTTATTGTAACAAAAGCTCAAACATTTCTTGGTGAAAGGGGCAGCGGAGAACTGGTAGATGTTTGAGTTAAGTGGACTCTCTGGAGGATGGTGGAGTCCTAAGTAGCTGCTCTAGACACCACTGGACTTCTTCCAAGCCCCAGTACGCACGCTTCAGACCTCGGGGGAGGCAACGACAGGACTCCAGATTGAGATACAGCAGCCCTGGGCAACTGCTAATCACAGAACTGTGGAACACGCAGGCCATGGGAAAGTGAGCTGTTGTCCACAGAGCCCTGTCTGCCCTCACTTCATACCAGGCTTACCATCTACAGCCACCCAGACCCAAGCCTCGTACTCTTGGTGTCCCCAAGGAGGAGTCTGACCAATGTCTATGCCTCTCTTGGCCTCCAGAAATGTGGAGCACCTTTGGCCCCCAAGTCAGACATGGCAGCAAGCAGTAAGGAGATTCAAAGAACTAGAGAAAGGCACACTGACCTGACTGTGCTTGGTGTAACTCGGGTACCTCTTAGGTTGAGGGAGCACAAGGCTGGGTGTAAGCCCCCAGAAGTGCCTGAGAAATTAGCTAGGGCCTGTTCCAAGTCTTTCTCGCTGAAGCCTTGGCCACTGAAGTCCAGCTCCCTCAGGGTGTGACACCACTTCTGGGTCAGCAGGGGGCTGCCCTTTTTAGCTGGAGTCAACCCATCAGACATGCCATACAGGCCCAGGTACAGCTGCTCCAGCTCTGAGATGAGGGAACGGAGTGTGACTAGTTGTCAGGCAACGGCCCCACACCCCACCTGCTCTGCAAGGCTAGCTGACCTTCACATGGCAAACCACACAGGCCAGCAGGAGTGATCCGAGCACAGCCACGAAGATCCAGCAGGCGCAATTTGGGGGAGCAATGAAGCAAGCGGCCCAGAACCTCATTGCTCACAAAGCTGCAGGTGGAGCCAGCCAAGCAGAGCTCCTCAAGACTGGGGAAGCCTGGTCCGTGGGGCACCCCTCGTCCACAAGGCTTGGGAAGCCAGATCAGATTCAGAAGCCGGAGCACCTGGCAATTGGGAGGAGAGACAGGCTGTAGACAGGTAGATGGGTAGCAGGTGGGAGAAAGTAGAGCCTAGATACCTGTAGCTGGGGGCATCCTCTCTGCAGTGCCTCCACAGGCAGCTGCAAGGGCGTGCTGTTGCAGTTCATGCCAGTGCTGACCTCTAGGACTTGGAGCTGGGGGCAGCAGCTGCCCTGAATGGTGGGGAAGCACAGTAGGTAAAGCCATGCGGTTCCCACCCGGCTCTCTTCCTGCCTCTTACCAACCTACCAGCAGCGCACTCAAGATGGCCGTTGTCTGGGGACTGTAGGTCAGCCACAGTTTCCGCATTCGGGACCCTGCCTCCTCCAGGAAGCTCACCACAGCTGTGGACTCCACCTGGGGATCCAGCACAGGGGTATGGTCCATCACCTCACAAGGGCCCGGCTAGTTCAAGGGCCCCTTAGGGGCAAAGGACTCACCACGGAATGGTGGAGGTCCAGGCTGTGGAGCTGGCAGCAGGCTTTTGCTAACATGACCAGAGTGTCAGCAGTCACGTTGTGGCAGTCTGAAAGCTTGAGGAAGGTGAGCCGAGGACAGAACTTGCTAACCAGCTGTGGCAAGAGAAATGTCATCTGGGGTTGGGGAGGGCAGGTAAAGGCCTTAGAGAGACACTGGTAGTCATGACAAGCCCACCCTATGGCCCCAGCTATGACTTCATTCTGTCGGTGCCAGGCCTATTTGGGTGCCTTTTCCTCTGGCAACTTCCTACCTAAGGTGCCAGCAAGACAGAACTGGGCAGGCACGCAGACATCTCTGTGGGACTAGGGCACTCCCCGATAATAGACAACTCAAATATTACAGCTGGTGGGCAGGGCAGTCTCAAGATCTCACCTCCAACACAGAGTGTACTTGAGACTTCCAATGGATGAGGGTCAACCTCTGGAGCTGTGAGAACCTGGGCGACAGCAAGGCCCAATTGTGCTAGAGTCCTTACACTGCCCGTGTGGCCAGCATCCTCCCTCCCCAACACTGATGCACAGAGGTACAGGCAGAGCAAGGGAATAAGATGGCAAGGAACCCTCACCGGTTGGGTATGAGCCACTCCAGGGAAGCAAGGAGCTTCTTCTCTGACTTAAGGTTGCCCTTGGCAGCCCAGCCAACCAGCGGGGGTGACAGGGTCACAGTATGCCAGAGTGAAGGATGGGAAGTGGCTTCATGCCAACGGCGGCAAACGCGCGCAGCCCTAGAAGAAACAGTTCGCTGAGAGTGCATGGCCTTTTGTGGGTGATGCCTACAATAAAGTGCCTTAAGGAGTAGCATGGTTGCCCTTGCAACTTGGAGCGGAGCGGTCTCAAAACTTGCTGTAGCCCGCTCTGAAAGCTAGCCTTTGGGGATTCCAATTGGAGATAGGTACCAGAGCACTCATGGACCGCCCGCTGAGATGCTATGCCCTCGGCAGCACCATCCGCTCAGTGGACCAGCCTATATACCCCCGCAGGCGCTGTTAGTGTACCTGCCAAGAAACGGCATGGGCCCATGAGCCGCAACCAACAACCCGAAAATATGCACCAGGACTTCTAAGGGAATACAGTCTCCCCAACCGTAGTCCGGTCCCTGATCGGGTGACGGCTCCGGTCGGGGTTTGGCCCTGGGCTTGGCGGCAGCGGTGGAGGCGCAAGCCGGTGGCCTCGGAGCGCGGCGAGGGGCGCGCCTGTGCGCACGAGCGCGGGCAGGCTCCAGGTCCGGCAGCACGAGCAGCATGCTGTCCGCTTGCAGCAGGTGGTACCCAGAACCGCGAGGCGCCAGCCGGTCCCACCACCAGTCCTCGGCCGAGCGGGCCCGTGCATCGGGCCGCTTGGAGCCCCGAGGTCGACAACGAACTCGCCTAGACGCCACAGGAGCCATAGACCCGGGAGCTCTGCTGAAGCGGAAGGTGGGTGTGTAGTTTGGGAGGAAGGGGCGGGGCCCTCTTCCGTCACGCCTTCACCGCACTTAGCTTCCGGGGGTGGGACTTCCGCGGCTAGTCTAGCGATTTCTCCGGCTTCTTCATCTAGCTCTTGGCTTGGGTTTGGCTCCCTCCCCAGCTGGTAAGCGGCGCGCTCCCGGTGCTGGGCGGGTAGCTCCAGCCCCACACTCCTGATACGCAGCGTTCAGTGGTGGAGCCCTAGGTAAAACCAGCCAGCCACGCCCTTCGACCCACGCCGGCTGCCTGAAGTTCGTAGTCGTCCCGTTTGGTTTAACCGCTTCCTTTGGTCCTCAGCAAACAGCAAGGACTGCTCCTTCGCTGGGTTTCCTTCCCGGAGCCACGCTTTACGCCAGCTTCTTGTTCCCCCGTTTGTCAGTCTTGTTCTGTGAGGTCCTGGTGCAGGCTCCTTGGTACGTGCATCTCCTGATCTATCTGCCCTTCCCTCCATGTGCCTAGGTTTTGCAATCTGTCGGTCTCAGACCCTGGCTCTGTCCACTTGCATTTTTGTCTCTCTCCTGCTGGAAGAGGATTGACTCCTAGAATAGTAAGAGAAGCTTTGGACCTACGTGGGGAAAGAGTGGATTGTGACCTGCGCTCCGTCCTGGTGGTCCCCCTTTGACCTAATGGCAGCACCTCCTCTGGGCCGACTGGTGCTGACCCATCTGCTGGTGGCCCTTTTCGGCATGGGTTCCTGGGCTGCGGTCAACGGGATCTGGGTAGAGCTGCCTGTAGTGGTGGATCGTCTCCCGGAGGGTATGTGAAGAGAAGTGGGCGGAGGTGGGCTGCTGATGTTTGCTCTTTGTTCCTTAGCCTGGTGCCCTTACACGGTCTCCTCCCTCCACGGCAGGTTGGAGCCTCCCTTCTTACCTCTCTGTGCTTGTGGCGCTGGGGAATCTGGGTCTGCTGCTGGTGACCCTGTGGAGGCGTCTGGCCCGCGGCAAGAGCGAGCGGGTCCCCATCCAAGTGGTGCAGGGGCTAAGCATAGTGGGCACAGCCCTGCTGGCCTCTCTGTGGCACCGTGAGGCCCCAGTGGCAGGGCAGCGTCACTCTGTGGCCTTCCTAACACTCGCATTTGTACTGGCACTGGCCTGCTGCGCCTCTAATGTCACTTTCCTGCCCTTCCTGAGCCACCTACCACCTCCCTTCTTACGGTCTTTCTTCCTGGGTCAGGGACTGAGTGCCCTGTTGCCCTGTGTGCTAGCCCTGGTGCAGGGGGTGGGCCGCCTTGAGTGCCACCCTGTACCTGCTAATGGCACCACTGGGCCTCCTATCAAGATGTCTCCCCAAAATTTCCCTGAGCGCTTTTCTGCCAGCACTTTCTTCTGGGTGTTGACTGCCCTTCTGGGTACTTCGGCTGCTGCCTTCCAAGGTCTCCTGTTACTACTGCCCTCACCACCATCTGAACCCACCGTGGGTACAACCGTGGGTACAGGCCTTCAGGTAGAAACACCAGGAACAGAGGAGGAAGAGGCCTCACCATTGCAGGAGCCACCATGCCAGGTGGCAGGCACTAGTCCCAGCCCAGACCCTAATGCCCATCAGCTGTTCTCTTCCCGAAGTGCCTGCCTACTGGGGCTGCTGGCTATCACCAACGCGCTGACCAACGGTGTGCTGCCTGCCATACAGAGCTTTTCCTGCCTGCCCTATGGGCGCCTGGCCTACCACTTGGCTGTCGTACTGGGTAGCTCCGCCAACCCCCTTGCCTGCTTTCTGGCCATGGCAGTGCTGTGCAGGTGCACATGGGCCCCAGACCCCTGTGGGGAGGAGCTTGAGGTGGGCCAGGGCCTGGCACAGCCAGTCCTGAATCTCAGCCCATCCTTGGCAGGTCTCTGGCAGGGCTGTATGGTCTATTTCTCCTGGGCATGTTGTTTGGAGCCTACCTGATGACATTGGCAGTCCTAAGTCCCTGTCCTCCTCTGGTGGGCACCTCTACAGGTGTGGTCCTCGTGGTAAGTATAATGGGGACATGAGGTAGGAATAGGGCTTGTCTCCGAGCAGGGGAGTTTCATGCCCAGCCCGCTGCTGCAAAACTCCACTGTACCCCCACTTTCAGGTGCTTTCGTGGGTACTGTGTGCAGGAGTGTTCTCATACATCAAGGTGTCCATCAGCTCCATCCTGCACAGTGGAGGCCGGTCAGCATTGTTTGCAGCTGGTGTGGCTATTCAGGTGGGCTCTCTGCTGGGTGCCATTGCCATGTTCCCTTCCACCAGCATCTATCGAGTATTTCACAGTGGAGAGGACTGTGTGGACCAGTGTGGCCCGTGAACCTGGACTGTGTGAGACTTACTTCACACTTGTCTCTACCTGGAGATTGCCACAGTGCCTGAGTACTGTGATCCGAGGTGGTCTCTCTACTCACAGATTCAATCATGGATATTGCACACTCCATAAGAGACCTGGCTTTTGAGAAAAGATCAGAGTGAGGACCAAAGAGCAGGCCTGGATCCAGGGACAGCTTCACCTTGGGACCTTTGTGGGATTTGCACAATAAAGTGTCTTTATCCAGTGGGTTGTTAATCCCATGATGACAGCTCCCTGTGGCAGGCCTATTTCCCTCCATTGGAGTCGCCTCTTCCAAGCCCTGGTGAAGCTTCTACGCAGGCATTCAACACTTACCCAGCCACTCTTGCAGGGCCTTGGGTGACCCCAGGAGCCTTACTATCACTGCTTTAGAACTACCTTGGGAAGCCAGGCATGGTGGCGCACACCTTTAATCCCAGCTCTCGGGAGGCAGAGGCAGGTGGATCTCTGTGAGTTTGAGGCCAGCCTGGTCTACAAGGCAAGTCCAGGACAGCCAGGGCTTGTTACACAGAGAAACCCTGTCTTAAAAAACAAAAACAAAACAAAACAAAAAAAAACTAGCTTGGGAGATGAAGGCAAACTCCCAGGGCCTCTAATCGGCTTGGAGTTGGCTGGACAAGCGCATTGCCACTGCTCCACAGCACTGTCTTGAGGGTGTGAGGGTCTGGCACAGTTGGGAAGTCATCCAACAAGGGGACCTGGGGATGGTGGTGTTGCCCCCTGGCTACACAAACTCCTGCCAAGATCTTCACATCAGAATTTGATACAAGGCTCAGGCCCAGAAGGAGCTCAGTAAAGCTGGTTTTTTTGTTTGGTTTGGGATTTTTGTTTGTTTTAATATTTTATCTGCATGGATATTTTACCTGAGGAGGTCAGAAGAGGGTATCTGATCCTCTGGAACTAGTTATAGATTGCTGTGAGCTGCCATGCAGGTGCTGGAAATAGAACCCAGGACCTCTGGAACAACAGTAAGTGCTCTTAACTGAGCCTTCTCTCCAGCCCCAAGAGCTGGTTTTTAAGCTTCCAGGCCTCTCACGACCTTTCAGCTAGAGAGCTTTGCTTGCCAGCTCTCCAGCTACCAGCCTCCAGTTTCCAGCTTCTGCAGTCAAACCCCCTCAAGTCCCCTGTTCAGGTAGACCCATTGTAGCTGTCTTCCACCCAAACTCCTGGCAAATGACTGCTTATAATCAGGCTGGGCCTTTGCCTGGTGGCATGTGTAGGGTCGTTTCTGGGCTGGGTGGATCTAAGGCTCTCAAATAAAGGGCTGGAGCCTCAAGTAGAACTGGAAAGATCCTTTGAACCAGGAAAGGTCTGTGAAGACTTGGAGGCCATGCTGGAGCAAGGGCCTAGGTTTCTTTCTAACTTTTTGTGTGAGGGTCTGCTATGGTTGAGAAATCCAACAAGGGGACCTGGGGATGGTGGTGTTGCCCCATGGCTACACAAGACCCCCTCTATGCAGACAGGAGAGAGAAAAGCCTGTGGGGGAGGCAGGACAAGTGTTTCCCAGTATGACTAGAATGGCATGAGGCCTCATTCTCACAGGAGTTCAATGGGAGAAGGGGATCCCTACCCTTGCTGCCAAGGTTCTTCCAGATGATCTTTCTGAACTTAAAAAGACTTCTGTCCTTGACTTAGCCACCTGGGTTTGTTTTCCTCCCTGGCCCCCATACCTAGTCAGGACCACCTGAGCAAGGGAATGCCATGATTTCCTAGGAGTTCTTGTGGCTCAGATGTTGTCTCAGAGGATCAGGGGTGAGGGTGGTGTGCAGGAGCAAAGCAAATGAGACCAGTATTAAAGCTGAACTCTGCCGAGCATGGTGGCGCACGCCTTTAATCCCAGCACTTGGGAGGCAGAGGCAGGCGGATCTTTGTGAGTTCGAGCCAGCCTGGTCTACAGAGTGAGTTCCAGAATAGCAAAGGCTGTTAGAGAAACCCTGTCTCAAAAAGACTTAAAAAAAAAAAAAGTTGAACTCTGCAGGACTCTTGTTCCATTGATCCTCTTCCCCTTTTGTACCCTGTCCTGTCCCTGGTCAGCACCCATGCCTGGGGCCTGCCCTCTTCTGGCCACCTGAGGCTTAGACCGGTAGGGCTACCTCTCTGCTCCTTTTCTTAGTTTCCTCAGGTCAGTGATGGGACGGCAGCCTCTGTCCTATGCTCACATGTGCATTTGTGCAAGATGTGCTAGGCCCAAGGGCCACATGCAGCATGGCCCTTCAGATATGTATGATATGGAGAGAAGGGAGCAGTTGCTCCAGATCCTGGCCAGCCTGAGCTTTAGAAGTGAGTGGTTTGAGGA
The DNA here is from genome assembly GCA_907164525.1 of Lophiomys imhausi. Classification (NCBI taxonomy): domain Eukaryota; kingdom Metazoa; phylum Chordata; class Mammalia; order Rodentia; family Muridae; genus Lophiomys; species Lophiomys imhausi. The sequence goes on from CAJQZJ010031511.1 coordinate 10,160,714, forward strand.
AGCCACTGCTCTTTGAAGTTCTAGTGCCTTCCTGTCCTGACACAGAAAACCGGCCAAGGGTCAAAATAACACAGGGTGGAAAACAGGTCCAGGATGGAGGCAAGGCTGTCTGCCAAGTCCGTGAGTATCCATAACAGACAGGACAGCCCACCATCCAGTTCTCTGAGTCCTGCGCTGGGGGAGCGTAGGACACCCAACAGGAAGGTAGCTGCTGAAGGAAGACATGACATGAAAGGCAGTCACTTGAGAGCTGAGCCACAGTGCAGTTTTCTGTCTTACCACTGTGAATGTCCATTCACAGGTAGCCTCTTTTCCCAGGTGTGAGACAGCCCATGATGCAGGGACAAGAGTTATCTTTCTGGGTCTGAATGAGACTGAATGACTAACATTAATGTCTTCTCTTTCCTGGGTTCCCAGGCCACTGAGTCCCTAATAGCTGTGGGTTCTGATGTAACTGCAGATGTGAAATCTCTTGCAAACCTGCTCAGAGACTCAACCTGATTTGGGGACACACCACAGTCCTTTAAGGGCCACCACACTCAAATTTAGAAGGATATCCCCAACTTCTGTGATGCTGGAAGGCAAGGAAGAGAGGGGTGTGGAGCATCAGCAGTTCAAGAAGTAACTGTTTGGCCCCTCCCACCCCATCTTACCTCCAAGGGAACCAAGGAGCTGCTCTGCCTTCACTGCAGCGCTCACACAGCATCTGGGGCTCAAATCTAGTGTTCATTGTATTTTTCTCTGCTTTCCTTTCCCACTCCACTCCTTCCTTCCTTCCTTCCTTCCTTCCCTCCCCTCCCCCCCCTCTGGTTTTTCGAGACAGGGTTTCTCTGTGTAGCCCTGGCTGTCCTGGACTCACTTTGTAGACCAGGTTGGCCTTGAACTCACAGAGATCCACCTGCCTCTGCCTCCCAAATGCTGGGACTAAAGGTGTGCACCACCACACCCGGCAATTCCAGGCAGCTGTGAGCTGCCGTGTAGGTGCTGGGATTTGAACCTGGGGCCTTTGGAAGAGCAGCCAGCGCTCTTAACCACTGAGCCATCTCCAGCTCCCCACTTTCTGTCTTAAGATGAGATTTCAGGTACCCTAGGCTGGCTTCAAACTCACTGTGTAGTCACAGATACTCCTGCCCTGAGTTCTGGGACTACCAGTGAGCATCACCACACCAGTTTATTCAGTACTAGGGATTGAATTGCAGGCATTGTGTGTGTTAGACAAGTGGTCTAAAGAATTGCATTACCACCTTAGCCTGTTATGTATATTTTTCTCTAATTCTTTCTATTCTCCTATGTTATTTGAACTATAGGAGCAGGGCTGGGGTGGAGCTCAGTGGTAGAGTGCTTGCCTAGAATGTGCAAGACACTGCATTCAGTCTCCAGCACTGCCAGACAAAAACAAAACACGACTCTGTGTAGAAAGTACAGCAATGGTTGGTGGAGAGAATAGGGAATGCTGATCGGTTCAAAGTTTGCTTTGTAAGGTGAAAGAAAGAGTCATAGGGCTGGATGGTGGTAGTGGTGGTTACAAAACATTCTGAATGTTTTCTAAGCCACTGGCCTGTACTTTGAAAGTGATTTATTCCCAGCACTTGGGAGGCAGAGGCAGGTGGGTCTCTGTCAGTTTAAAGCCAGCCAGGTCTACACGGTGAGCTCTACAATACCCAGGGCTGTCTCAAATATAAACAATATAATCTAACAACAATATAATATAAGCAATATAAAGAGACCCTGTCTCAAAAATAATCTAATATAACAACAACAATATAATATAAACAATATAAAGAGACCCTGTCTCAAAAATCAACAATATAACAACAACAATATAAGCAATACAAAGAGACCCTGTCTCAAA
>CAJQZJ010031511.1:10162575-10179617 GCA_907164525.1 Lophiomys imhausi
AGACCCTGTCTCAAAAAATAATCTAATATAACAACAACAATATAATATAAGCAATGTAAAGAGACCCTGTCTCAAAAAATAATCTAACAATAACAATATAATATAAACAATATAAAGAGACCCTGTCTCAAAAAATAATCTAATATAACAATAACAATATAATATAAGCAATATAGAGACCCTGTCTCAAAAATAAAACCAAAAAAAGTGGTTGAGATAATGTTTTTCTTTTGTTTTGAAAGAATCTCTATAGCCTAGCCTGGTTTGTTGTTTGTTTGCGAGATAGGGATGGTCTTGCTGTGGAGAGCAGGCTGGCCTGGGTCTCACAGAGATCTGCCTGTTCCTGCTTCAGTGCTGGGATCAAAGACTACAACACCAGACTTTGCAAAAGAATTATCTTTTGGTGCTATCAAATACTTACAGATGAAAGAACATCATGGATGGAATTTTCTTCAAAGTAGTCTGGCAGCAGGATGTGGGACATGCCTGGTGAAGGACAGGCCTTAGCTGTTGCAACTGGAAATGTACAGATTCAAGGTCTGACTTTGTGTATGCGTAAAGTGCTCCGTAATAAGCCAGGCAGCGGTGGCGGACACTTTTTTTTTTTTTGGTTTTTCGAGACAGGGTTTCTCTGTGTATGCTTGGCGGTCCTGGACTCACTTTGTAGACCAGGCTGGCCTCGAACTCACAAAGATCCGCCTGCCTCTGCCTCCCAAGTACTGGGATTAAAGGCGTGCGCCACCACCGCCCGGCAATGTGGCGGACACTTTTAATCCCAGCATCAGGAGGCAGGGACTGGTAGATCTCTGGGTTCAAGACCAGCCTGGTTTACCTAATGCGGTCCAGGACAGCCAGAGAAACCCCGCCTCGAAACAAACAAAAAGCCACATAATAAAAGCATGTTGAGCAGAAAAATACAATGGTGCAAAACAGCAATTGTTGATTTAACATAAAGATATTATTTATGTGAAGGTTATGGCTATTTTAAATTTTTTACTTACCTTGTAGGGAGTTAGATTAATATAAATTAGTTTTAGTAAATATCTAGGTTTCTGATACAGTCTCTTAATTCGGGGCATGAAGATCAACTTCGCTGTGAGCAATTAGCTTATCAGCTTATGGATGAAATCAGGTGAAACGAGGGGAGTCTCTTTGGACTGAAAAACAAGGTTGAAGCCAGGTGAAACAAGCAAAGACTTTATGACCTGGCATTGTTTTCAACTGCTAAGTGGGCAGAGCCCAAATTAAGCTGAAGCAGGTGGAACAAGGAGAGATCCTATTTAAGGACAAGTGGATGAGCCCGGAGAGCTGCGTGCTAAGGGCCCCTGATATGAGAGAGCTCCGAGAGTCCTGCTGGAGAAAGTGCTGGTAGACCAATGGCCAGATCTCCCTGAGGCAGAAGGAAACTGGTGAGCAGAGAAAGCCTCAGCAAGACAGCAAAAGGCCAAGGACTAAACTCTGTGGCTCAGCTTTTGCCTAGAGGGGTTTGACCTGTCCAAACAGTGGCCTGAACAAAACTGTGGCTAGCTTTAAAGACTGAGGCAGAGAGGCAGAGTTGCTGATACAAAGGAAATAAGTTGGCCTGCAGTTGGCTGAGGTCTCCCAGAGAGAAGAAAGCCTCAAGCCTTATTTAAGGTGAGACTGCCATAGCCAATTTACCCTGACGAACCTGCGTCTGAGATATTCCAGAAAAAGGACTGCTAAGTGCATTAAAGGGTCTACCCCAGAGACTGTGTTCCTGGAGACTGAGGAAAAGGTTATGAAAATAGTTGTCAATAGATTTAGTGGTTAGGTCATAGGGGTTGTAGGAATTTATAGGAATAGTAAGTAAGTGTATTTGTTATAAGTGAATATAGTTATTAATAAATAAGTGTTTAATAATTAAGAAGTACAGTTTCATTACCTATTCATTTTTATTTCATATACATGGTGCCTGGTGGCTGCAATCATCTCTTTGGTCCTTGTGTGACAGTCAGGATATGAAAGGAGGATGAGATAAAGATACATAGGAGCAAAGTTTCTGTATATTGTTGAATTAATAGGAGCAGGAATTACTATACTTTGCTGGGCATGATGGCGTACCACTTGAACCCTAACATGGGAGACAGAAGCAAGTGGATTTCTGGAATTTTAAGCCCAGCTCCATCTACACAGGCTAACCAGGAATACTCAGATTGACCCTGACTAAAAAAAATATACATATATATTATATGTATATATTGTATACATACATATTTATATATATTTTAGAATGTTAACTTTAATTTAAAATTTTTAATTCATTTTTAATTTTAGTTGTTAATTTTATTTAAATATTTTAATTATTAATCCAGAAAGTTTAATCCAGAGAATTACTAAGAAGATAACTTTAATGCAGAAAAAATAACGAAAGAATTAGAATGGTACAGCTGAGCCGGATGTGGTGGCACATTTCTGTAATCCTATCCTACAGTAGGCTGAGGCATCAGGATTGCTGTGGCTTGAGGGCATACTGGAGCTGTGGCTGAAACCCCCTCTCAAGAATCAACTAAACAAAAACCACAGTTGGAAACATCTGTTCAGCATCCACGAGACAGTAGTGGGAGAACAGAGGAACAAAAAGATGTAAGAGGCACGTTACAGCAGGTAGGAGGCTCCTTGTCATTAACTGTACTGTGTAAATGGACCCTGTAGTCCAACTAGTCCTAACACAGTGCATTCTCTTCCAGGGATGCACAACACCTGCAGGGTAGGGTATGTCAGGCCATGGGATAAGCCTCATTACGTTTATATTGGGATTGTATTCCTGGAAAGACCAGTACAAAAGAGCAAATCAGACTGACCCTATCTTGAAGTTCACATCCATGCCCTCGGGTGTGTCTTATTTTTGTTTGATGTGCTTCTCTTGACCCTTGTGCTAAGTAGGATTATATTTTTTTTTTTTAAGATTTATTTATTTATTATGTATACAGTGTTCTGTCTGCAGGTATATCTACAGACCAGAAGAGGGCACCGGGTTTCATTATGGATGGTTGTGAGCCACCATGTGGTTGCTGGGAATTGAACTCATGACCTCTTGAAGAGCAGCCAGTGCTCTTAACCGCTGAGCCATCTCTCCAGCCCCCTAGGATTATATTTTAAAGTATTAATTAAACCCCAGCTTACTTAAAATGACAAAGAACAAAACAGACAAAAAAAAATCCCAGACTAGGGTTAGGGTCTAGTCAGATAAATGTAGTCCTGCCCCTCATCAAGGAAACTTTTTTTTCCCCCAACAGATAGAGACCATTGCAGAAAACCACCACCAGTGAAAATGCAGAGCGTGGAGATCAGTCCCAACTGATATGTCTTATCTACTGACACAATTTCTGTGCCTATGGCTAAGGGAACATTGCAGATGTAAGAAACCACCTGATTCCAGGAACCAAACCTGGGTCCTCTGCTAGAGTAGCAGATGCTCTTAATGGCTGAGCCATCTCTCCAGCCCCATGAAATCCTTTTTAAAAAGACAGGATGGTGTTAAAACCATCATAAGGATATCATATGAGTCAGCTGTTTCATTCTCAAACCATGTAACTGAGTGTTGAGGATAAAACCCTTACATTTATGGTTAAAATAACAATTTTAAAAATTAGGTCTTGGGCTGGAGAGATGGCTCAGCGGTTAAGAGCACTGGCTGCCCTTCTAAAGGTCCTGAGTTCAATTCCCAGCAACCACATGGTGGCTCACAACCATCCACAATGAGATCTGATGCCCTCTTCTGGTTGCAGGTGTTCATGCAGACAGAGCACTCATATACATAAAATAAGTAAATCTTAAAAAAAAATTAGGTCTTACTGTAAAGCGCAGGCTGGGCTTGAACTTGCTGTAATCCTCCAGTCTCTCCTCCTACGTGCTGGGGTTACTGGCATGAACCTGGGTGCCCACCTCCCTTAATTGATTTTTTTTTTTTTTGGTTTTTTCGAGACAGGGTTTCTCTGAATATCTCTGGCTGTCCTGGACTCACTTTGTAGACCAGGCTGGCCTTGAACTCACAAAGATCCGCCTGCCTCTGCCTCCCAAGTGCTGGGATTAAAGGCGTGCGCCACCACCGCCCGGCTTCTTAATTGATTTTTTTAATGATTTATTTATTATTTTATCTGCATTGGTGTTTTGCCTGCATGTACATCTCTGTGAGGTGTCAGATCCCCTGAAACTGGAGTTACAGACAGTTGTGAACTGTCATGTGGGTGCTGGGAATCAATCCCAGATCCTCTGGAAGAGCAGCCAGTGCTCTTAACTGCTGAGCCATCTCTCCAACCTACTTCCATAACTGGTTTGTTTGTTTTGGGACAGGGTTTCTCTGTGTAGACCTGGCCATCCTAGAACTCCGTCATAGATGAAGCTGGCCTTGAACTCACAGAGATCCACCTGCCTCTGCATCCCAAGTGCTGGGATTAAAGGCATGCACCATCATGCCTGGCTTCCTTAATTTGACAATGTGCCAGAACATTTTTATCAGTAATGGTGAAAATTAGAATGATAAGAGTCCTGTGATAATGTCGTACTTTAGCCTCTGAATGCACACCCACATACAACACATACACAAGCAAACAGATACATACACACTTTTTGGAAATGAAGAAAGTAGCATAGAACCAGGAATGTTAACACACAGCACAGGCTGAGGAGAAGACCTGTATGTAAAGCTCTTGCCATATGTGTTGGCAAATGTTTTGTTGATTGAAACAAGTCGGAGCCGTTTGAGAAGAAGGAAACTTATTTGAGAAAATGCCCCCACCAGACTGGCCTGTGGGAAATTTTCTTTTTTTTTTTTGGTTTTTCCAGACAGGGTTTCTCTGTGTATCCTTGACTGTCCTGGACTCACTTTGTAGACCAGGCTGGCCTTGAACTCACAGAGATTCACCTGCCTCTGCCTCCCAAGTGCTGGGATTAAAGGTGTGTGCCACCAGGCCCGGCAATTAGACAGCTGTGAACTGCCATGTGGGTGCTGGGATTTGAACTGGGTCCTTTGGAAGAGCAGCCAGTGCTCTTAACCACTGAGCCATCTCTCCGGCCTGGGGAATTTTCTTGATGATTGATGTGGGAGGGACCAGATCACTTTGGTGTCACCCCTGAGCAGGAGGTCCTGAATGGTGGTAAGATGCAGGCTGAATAAGCCGTGAGGAGCAGGCCAATAAGCAGCAGCCCTCCATGGCCTCTGCTTCAGTTGCTGCCTTCAGGTTCCTTCCCTGGCTTCCCTGCATGATGGACTATGAGTTGGAAGCTGAAATAAACCTTTTCCTACCCAAATTACTTTTGGTCATTGTGTCTTATCACAGCCTTAGAAACCTGATAGAAACCTAACTAAGACATCATATTAGCATGAAGCCTTGAGTCCAGATCCAGAACCCATGTAAACGTGGACATTATAGCCTACATCCATAATCCCGCCATCTCTACGATGTCATAAGAAATGGAAACAGGCCGGGCGGTGGTGGCGCACGCCTTTAATCCCAGCACTTGGGAGGCAGAGGCAGGCGGATCTTTGTGAGTTTGAGGCCAGCCTGGTCTACAAAGCGAGTCCAGGACAGCCAGAGATATTCAGAGAAACCCTGTCTCAAAAAACCAAAAAAAAAAAAAAAAAAAAGAAATGGAAACAGGTGAATCTATAACTGTAACTCGTGTCCTGGGAGATCCAATACCTGCCTCCGTGGACACCAGTCAACAGCCACACAGGTGGTATACATACATGGGTATAGAAAAGCACTCATACACAGAAAACAAAAACATAAGTCTTAAAAAAAATAAAGAGTACAGGAGTGGTGGTGGCACATACCTTTATTCCCAGCATTGGAGAGGCAAAGGCAGGCAAGTCTCTGAGTTTGAAACCAGCCTGGTCTGCAGAGCAAGTTCTAGGACAGCCAGCGATACACAGAGAAACTGTCTCTGTTTCAAAAAAAAAAAAAAAGAAAGAAAGTGGGGAGGGGGGCTGGAGAGATAGCTTAGTGGTTAAGAGCACTGGCTGTTCTTCCAGAGGTCATGAGTTCAATTCCCAGCAACCACATGGTGGCTCACAACCATCCATAATGAAATCTGGTGCCCTCTTCTGGCCTGCAGATATACCTGCAGACAGAACACTGTATACATAATAAATAAATCTTAAAAAAAAAAAAAAGCCAGTTGTAGTCATGCCAGCACTCAGGAGAGAGAGGCAGGCAGATCTCTGTGATTCAAGGCCAGTCTGGTCTGCGTGACAAGTTCCAGGTCAACAAGGGCTATGTAGAGAGTTGCTGTCTCAACAAAATGTGTGTGTGTGTGTTTTGGAGAGATGGCTCAGTGAATAAAGATCACCAAGCCTAAAAACTTGAGTTCAAGCCCTGGGACCCACAAGTTGACCCCAAGTTCTACTCCCACATACAAAATAAGATGTAATTTCAAAAAAAAAATGTGAAGAAAATTAAAGCTGGGCATAGAGGTACCCACCTTTAATCCCAGCACATGGCAGAGATAGTGTTTGTCTGTAGCACATCTTTTTTAAGGAGGGCTGAAGAAATGGCTCAGCAATTAATCACAGGTCATAGTTCTGTAGGGTGGAAAATGCTTGACCAGCAACCTGGTGAGGGGAGGGAGTGGTTATGATAAGAGCTGGAAGGCAAGATTATGACACCACGTGGAGGTGGGAAGGGCTTCCGTGGGGAGAGAAGGGGGCTAATGTTAATATCCCTGAGACAATGACATTCAAAGTTTAATAGCCTGTGACCTGGAAGAATCAATTGTATCAGGCTAAGTAAGCAAGGGGCAAAAAGAATAATTATGCCAGTGAATGAACCAGGAGAGGGAGCAACAAGATCATGGACCTTCTACAGAAGGTGACAAGGAGAGAGAAGTTGCTTAGGGACTGGGCACACAACTGGGAAATAGTGAAATGCAAAATGTATTTTTGTTGCTTGGGTATTTTATTTTTCTTACTTTCATCTTTTGAGGCAAGGTCTCATGTAACTCAGCCGGCCTCAAACTCACTATGAAGCCCAGCTAGCTTTGAATTCCGGAGCCTGAGCCTTAATCTCTCAAATGCTAGAATTGCAGGTGCATGCTACCATGGCTGGCACATAATAGTTAAAAATGAAACCACAGTTCGATTTCAGGAGTACAGATAAGAAGTCTGATGCAAATGATTGTAAAGATGGTGGAGAAACTAACCCAGGAGATGAGCCATGTTGGGGTAAGTTGTTAAAAACATCCAGGAATATTCTAAGTCTCCCTGAAGAGCGCAGGTCTAGGATAAATATCCTAAACTGGACTGGGTCTTATAGAATGTTGTCGGAATAAGAGAGGATTTGTAAAATTATATCATAGAACTTCAAAGGTGAGAGGAAGTATCTTGGCTACCCATTAAGGCCTGGTGGTATTTAGGGGCGGATTTTACCTGGATCTCGCTGGAAAAGGAAACATATCTAACAGTCACAGGTGTAAGGTGTTACTGATGGACAGATGGACCCATGATGACAGGCCCAGAGTGGCTGACTGCATTTGGAGACACAAGGAGGAATAGACCAGGTTTAGCTCAAGCAGTTCCAAGTGGCCTTTTCTCTGTAGATGCAGTACCCCAGGATATTATAAGGGGCAATCCCATCAAGATGTCAGCCCTCGAAGGCTCTTCTTGTCCTGTCAGTGACTATCTTGCTTTTCTGTCTCAGTGATATACTGGATCTAGCAAGGTCCTACTGTAAATGTAATGTAAATATAAATGTAAAATGTAAAGGGTGGGATGTAGGTTTATAAAACTGCAATCGGAAGAAGCGTGTGCCAACACTGTTGAACCTCAAGTCGAGTTTAATGAAGGCTCTCTCAAAGATTACATTAGCCCTCTCAATCTTTCCAGAAGATAGGAGATACTAGGCAGCATAAAGATGATATTTACTTTAAAGGGCTTTACCTTCTTTGGGTGGCATCGGAAGTTAAAGCCAGACTGAACATAGTGGCACTAGCCTGTAAACCTAGGAGGCAGAGGCAGGAGGATCACTTCAAATTCGAGTCCATCCTGGGCTACACAATACAACCCTGCCTCAAAAAATTAAAAGCCAGACGTGGTGGCGCATGCCTTTAATCCCAGCACTTGGGAAGCAGAGACAGGCGGATCTCTGTGTGTTTGAGTGCAAGGCCAGCGTGGTCTGCAAAGCAAGTCCAGGACAGCCAGGGCTATTACACAGAGAAACCCTGTCTCAAAAAACCAAAAAGACAAAAAAAAAAAAAAGACATTAGCCGGGTGTGGTGGCGCACACCTTTAATCCCAGCACTCGGGAGGCAGAGGCAGGCGGATCTCTGTGAGTTCGAGGCCAGCCTGGTCTACAAAGCGAGTCCAGGACAGCCAGAGATACACAAAGAAACCCTGTCTCAAAAAAACCAAAAAAAAAAAAGAAAGAAAGAAGCCGGGTGGTGGTGGTGCACGCCTTTAATCCCAGCACTTGGGAGGCAGAGGCAGGCGGATCTTTATGAGTTCGAGGCCAGCCTGGTCTGCAAAGCAAGTCCAGGACAGCTAGGGCTGTTATACAGAGAAACCCTGTCTCGAAAAACCTAAAAAAAAAAAAAAAGAAGAAAAGAAAAGAAATAAAGAAGGAAGAGAAAGAAAGGAGGGCAGAGAGAGGAAAGGAGGAGGGATAAAATGAGACAGGCAGGCCATTATAGCATAGTAGGGACCGAGGGAGCTCAAAACAAGAAATATTTTGTGAGGACAGTGGTTGTACCTCAGGCCCATTCTGTCTGTCTTGATGAGTGCTTCTTTCTGTCTGGTGAAGGTATCTTCCAGAACTAGTAGATATTTGAGATACTTGAGTCCCTTGCACATAGTATGTGAGTGAAATTTATTTCCCAGTCTCACTCCAGCATAGTTCCCTCATGCTGAATAGACCTCAGAAGGCTCAAGGGTCTATGGATTCCTCAGGGGTCTCCTGACAACACAGAGGAGAAACTTTAGAATCAGATCACCAGGCAGAGCTGCAGAGATGGCTCAGCGGTTGAGAGCACTTGTTGTTCTGCCAGAGGGCCCAGCTTTGGTTTCTAGCTTCCCCCAGTGGTGGCTCACAACAGTTCCTCCTGTTCCAGGGGGATTCTGTCCTCCACTTATACCTCCTCAGGCACCAGCCATGCATGTAATACACATACATACCTGCAGGCAAAACACTCATACACCAAAAATAAATGCATATTAAGGAGAAAAGATAAAGAAGGCTGGCAAGATGGTTCAGTGGAAAAATGCACTTTGTCACCAAGCCTCCTGGTGACCTGGGTTCAGTCCCCAGTTTCCACGTGGTTAAGGAAAGCATCAAGTCTCATGGTTCACATCACACACACACACACACACACACACACACACTGAATAAAAAAAGGAATAGAAAAAAAGAACTACACTCAGGAGGCAGAGGCAGGCGGATTTCTGTGAGTCCGAGGCCAGCCTGGTCTACAAAGTGAGTCCAGGACAGCCAGAGATACACAGAGAAACCCTGTCTCGAAAAACCAAAAAAAAAAAAAAAAAAGAACTAGCCAGGCAGTGGTGGTGCACACCTTTAATCACAGCATTTAGGACGTAGATAGATAGATAGACAGACAGACAGACAGACAGACAGATAGATAGATAGATAGATAGATAAAGTTTGAGGCCAGCTTGGTCTACAGAGCTAGTTCCAGAACAGCCAAATCTACAAAGAGGAACCCTGTCTCAAAAACAAAAGAAAACAAAACAGAAAAGAGAAAGAAAGGAAGGAGGCCAGGCTTGGTGTCATGTGCTATTAATCCCAGCACTTGGGAGGCAGAGGCAGGAGGATCTCTATGAGTTCAAGGTCAGCCTGGTCTACAGAATGAATTCCAGGTTAGCCAGGGATGTTACACAGAGAAACCCTGTCTCAAAAAAAAAAAAAAAAAAAAAAAAACCACCAAAAAAGAAAAAAAAAAAAGGAAAAAGAAAGAGACCACAAGATCTGAGGAGTTGTTATACCCATAAAGAGGGACTCAATTAGAAGTTGGAGGGCCCTGGTCTCTGAATCCATGGCCTGATGAAAATTGTTAAGGACCTCCCATTGGGAAGATACAGGGAGCAGCGGCTTGTTCTCTGAGCTTTGTGTGTCTATCCCTCTGGAGTGGCTGTGAAGTCCTGATCTACAGCCCATGGAGTTTCCTGAGGAGTGTATTGTGGATGAGGGAGTGTGGGCTCGGGAACTAAAGCAGCCTGGAGTGGTTGTCATGCTGCCTGTTCAGTCTGCTGATTTGCTCTGTTGCTCTACTGAGAAGCACAAGAATAATCTTTTTGGTGGCTTTATAATGTGTAAGAGCTACCTGGGTTGGAAGCCAGATGGCATCTGGGAGGGTCAGAATTTCAGTGGCATATTTAAGGGGTATTATGGGCACTGAGGAAATCCCGTTCTCTCCAGGTGGCTGCATGGGTACAGAAAGCATGGGCCTAAATGCTGTCTCATTTGCACCCCTCGCTGGAGAGCAATTACTTCTTCTCTGGGGGCTGTTGTAGAATTAACCACAAAGGACCCAAATTCTAACACCTTTGTGAAATTCACTGTTGTAATGTCTGAAATTCTGTGACCTGCCTCCATAAACCATTTCTATGAATGAAGTAGCCTCAGAAAGAGTGTCATCTCATAGGGCTTACCTATCACTGCAGGTGAGGTTGGGTCTCTTTCCATACAGAAAAGCTGCAGAGAGAGTCCTAAGGATTTGGATCTGGCAATAAAGGTAGCATGATTTAAGTTTGGTGAGGATTATATAGCAAACTATGGGGTTTGTTTTATTTTGGTTGGGTTTTTTTTTTTTTTGTCTCTCTAGACAGGGTTTCTCCATGTAGCTCTGGCTGTCCTGGAACTCGCTCTGTAGTCCAGGCTGGCCCTCTAACTTGGGCATCTTCCTGCCTCTGCCTATGGTCCTGTGTTGCCACTACCTGGTGAGCTCTGGAGTTTGTAAGAGAAGAACTGAACTTACCCCTACTCTCTCAGGTGCAATGGAGGTCCATCATGTTGACACTCTGGGGGGCCTGTGTGTAGGCCATCAGATTCTATCCCAGGGTTAATCTGTCCTGTCCAAGAAAGCTACAGCTGTCAGACCCTGAAAGCAACAGCAAGCAATCTGTGCCACCAGATCTAATGACAGGGCAAGACAGGTGACTGGCACTGAGGGGATTACAGCATTTGAGATAAAGCAATGCTATTCCCTTTGCTTGTGTGCATATAAAGAGAAAGGGTTAATAAGATTATGGAGAGCTAATGGTTAGACAGATGCACATGTCTGTGAACTATCAGGCTCTTCCCCTGGTCCACTCAAGGCCTTGTTTAGTTATTCCAAGTCTGAGTATGTAAAATCCTGCTATGCTCAAGAAGGCCCTGATTTATTTTAAAGTTTAGAGATCCACAGCTGGTTAAAAATGAGAAGAACCTTGAAATGATCAGAAAGGTCCCTGGGCCTGTGCTTGTATAAATTCCAGGAAGTGAACCTTTTGTAGGGATATTGGAGCCTTTACAGGAAAAACTATATATCCACATAAAGCCGGTTTTTGAAGGGGTAGGGTAATGGTTTAAGATTTATTTTATTTTTATGTATATGTATGATTGCATGTGCCTATGGAGGTCAGAAGAGTGTGTTGGTGTTGGATCCCCTGGAGATGGAGTTACAGCCTGTTGGGAGCCACCTCACATGGCTGCTGGAAACCAAACTCTGGTTCTCTGGAAGAGTAAAGCGCTCTTAACTACTAAGCAATCTCTCCAACCCAGTGTTCTGATCTGAAGTAGATTTTCCTGGCTACAGATGAAAAAAACATATATGTACTTGGAGTAGGCTACTCCTGGGGGATAAGGGGCAATGGAAGCCAGGTATAGAGGTACAGTGATGTAATCACAGTGCTTTTGAGGCATGGTGGAACAGAACTTTAATCCCAGCACCTGAGAGGCAGAGGCAAGCTTAAGGCCCAATCTGGTTTACATGATGTTACAGGTCATCCAGTGCTACACAGTGAAACCCTGTCTCGAAAAGGAGGTAAGGGTGGGAACAAGGGTTAGAGAGATAGCCTTAACTGGATCTGATGTTTAGATGTGATGTCCCTAGTTCAGAGGGGAATGAGACAATTACACAGAATTACAAAGGAATAAAGAAAAAGATATTTGTCTAGTGCAGAGGTTAAGAGGCACATAGAGTGGGTTTGTTGAGGCTTGCCATCAGTACCAGTGAGGAGGACTGAGGACTGAAAAGTTGACAAGAGAAGGTGATCATGGCAGAAAAAAAAAAAACTTCATGTGGTAAGAATTTTGTTTCTTAAAAAAAAAAAAAAAAAAAAAAAAACAAGCATAGCCGGGCGGTGGTGGCGCACGCCTTTAATCCCAGCACTTGGGAGGCAGAGGCAGGCAGATCACTGTGAGTTCGAGGCCAGCCTGGTCTACAAAGTGAGTCCAGGACAGCCAAGGATACACAGAGAAACCCTGTCTCGAAAAACCAAAAAAAAAAAACAGTTATGAGAATGTTTTTGTTTATTCCCAGATGTGAAGCCACTTTAGTTAATACCACAGGTGTAAACTATTAACTGCCTCGTGAGCTAGCAGGGTCATGGCTTAACCAGCTGAGCACATGAATTCTGAGGACTTGAGAGAGGGATAAAAAGCCAGAGCCCAGAGGAGAAGGGGGGCACTGCAAATAAGGGAAAAAGAGATGCTACAAAAAAAGAGGTTGTTGTTCCCCCAAAATGCTGCTGATTTTTCCTGCTGCTGTTTCCTGTTTGCTGGACTTCTGGGTATTGTGACTACTGAGATTGGTATTGCCCCCAAAGAACACCATGACCCTAATCAGCAGGAAGTAGCTCAAAGAGAACTCCTTTGTCCTTTTTCCCTTTAATCTTCTCTCCCACCTAGTGCTGGGGGATTGGAAGGAACAAGGGTTGGAAGGGACGTAGAGGAATTAAGTTTAGTAAAATAATTAGTGTATAATTATGTACAAAAATAATAAAAGCCACTTTGGTACAACTCCACTCTTGTGTTAATAATGAATGTGTAGGAGATGTAACCTGAAGCAACAAATAAATAAATTTATTTATTTAAAAAAAAGATAAGGAATGTGTAACTTGCTTCTCCGGTGTGCTCACTCAGTGGTTAAGAATGGTTACTGTACTGCCCCTAGAAGCATTGCAGATGTGGCTGCTATGTCACATGTGCATCAGTAGGTGGCAGAGAGGAGAGAGGCTATATCTACAGTCAGTGTTCTGACCTATGAACATCTGAGTGAATAGTAGCCTAACATCCCGGGAAGAAGACAAAAAAAGCAAGGTGGATACCAACTCCACTTTGGCGCCATGGGGTAACCTGAGATGACTACAAGACCAACACCAGGAGTTCTGGCACAGATCGGGTCACAAGAGCAGGACAGCTATCCCTGCCCCTCACATGCTGCAGCACTCAGGAGAGCAGGCCCTGCACCGTGCCAGGATAGCACACCACAGCTGGTCCTGGTTATGGGGGTTGTAGGTGAGCCAGCCCTAAGTGAGTGAGTATGGGAGAGTCAGCCCTGCCTTTGGTCTGCTATATGGTGGTGTAGGCTAGGGAGAGATGCCCTCCCCTCCCTTTTGCCCTCACTACCGTTGGCCGACAGGAGTTCTGACCCAGATGGGATCACAAAAGCAGGAGAGCTGTCCCTGCTCCTCACATGCTGCATCACTTGGGAGAGCAGGCCCAGCACCTTTCCATAGTAGAACTAGCCATACAAGTGGGGTTGCAGGTCCAGAACCAGGGCTTTGAGTTGGCCCACCCCAACATCTACCCCATGGATGAACTGCTGGAGTGCAAGAAGAGGTCAGTTCCACAACCCAGGACTTCAGGATATCCAAGACACAGGACAGTTACACCATATCTGAGAGGAGTTCCAGTACTGATGGAGTAGCAGAAACCAGTGGCCTCTACCAGACCAAGGAGTCATTACAATGAACATCTGCAAGCAGAACATGTGGACAAAGGGGAATATTGTGGGACATACTGAGATATACTGCAGCTTCCACAATGAGCTGTTATTTTTTATTCTGGGACAGACTGCAAGGGTGGAGGGTGGGTCTGGGGGGAGGTGGGAAATGGGAGGGAACAGAGTGCATGATGTGAAATTCACAAAATAAATTTTTTCAATTAAAAAAAATGTTTACTGCTCAGTGCAGAGCACCCAAGTGTAATCCTCACCCACACTGGGCAGCCTACAATCTTACTGCTCAGTGCAGAGCACCCACTTCACCTACACTGGGCAGCCTACAATCACCTTTAACTTCAGCATCAAGCTTCTGGCTTCTGTGGGCGCCTGCCATCATGTCACAGACTCACAAGCAGACACACACACATATAGGTAATTAAAAATAAAAAGAAATAAATCTTTTTTTAAATATTTATTTATTTATTTATTTATTTATTATGTATACAGTATTTGCTCTACATATATGCCCAGGCACCAGATCTCAATGTAGATGGTTGTGAGCCATCATGTGGTTGCTGGGAATTGAACTCAGGACCTTTGGAAGAACAGCCAGTGCTCTTAACCTGTGAGCCATCTCTCCAGCCCAAAAGAAATAAATCTTAAAGGAAAGAATGTAACTTTGGTTCTTGCAACATCCAGGGAGAATATAAAAGAGTTCATACAACCCCAGAGCCTTATCAGTACTCAGAGAGGGAGGGACCTCCTTCTTTAGTGGGCTCATTATGGTCCAGAACAGCCAGGGGCATTTGTCCTTTTTCAGGTTCAGGCTGTGTGAGGTCCTCAGATATGAGCTGGCCTTCCCTCACAAGAGAGAAAGGACACTATTGCTTCCAAGGGTTTCCCACTTTGGTGACTGGACTTGGCCCCAAAACTGGCTCAGTAGCTTTGGGCTCTCCCAGCAGAAATAATCAGCAGACCACAAAAACAGGAAAGACTACTTTGACCCAAGGCTGGCTGGGTTACTGCCTGCAGACTGGAGTGATTGGCCACTAGGTGGTGCTCTAGAATTTCCTGAGACAGTGGACAATCAGGGTGATCATTCATTGAATCCGTTGTTTATCTCTTTGCTTCTCCTGTTTTTCTTTCTGGCTTTCAGGGCTTCTGCTTAGTTATTTAAAAATCTTGAAAGCGGCTGGGCGTGGTGGCGCGCACCTTTAGTCCCAGCACTTGGGAGGCAGAGGCAGGTGGATCTCTGTGAGTTCCAGGACAGTCTGATCTGTACAGAGAATTCCAGGACAGCCGGGCCTATACAGACAAACCCTGTCTCGAATAAAACAAGATAAAAGACCTCTGAAGCTGTGTTAATAAAGTATGGAAGGGATTCTAGGGTTCTTGATCCAGTTGTTTGAGTAGAGCTAGGTAGCTCTAGCTGGCCTGGAACTCACAGAGATGCACCTGCCGTTGCCTCTAAAGATACGAACCACTACACCTGGCCTACTCTAGCTTTTTGTTTATTTGTTTGGTTTGCTTTGTTTTGTTTCTTTGGCTGTCCTGGACTCACTTTGTAGACCAAGCTGACCTCAAACTCACAGTGATCCACCTGCCTCTGCCTCCTGAGTGCTGGGATTAAAGGTGTGCCGCCGCCACCCCCAGGCTTTGATTTGGATTTTTTAAAGGATTTATTAATTTTTATTTTATGTGTATGAGTGCTTTGCTTTTGTGTAAGTATGTGTACTGGGTGCATGCCTGGTGCCCACAGAAGCCAGAAGGGAAGTGGCAGACCTTCTGGAACAGTAGCCGCTCAGCCATAGTGTAGGTTGCGGGTGGAAGCTTGTCCTGGAGACGCAGAGGAAGTTGTATTTCTCTGACTCAAGTGAGACAGGTGTTTTAGTTCTCTTGGGACAGGAGGAGGGGGTTAGGGGGTGTATTTCTTTCTTTAGACTATTTATATTTTATTTATTTGTTAAGATTTATTTATTTAATATGTATACACTATTCTGTCTGCATGTATGCATGCAGGCTAGAAGAGGGCACTACATCTGATTATAGATGGTTGTGAGCCACCATGTGGTTGCTGGGAATTGAACTCAGGACCTCTGGAAGAGCAGTCAGTGCTCTTAGCCTCTGAGTCATCTCCCCAGCCCTTTATTTTATTTTTTTAAGATTTACTTATTATATATAGTGTTCTGTCTGTATGTATGCCTGCAGGACAGAAGAGGGCACTACATCTGATTATAGATGGTTGTGAGCCACCATGTGGTTTCTGGGAATTGAACTCAGGAGCAATCAGTGCACTTAACCGCTGAGCCGTCTCTCCAGTCCTAGACTATTTTTATTACATTTACTTATGTATTTCGTGTGTGGGAGGGTGTGCATTGTGCATGCCTATGCACAAGCCATGGTGCACATGTGGAGGTGAGAGAGCGACTCCCAGGAGTCTGTTCTCCCCTTCTACCATGTGGGTCCCAGGAATTGAACTCAGGTCATTAGGTTTGGTGGCAAGTGTCTTTACCCACTGAACAATCTTGCCAGCTCCCTGGGGCAAATTTCTTTGGTACAACTAGAAAACAACACCCTAACCCACTGAATGTGAAAAGGCACTACAAAGTCACTGGGTTTCCCACAGTCAGTCCAGAGCATGTCCTGTTTGTTTAGAACACAGTCTAGCATTAGGTGGGCTTTTGAGCACTAGCAGGCTTGAAAGTCATTGAGGACACAGTCCATTCTCACCCCATGAGGGTGGTTCCCTCACTCCTCACAGTGGTGCCTTTGGCCATGGTCCAATTTCACCTTGTGAGTGTCTTCCTCTACAGTGCTTCCTTGGCCATTGTTCACTCTTATCTCTTGAGGATACCCTATTTTACTCTCTAATAAACTTTGTCCATCCTCTATGTATCTCATCTGAATTCTTTCTACAAAGACCACAAGGAGGGGTAACCCAGTAGTATAATAGAATATTTTATTTATCACACTTATATTTATTAATACTTAACAATCACCTATATAATACCTAAATCCTAAAACTTAAACATTAATTCTAAAATCTAAAAATATCTTAATGCCTAAAACACTCTAATACCTATAAAAAACAAACACTTAACACTATCTTCAGTTTCTTTTTTTTTTTTTTTTTTTTTTTTTTTTTTTTT
>CAJQZJ010031511.1:10183675-10205107 GCA_907164525.1 Lophiomys imhausi
CCCCCCCCCCCCAAAAAAAAAAAGAAAAGAAACAAAGTATCTGGCCTGACATTGTTTTCAGCTGCTAAGTGGGCAGAGCCCAAATTAAGCTGAAACAGAGTTCTCCTATTTAAGGACAGTGCATGGAGCCCCATAAAAAAAGAAGAGGTCCCTGATGAGAGCTTCGAGAGTCCTGCTGAAAAAAGTGCTGGCCATCATTTGATGGCCAGATTTCCCTGAGGCAGAAAGAAGCTGGTGAGCAAAGAAAGCCTGAGCAAGACACCAAAAGGCCAAGGACTAAACCCTGTGGCTCAGCTTTTGCCTAGAGGGGTTTGATTTGTCCGAACAGTGGCCTAAAGGAAACTGTGCCTGGCTTTAAGGACTCTGAGGTAGAGGGGCAGAGTTGCTGATGTGAAGGGGCTGGGGTCTCCCAAAAAGAAGAAAGCATCAAGTCTTATTTAAGGTAAGACTGCAATAACCAACTTACCCTGACGAACCTACATCTGAGAGATCCAGAAAAAGGACTGCTAAGTGCGTTAAAGAATCTACAACAAAGACTTGTGTTCCTGACGACTGAGGACCTGCCCCAGAGACTGTATCATTTTAAAAGGTTAGAAAAATAAATTAAATACGTTTAGTGGATAGGTTAAAGGGGTTGTAAAAATTTATAGGGTTAATAGTTAAAAAATTGTTGGTATTTGTTATAAGTAAATATAGTAATAAATAAATAAGTGTTAAATAATAATTAAAAACTTCGCTTACACTCCTGCCCTCACTGAGAAGTCACGCTGAAGAAGAGCTCAGCAAGTTACACCATTAACAGAATTTAGACTGCTATAGCCCAAGGCAAAGGCCTAGCTAAACCTGCTGAGAGAGAGTCCTTTAAAGGCATCTGTCTCTCCTGGGGCCCCAGAGTGCTGGAAAAGCAAGCAAGGCAAGAGGAGTTCGGGAAGCCACTTGGAGAAGCTTTCAGTCTCGAGACTTGCCCAGGCCAAAGAAACCGTGGAGGCGAGTCTTAGCTGATTGAAAAAGCTGCCCTCAGTTTGGTGGTTGGAACAGACTGACTTTATAAACCAGCCACCATTTGTTGGTGGGAAAAGACTGGCCTTACGAACTGGCAAAGTAAGGCCCAATGGATTTTAAGCTTAAAAGTTACTACCTGATGGGACAGCCGTAAACCAAGTCATCCTGCATGGACCTACACTAAAAATATTAATATCCTTTTAAGAAAGTTAAAATAGTGTTAGTTAAGTGTTTTTAGATAGGTTATTAGAGTGTTCTTAGGTATTAGATAGATTATAGATTTTAGATTATAGAATTTAGGTTATAAGATTTAGATTTTTTTTTTTTGGTTTTTCGAGTCAGGGTTTCTCTGTATAACAGCTCTGGCTGTCCTGGACTCGCTTTGTAGACCAGGCTGGCCTCAAACTCACAGAGATCCACCTGCCTCTACCTCCCCAGTGCTGGGATTAAAGGTGTGCACCACCACCACCACCCAGCTCTTTTTTTTTTGGTTTTTCGAGACAAGGTTTCCCTATATAGCCCTGGCTGTCCTGGACTCACTTTGTAGACCAGGCTGGCCTTGAACTCACAGAGATCCAGCTGCTTCTGCCTCCCAAGTGCTGGGATTAAAGGTGTGTGCCACCACACCTGGCTTATAGATATTTATTAAGTATTAATAAATATAAGTGTTTATAAATAAAAATATTCTGCTACAACAGTACCATTCTATATGTTTATTGGTGGCGAATCGAGACTGCGGATACATGGGTATAACAAAATCATATGAAGGGGAACCAGGCTCAAGAGCTTAATTCCACACAAAAGGGTGGGTTTCTTTTACCTAGCCACAGCAAAGAAGTTGCCATCTAGCACTGTCATATGCCACGTCCAAAGAAACTCAGGACAAATGGCTATCTGTGTGCCTAAATGCACACCAAGGCGAGTGCTGGCCTCCAGGCCCACTCAGGACCTGTGACTCCTCTCGGCTCTTCTCACCCCACCCCTGACTGTGGTGGAATTCTTCCTATCACAGTTATGTTGAATTAACATGTAAAAGTTATGTAAGGACTTCTGAAATATAGACTCATGCGAAATCAGCCTAAAGACTTGCTTCCCTCAGGAACACCTGGCAGCACATATGATGTGGTCCTGGGCAACAGGTGTACTTGTGAGGAGGGCATAAGGATGGCTAATGAGAAGACAGCCTGATGCATAATTAAGAGACAGCCTAAAGACTATGTAAAGGAAAGCCCCAAAACTCAGAGAGAGGGGGCTTTTTGCTTGGCCTTGCTTCTAAACGCAGCTCAGCTGCTCTTTGCTGCCTCACTTAGAAAGATTCTAGCTGCTGAGACTTGCTGAAGATTGTGGCCTAGGTGGGCAGAGCCCAGGAAAGCTCAGAAAAGCTGTGGTGTAGGCGTGAGGTTATTGTGTAATTGAAATGCTGATTTCTGTGCCTCCCATATCTGGTTCCAGTCCTTGTTCTGAAGAGCTCATGTCTCAATGTTATGTAAACTCTGCTTCCCAATTGTCCCCTGTTATGCCGATAAAGCAGCTTAT
Organism: Lophiomys imhausi; assembly: GCA_907164525.1. Lineage (NCBI taxonomy): Eukaryota > Metazoa > Chordata > Mammalia > Rodentia > Muridae > Lophiomys > Lophiomys imhausi. The sequence continues at coordinate 10,186,214 of CAJQZJ010031511.1, forward strand.
AGCCAATTACTGAGCAGGGGACAGAATAGGGCTGCACTTCCTGCCCTCCGGGGGAGGAGGAGTGAAGGAGAAGAAGAAGGATTAAGAGGAGGCAGAGGAAGGTGTGGTAGGAGTTAGTAAAAGACAGTTTAGATTAGCATCTAGCAACAATGGGGGAACTTGGTATCATTCACTTGTTGATATGGAAGGAGCCAGGTATGGCCGGACAATATGCCATTGAAAGGTGTTGCTAAGAAACCTCGCAAGCAGCCGGGCGTGGTGGCGCACGCCTTTAATCCCAGCACTCGGGAGGCAGAGGCAGGCGGATCTCTGTGAGTTCGAGGCCAGCCTGGTCTACAAAGCGAGTCCAGGACAGCCAAGGATACACAGAGAAACCCTGTCTCGAAAAACCAAAAAAAAAAAAAAAAAAAAATTTAAAAAAATTTAAAAAAAAAAGAAACCTCGCAAGCTACACAGATGATGTCATTAACTGTGAGAAGCAATAGGAATCCTGAAAGAAGCTCCGTTGAACATCGAGAGATAGTAATTTTGGAAAGCCAGAGAAAACATTTGGTAACCAGGGCAGCAAGAATGCCAAAAGCCAGCTGGTCGTGGTGGCGCACACCTTTAATCCCAGCACTTGGGAGGCAGAGGCAGGTGGATCTTTGTGAGTTCAAGGCCAGCCTGGTCTACAAAGTAAGTTCAGGACATCCATGGATACATAGAGAAACCCTGACTCAAAAAAAAAAAAAAAAAGAATGCCAAAAGAAAGCCACTCTTCCGATTATCATGACATGAAAAGAGATTTAAGTCAAGATCCACACGGTCTTGTTTGTCCTCTCTCTGCTCTGACCTACTGAGAAGCCACGCTGTCTTGCGCTCACTTGCTGGGAATCCACGCTAGGAGAGAGCAAAACAAGTATGCTATTGGGAGAGTTTGGACTGCTGCAATCCAAAGCAAAAACCACAGATCTGCTAAGAGAGAATCCTTTGAAGTATCCTGCATTGGAGCCTCAGAGTGCTGCAAAAGGTGAGCAAGAGATCTGGGATATAAAGGCTGAGAGACCACAGAGGCAGTTCTTGGCTAATTGAAAAGACCACCCTACATCGGTGGTCAAAACAGATTGACTTTATAAACTGGCCACAACTTTGTGGTGAAGATAGACTGGGCTTGCGAATTGGCAAAGTAATGTCCAACAAACTTTGAGATTGAAAGACCTGATGGGACAGCGGTAAACCAGGCCATCCTACACGGACCTACACTAAGAGTATTAATATCCTTTTAAGAAATTTAAAATAATGTTAAGTATTTGGCTTTTGTTTTGTTTTTTGGTTTTTTGAGACAGGGTTTCTCTGTGTACCCCTGGCTGTCCTGGACTCACTTTGTAGATCAGGCTGGCCTTGAACTCACAGAGATCCACCTGCCTCTACCTCCCCAGTGCTAGGATTAAAGGCATGCACCACCACACCCGGCTTAGTGTTTGTTTTTTTTTTTTAATAGGTATTAGAGTATTTTTAGATAGATTGCAGATTTTAGATTTCAGGTTTAGGTTACAGGATTTAGGTATTTTATAGGTGATTGTTAAGTATTAATAAATATAAGTGTGATAATAAAAATATTCTGTTACAGGCAGGAGAGACGAGGAGAAGGGATTCAGCTGAAGCAGGAGCCACAAAGTGCAAGTATTTCTAAGATTTATGCTGAGGCGAAGTTAGATTAGCATAGTGGGTTAAGAATAGAGTAATAACTGCTCAGTTTTTGTGTTGTGAAGCATGGTTAACAAATAATATAAAGAGTCTCAATTATTTAGATGATAGCTGGGTAAAAACAGTGAAAATAACAAAATCATATAAACTTACAGTAACACCGCAGAAAGTGGCACCTGCCATGAGCAAGCCCGGGGAAGCCTGGGTGTAATGGGAATTAGTTTTCTTTAGTGAATTAATATGCATATCAACTTGACACCTGGCAGCACATAGATCTGGGCAACTGATGGGGTGGTGTTAAGCATTCTAAATGTTGATTGGTCCTGTTTGCTGTATGTTACTTGCTTTGTCTCTGATTGGTTAAATAAATTCTGAGGCCTGGAGATTGGGCAAAGACAGAGGTAGGCAGGACTAAGGTTCGCGGGCTTTTTGAGAAATAGCATCTTGGGAAGAAGCCAGGAAACGCCATGGAGTAGATTAAAAAAGATCCTTCCAGCCGGGCAGTGGTGGCGCACGCCTTTAATCCCAGCACTTGGGAGGCAGAGGCAGGCGGATCTTTGCGAGTTCGAGGCCAGCCTGGTCTACAAAGTGAGTCCAGGACAGCCAGGGCTACACAGAGAAACCCTGTCTCGAAAAACCAATAATAAAAAAAAAAAAAGATCCTTCCATGTGGCCTGGAACATCGCCTTAGTGTGAAGAATAATAGTCCAAAGGGACATATGTATATATGGGGTTATATTTGGGTAATAGAATTATGAGCTAGCTTAGATGGGCTAGGATTGTACAACCCAGGCCTAGGTGTGTTAAGATCCACCCAGTGTCTGTGTGTATTCATTTATAATGGCGGGTTAAGGATTTACACCGCCAACCAATTGAAGACGGGTTAAATTGTTTAATTAATTAACTTTTTTTCTACAGGCAACCATTGAGAGGGCACTCTGAAGGCCCAGGAAACTGAAAGGAGCTTGTAGCTTGGCATTGTTTGAACGCCAGAGGGATCTGAGCTAAAATGGGCGGAGCCCAAACGGAGGCCTGTGGTTGAGGGGCGTGGCTATGGAGCAGCAGAAGCCACTGGGACTGCAAGATTCCTCAAGAGAGCTTGGGAGCCTTTGGGACACTGCCAAAGACTGTGAGACTATGTTCTATATAAACTAGAGAGCTCCACGTGAATCTCTCTCTTAGCCCCATGGATGGAGAAGATAGGAGCGTGCATGGGAGACTGCAAAATGCTAAGCAATGTATGGCATCTACTCTGGGGCCACACTAATATAGCACAAGCCCTGAGGCAAAAAGCAGCAGGCAAATAAAAACCTTGAAAGGAATTCTAAACCGCAGAGACCGATGGTGGCAGTGGAAGCAAAGCGGCCTAAGGAACGCTAAGGAATGAGGGAAGCATGAGGCAAGCTCAGGTTAAGGAGACCATAGACAGTAATGGTGGCCTGGAAGAGTTGGCACTGGCTGACGCCACAGTGGCAGGAGCAAAGCAACTCTGAGGAAGATAGAGGCTCCATCTCTGAGGAGACTGTGTAGATAAATCCCTGTTGAGGACACCAGGGAACTGCTATAGGCCTTAAAGCCGGCAAGGTATAGAAGCAAAAGACTGAAGCACACAAGGGTTGAGGAGACTGTGGAATAGGCCGAGAGAAAGCTAAGCCAAGCTGAAGATAATTTTGCCATGAATGCCAGAGCCAGACTGCTACACCAAGATACCTTCAAGGACCTGCATTAGAGAATTTTAATCTCCTTTCAAGAGGGTTAAAATAGCATTGGTTAGATGTTCTTAGGTATTAAGAGTTTATGGGTATTAGGTATTGTAGGTTATAGGATATAGGTGTTTGTTAAATGTTAATAAATATAGGTGTTTTAAATAAAAATTTCCTCTTACACCCAAGAATAGCCTCGGAAAGTGGCACTTGCCGTGGACAAGCTCGGGATAGGGGAATAGGTGTGGCATAGGACCTTCACAGAGAAAGTTTGTAAGAATTGGGCAGGCAGCCGGGCATTGGTGGCGCACGCCTTTAATCTCAGCACTCGGGAGGCAGAGGCAGGCGGATCTCTGTGAGTTTGAGGCCAGCCTGGTCTACAAAGTAAGTCCAGGACAGCCAGAGATACACAGAGAAACCCTGTCTCGAAAAACCAAAAAAAAAAAAAAAAAAAAAAAGAATTGGGCAGGCATTGGAGTCATGTGGACAGAAAAGGCCCAACCTCAAACAGAGGTGTGCCAGAGGCCTGTGAGGAGATTGTTGCCTCGGGTGGGACCAGCCCTGAGACAGTAACCTCAGATGGCCAGCACCTGGATCATTCGTGGAGTGCAGCAGCCTCGGTGCTAAGGCCACACGAGGCACTGGGACCTGCCAAGAGGAGGTTCAGAAAACCTGGACGAACTTAAGAAACAAGCAGGAGTGCAGCCCCTTGCCCCATGTAAGTTTGGCAGTCATGGAGGGTCAGAGGAGGCCGACCCCAAACGGAAGTGAGGCTGCCATAGTAATGCCAGAGCCAGGTGATCACTGAGTGACTGTTGATTGTGGTATTTCTGCACAGACTGCTGCCCAGTTGCACTCAAAGGTGCCTCTGAGGACATCTTGATCTGGGTGTCCTTTATAAGTGCCTAGGGGGGGCTAGAAAGATGGCCCATCAGTTAAGAGCTGCTTTTCCAAAGGACACAGATTTAAATCCCAGCACCCACAGGGCAGTCACAGCAGTCTGTAATTGCCGGACAGGGTGGTGCACACCTTTATTCCCAGCACTTGGTAGGCAGAGGCAGGCATACCTCTATGAATTCAAGGCTAGGCTGGTCTACAAAGTGAGTCCAGCACAGCCAGGGCAACACAGAGAAACCCTATCTCAAAAAAAAAAAAAACCCAAAAAACTAAAAACAAACAAAAAACCCCCTAAAGTGCCTAGGGTTAGTGAATTGGTAGGTATTGGTAAATATTAATAAATATAGTTTAAAAGTTACACTTACACCCTATCCTAAACTTCTCCAGCCCAGCAGCTTTCTCCCGACTTCTCATTCATATATAACCCAGTCATTTTAGCTTTGTGCATTCTTGGCCCCCTCATTTTTGCTTTCCTTTGTTTCTTCTCTTCTTCCTCAGCCCCATGGCCTAGTTCAGTCTGCTTGTCATTTTTACTCTATTACTTTCCTGCTCTGGTGTGGTGAGTTTAGTGTTAGCATATAATAGCATAGGGATAACAAAAGCCTGGACTTTAAGTAAAAGACTTACTTCCAAAGTGACATGTCCTTAGGAACTCGCCAAGGATCAGGACCTCTTTGATCTTAGGACAGGACATGCCCCCTGAGGTGCCCGCCCTCTGGAGGTCTCCTGTCATTTCACAGCCCTCTTTGAAAAGCATCTGAATGGCACTGCCCGGAGGCATGACTTGGAAGTGTGCAAAAGCTTCTGTCAACAGGCAAAGATATTTAAGGCAGGATTCACGTGGACAGGGGACTCTCTCCTGTTCCTGACTCACTCAGCAGCATTTTCCTCGTCTGGCAGAGAAACTCGCTTCAATCTCATTGGAAACCTTCACCCTCTGATGTTGACCCGTTTTGGGTCTGGAGAGGAGACGGACTCTCCCTGAGATTTGGGAGCGCTTAGACGCGGAGCTCCGGGACTTTAAGACTGAAAATTATATGAAGACCAGCCATCCATCAGTACCCACGCTCAGAGAAAAATATCCTTTTGAGAAACCTTAGGTTATTGTTAAATGCTTGTATTATAGGTACTAAGAAGTTTTAGGTGTTTAGGTTTCAGAGTTAGGGTTTGGGTTTAGGGTTTAGGAATTTTATAGGCAAATGCTAGGTAACTGATAAGTTTTAATAAATATATGTGTGACAAATAAAAATTTATGGTTACACTCTGGACTCCTCCAGATGCCTCTGACTGTACTCTCCCCATATCTACATTAATAATCTTTCCCTCAGTCATACCTTGGAGTGCTGATGCCTTCACTTCATACACTATGGCAAGAGCCTCTAGTGACCTGCCATCTGACTACCTATTGTGTGCAATCAGGGAGCAACATACAGAGAACTCTTGACTGTATCAAGGCCTTCAGATTACCCCAGTTCCTGCTGTAGGTGGTGGACTATTGGAACTGCTGTTTTCCCATCATCCTGTTCACCTTTTTACACTTGCCACCCATCTATCTATCTAACTGTTCATCTGGCTTTGGTCCTGCCCTTTTGCCTCTGCAACTGGACTCAACTCTGCAGCTACATTCTCAAACTAACCAGTGGCCCGAGGCAGCCTGACTCACAGCAATTTCTGTGTCTTCCCGAGCTCCTGCCTTAACAATATAGACTCTGCTGCGTCACAGGGCCCTCTCCGATGGCCTGCTAAAAACTGTTTTCTAAGATAAGATTCTAGAAAAGGAACAGTGCACAAAAGGAGGCTAAAGTTACCAGAGAGAGAAAATAAAATCCCTACAGAAACCTGGTAGGTAATCTAACCTCTGATTTTTGTTTGGAAACCAGCAAAAAAAAAAAAAAAAAGACTTCTTGCAGCCTTAAGGGATGGTTTCAAATCTCCCTTCACTCCCAAAGGAAATAGAATAACAAATAAATGGTATGCCTGTCTATAAACTGCTCATTAGAGAAAAAAAATTGCTCGAATATTAACACCTTCCTAAAAACCCCTGCCCTCAGTGTGGTAAGACAGGAAACTGGAGGGTTTATGGCCTCAATAATCAAAGAAAGACTCCCAGAAGCCTGAGCCCCACATGGTATCCCTGGAACGAGGAAGCCCTAGGTCCCCGTTGACCTCTGGATCACCACTGATGGGATGGGGCCTTAAAACAAATGTCTCTTTTCAGTGTGAGGTACACTGAGATCCATCAGAGAATCGCAGATAACCTGGAGGCCCAAGGCCACTCTCTGCTGTTTCTGGCTGTCAGTACCTGCTTGTCTAGGTGTTTTTAGGGTTGGAAAGTTACAGGCAGCCGACCACATGATTGAGCCCCTGATCAAAAAAGGGGACAATCTCAAGACCCAGGAAATTCATTAGATAAGGCTTTGCCTGCTGGGATTCAGACCCAGACAAGCAGCTGAGGTACCCATTTAACAGACCAAAGTGGATCCCAGCATTCCTCAGTCCCTACCTGAATTTTCCAGCTCAGGGGCAGAGCTTCCTCTCTCCCAGAGTCTCTTCACTATGTAATACAGATATTTTGGTTCATTCCCTCTATCTTTCTCTCCCTACCCTCCCCTTCTCCCTCTCCCCTCTCTATCCCCTCTCTCTTCTCTCCTCCCTTCAAGCTCTCTCGCTCTCTCTGCCCCTCCTGCTTTTCTGTCTCTCTGTCTGCCTGGCAATTTCCCTGCCTCCCCCCTTTGGACCCATGCCCCCAGTAAACCTGCCTTTATGCTTTAATTTGGCTTGAGTTGGCTCATTTCATCATTGGAGATGACCTACAATGCATCCTGAGCCAATAGGACAGGGAAATTGGAGAGGGGGCCTATTCTAGACAAGAGTGAGGGGAAAGATTCTGACTCTGGAGCATATAAGGGGGAAATGCTAGGATAACATAAGGAAAAATATCTCAAAATCTGCTGTTTAAACTCCAGCTGCTACTGGCTGCCATAGCATCAGGCTGTATGTAGGGACAGAGCTGAATTGCAAGAATGAAGTGTGGTAGAGGGTATAAAGATGAGAGGCAAGACTGGGTTTAGGCAGATGACACTGGCTAGGAGTCTTGATCAGATTCATTTTCTCTGCCCATTAAATAATTAAAAGGAAGGGAAAATCTCTAGCACAACAGGTGGCAGTGGATAAACTGTGAACATAGCTGACAGGAATAGTGCCCAAATCAGCAGTTGAAGAAAAGCTTTATTAGGGGTGAGGAAAAACACATACAGCAGGCACACAGAGAGAGACTCTCCACAATGCAGAAGATACTGAGGGAGCCAGGACCCATCTTGGGCTGGTTTTATTTTGGGGGGCTGGGTTTGAGATAGGGTTAGTCTGTGTAACAGCTCTGACTTTCCCGGAATTCACTTTGTAGACCAGGGTGGCCTCGAACTCAGAGATCCACCTGCCTCTGCCTCCCAAGTGCAGAAATTGAAGGTATACACTGCCACACCCAGCTGAGGGCTGGGGTTTTTAAAAATCATCGAAGGATCCTCCTCTCCTAATTTGGGATTGGTAAATTCGAAGGAAGACAGAGTGGCTGTTTGGTTCACAATTGTTGTTTGTGTAAGCATTGCATAATTTGGCATTCAACTTGTTGAGCCAGTCCATCAACACCAGGCTCTTCTGGCAGGAGAGAAAGCCCCACAAGGCCTTTGCTTTAGGCTTTTTTTCTGGGTCAGTAGGAGGAAGAAAAAGACATCCATCTTGGGAGCTCCACCTTTTACATAGGGAGCCATTCCCTACCTACTTGCCTATCAGATAGTGTGTTTAACTCCTAGTCCCTCAGATGGACAGCAGGTTCATGTAGCTGAACAGGAGGATGGGCAGATGGCAATTCAGTAGTCAAGACTCCATTCTTTTTTTTTTTTTTTTTTTGGTTTTTCGAGACAGGGTTTCTCTGTGTATCCTTGGCTGTCCTGGACTCACTTTGTAGACCAGGCTGGCCTCGAACTCACAAAGATCCGCCTGCCTCTGCCTCCCAAGTGCTGGGATTAAAGGCGTGCGCCACCACCGCCCGGCAAGACTCCATTCTTAAAATCCCCTAGGAAGATCAAATATGCTAACCAGATCCCAAAGCTATCCACTAAAAAGCCTTCCAGGGAGCTGGTTGGAGGGCTCAGTGTAGAAAACAGCAGCAGTTGAAGTCTGGCTGCCTGAGTTTGCTCTCTGGAACCCATGAAAAGGTAGAAGGATAGAACCAACTCCACAAAGTTGTCCTTTGATCTCCACACACACACACCATGGCACAAGCAGCTTCATATACTCACACACACACAATAAAAAAATTTAAAAAGCTTTGCCAGAAGACTCATCTTACTGTGGAGCCTGACTGAATCCATCTTGAAAAAAAGATTTCATTTTGTATTAAGTTTGACTCAGAGCTGACCTCCAGTTCCAGAACAACAACAAAATGTACCCAACCTTGTATTCCAGGGGTGTTCCCCCCCCTTATCACCAGACAGCTCACTCTGAGAAAGCACCCAAAAAGTCTAAACAAACTTTCTAACTTTCTGATGGTCAAGCTGACCTCAGCTGGTTAGTCAGTAACAACGAGCCAATCAGAAATGGACATGACTAGCTACCCAAATGTCATCCAATCACATGGTAAAGAACCTGTTTCTTTGTCTGAGTCTCTATATAAACTCTGTACTTTTGGATCTGGGGGCTCTCAACTCGAACTGCTGTGTCAGTGAGTGTTGAGAGTCCAAGCTCTGAGCTTGAATAAACAACCCTCATGTATTTACATCAGAGTTGGCTCCTGGGTGGTCTTTGGGGTCTCAAGAACCGGACAGAACAGTCCCTATGATCACAAGACTCTCCTAATAAGAATATTCTGAGAGGTGATTGGTCTCATCTTCCTTCTCCATGATCTAACCAAACCTGCCTTCTCATTATTATGACAAGCTCCAAAAGGTAGAGTCAGAGGGTAGGACAGATGGAGGCCAGCCTGGTCTACAAAGCAAGTCCAAGACTTCCAGAGCTCACACAGAGAAACCTTGTCTCAAAACAAACAAACAAACAAAACAAAACAAAAAAAGCCAGGCATGGTGGTGCACGCCTTTAATCCCAGCACTCAGGAGGCAGAGGCAGGTGAATCTCTGTGAGTTCAAGGCTAGCCTGGTCTACAGAGTGAGTCCAGGACAGCCTGTGCTGTTACACAGAGAAACCCTGTCTCAAAAACCCAAAAAAAAAGGGTATCTAATCTTGGTGATGTTTAGGCTTCGAAGGATGATCAAGGGACCCAGACAGATGGAGTTGCTCACTGCAGGACCTCCTGAGGGCAGGTGTATAGCTAACCCATCAGAAGACTATATGCTTACTATCAGCAGGTATCCGATCTGGCCTTTAAAGCCCTCAAAGCATGCACCCCTCATGACCCATCCATTTACTTCCATAATCTGGTTCAACAATCAGGAGAGTCATTTGCTGACTTCCTCACCAGAGTCACTGAGGTGGTGGAAAGTAGGTTGGATCCAGGCCCCCCCGGGACATGATGATCAAGCAGTTAACTTGGGAGGGTCTTTTTTTTTTGGTTTTTCGAGACAGGGTTTCTCTGTATAACAGCTCTGGCTGTCCTGGACTCGCTTTTGTAGACCAGGCTGGCCTCGAACTCACAGAGATCCGCCTGCCTCTGCCTCCCAAGTGCTGGGATTAAAGGCGTGCGCCACCACCGCCCGGCTTACTTGGGAGGGTCTTAACGCTCCAACTCGAAATGCTGTGGCGGCAGTCTGCAATGATGACATCCACAAGTGGGTACTTGCCACTAGAGACCTTGACCTGGGGCGGGACCTATTGCTGCCCTAACAGCCTCAATTGAGGCTTTAGTCACTGACAGGGTATCTCTGACACCTGCCCACAGCAGGCTAGACCCCCTGATCGAATTTGTTGGGGATGTGGCCATTTACATAGGGATTGCCTTAATGCAAGGCCTAAAACTAAATTCCCAAAATGTGATAAAGGATTTTATTGGGCAAGAGATTACAGATCCCACATTACTGAACAATCCAGCAATGCTTTACACTCCAAATGGGGTGCCCCTCAGCCCTGACAGTAAGAAGGGAACGGAACCCCCCCAAGTCCAACATCTTTTGGACCTTACCTGTCTTCCCTCATTCCCCCATGATGACTGTGTCCTTTGACGGCACCCCAGGTAAGGGGCTAGTTGACACTGGGGCAGATGTTACTATCATTACTGGAACTGAGGCTCTGAGATTCCTACACTGGACATTCAAACCCGGCCCCACCATTACTGGTGTGGGAGGCCAACGGCCTACCAGGACGACTCTATGTCCCGGGCACCTGAAAGTCCTAGATGGGAACCAAGGTTCATTTTACCCTATAGTTGTTGATGTCCCCTACAACCTTTGGGGAAGAGACATCCTTGAGCTCATGGGAGTCATCCTAATGACTGACATAAAGGAGACTTGGTCAAACAAGTTCCTCAATTGCTCTGTTCTACTCAGGGAAAGCATTTCTAAACTTGATGAGACCAGGGTCCCAGACTTTCCCTTGATATGGGGTTCATAGAACACATTTGGAATAACATCAAAAAATTCTTTGACCCCTCCTGGATAGTCACCTATGCCATTATGGGAGGGATTATGGTCATACTAATTATTCTGCTTAACTGTCTTATACAGCATATTGCCGGGGATGCTACATCAACAAAATTACCCTGCAGGTGCTCATGGCTTTGGAGTGCCCAGACCACAGCCCACCCAAAGAGGTAATAAGGGCCTGGCTCACGGAGATCCATGAAGCCTCTGTTTAATACACTACACACCATATGCACTCTCCAGGGATGCCACCCTTCAAGGACTGGTAGTCAATGACAGGTAAGAATCTGTCTGGCAGGTTAACCTAGGACAGGCACAGTCCATTATACTGGGGGTCCCTGAGGTGGGGTCAACAAGATCAGAGCATAAGAACTCTGGTTCCCACTGAGTTGCTAATAAATTAAAGATAAAAACAAAAGGGTGAATATGTAGGAGGAATAAGGTCTGCCATTGAGCAGAAACAAGGCCTGCTGTTAAATAGTGCATGCTTGGCTGGGCTTCCACGTGCAGCTGACCTGAAAGACCTGGCTGGGCATGCCTGGCTTGAGACCTGCCTGGAGATTGATGATGCCACACCGGGTAGTGAGACACGAGCCAATGAGGAAGAGCAGCATCAGCGTGCAGTTCGGGAGCCAATGGGACCCCGGTTGGAGGTTATAAAGGGAACCCCCTCTTTTTGAAATAAATGAGTCTGCTTTTGCTTCTTACCAGACTCCTGGAATCTGGGTCTTGATTCTGTGCCAGCTCATCCCTGCCCCCAAGAGTCCTGGGCATGGGCCCAACAACACATGGGTACACTTTCCTATAACCAGTTGGGTTTGTGTATGACAAGCCCAATCTTCAAGCTTCTGTAGTTAATAAATCACAACAAGCTATCAAAGGTTATGGGTTTCAAAGTTTACCTAATGCACTGAAAAAAGATAACCCTTTTCAACTGGTGGACTGGATGTTAATTAAAATATATAGGGTGGGGCCAGGCATTGTGAAGCATGCCTTTAATCCCAGCGCTCAGGAGGCAGATCCAGAGGCAAGAGGACCTCCGTGAATACAAGGCCAGGCCAGGCAGGAAACCACAGAGCACAAACTCATAGGAAGATTTATCAATACAAAGTGAGACTACAGAGGTACTTGAGTGTATTCAAATCATAGCAGGAAAACCAGCCCTACAGACTTATCTGTTAAACACATGACAAAGTGACATACAGTGAGACTCTGCTCAAAAAAAGAAAAAAATATGTATATATGTATGTGGGGTGTTGGGGGGCTCAGGGACAACAGTGAACTCTTTCTGGAAAGCACTTCCCCTTCCCATCCCCATGTGTTTGCCTTCTACAGCATCAAGGCCCTGGTGAGTACCATCCAAACTCATCATTACCTCATCATTATCACCTTACACCTGGAAAGAAAACCCTCAAGAGTCCAGGTGGTGACATGTGGGGACCCGGGAAATGGAGGCTTATGAGAAATGCCTCGTGGCTGGGAAAATGAAAGTAACTTGTGGGAGATATCTAAGATGGCACCAGCCAGAAGATGTTGGGGAGGAGTTAAAGCCCGATCGTGGGTATAGCTGATTGGGTGAGCAAGACTTTCCTACTCGTGACAATACATGATTACCATGTTACCAGGCTTATGTTATGTGATGTAATAGGATGACCTTTAATGTGATTGGCCCACATAGCCTCATGTGGAAACACCCATTTGGTTCTGTATATAATCTAGGGGACAAAATAGTAAAAAATGGATAATGCTAGACATTACCCCTGTCACATCTGTTTGTTTTTGGATTGAAGGCTGGAGAGTCAGGTGGGTAGTACACTCATCTTTTCCCCGAGACCCCCTTATGTGGTGATCGCCCTATAAGGGCCCCACCATAGTGACACACACCTTTAACCCCAGCAATCTGGAAGCAAGGACAGGTAGATCTCTGTGTTCATGGTCACCCTGGTCTACAGAATAAGTTTCAGGACAGCCAGGTGTACACAGAGAAACCTCATTTCAGAAAAAGAAAAAAAAAAGCCATTTCTTGGGCCTAGGGAGATGGTTTAGTTCATAAGAAGACTGGCTACTTTTCCAGAGGACTCAGGTTCCATTCCCAGCACCCATGTAGTAGCTTACAACTCTCTGTAATACCAGTTGCAGAGACTAGATGTTTTCTGGTTTCTATGGGTCCCAGGCACACACATGGCACACACACATACAGTCCAGATAATCATGCATGTCAAATAAAATAAATAATTAAAAATAACTTTAAAGCCATGCTTACTGTGTGTCCTTGACTCAGCCAGCCTTTTGTTTTATTTTTTAAATTTTTTAGATTTTTTTGAGACAGGGTTTTTCTCTGTGTATCCTTGACTGGACTCACTTTGTAGACCAGTCTGGCCTCGAACTCACAGAGATCCACCTGCCTCTGCCTCCTGAGTGCTGGGATTAAAGGCATGTGCCACCACGCCTAGCAATTACAGACAGCTATGAACTACCATGTGGGTGCTGGGATTTGAACCCTGGTCCTTTGGAAGACCAATCAGTGCTCTTAACCACTGAGCCATCTCTTCAGCCCCATTGTTTCTGCCTTTTAAAGCCTTACATTACTATGCCAATTTATCCCTGCTATGACTGGAAATGTTTTCCGCTGGTAATTATCTAGTTTCCATTTTCATTCCATCTACAGGACTTAAAGATGTCATTTGATCAAGGTTAACTGCTATGTGTATATTCTTGATAATTCTGCTTTACATGATCTACAAAGTTGGATTCAAACTATGTCTCAGAGCACTATCCTTTTGGGTGAACAGCCTTTGGAACTGGATCTCTGGGTGCTACTGCTATAATTTTAGTACGTACTTCTGTTGGCCTTTGGACCCCTGTGCTTAGCTGATGTCTCAATTTTATCTCCTCTCATTTGCAGCCAATCTTTAAACAGAATACCAGAGGTCAAACGTCATGTTGCCTGTCCTCACAAATGCCAGTGGGCACAAACAGGAAGTGATTCTCCAGTGTGCACTTTATCACTGTGGAGGCAACAGATTAATGCCCTAGAGACAGAGTGCATATCTCATCTCTGGTCAGCAGATTATCTCAGGAGTGGGAACAAAGGCAGTCCGTTCATCATTCCAAAGGTTAGTCTTGTCTCTCTGGTCAGTGTTCAGCCTTGCCTCTAGGAGTCATCCTGTCAGCATGTCTCTCCTGCTCTCTCTGCCCTTTCTCATTATGGTCTTTTTCCTTGCCGCTGGGCTTGCCTATCCCCAAGGCTGCTGAACTTTGCATTCCTCCTGTGGCATTTGCTGGGCTAAGGGTGACGTAGAACAGAGCAGCAGCATGTCCATGTTGAGCAACTTACAGTGCGCATATGCAGATTCCCTTCTACAATATGAAGTACAGATAATATAGAGTCTCAAACTGGGGGTGTTACTACTCCCTGGGACCGCTTCCACTCTCAGGCTCTTTCTCACTTTTCCTTAATCAATCTATATTCATTCTGCTAAAAAAAAAAAAAAGTTTTCCTCCCCATCCCTCTTGTCCCTTATCACTTCCTACTATCAGTAATAACTCATATCTGTAAGATCCGTGTCATATAAATTATGGCATCCTGCTGCTCTGCATTTGGCTGATTGATAGCATGGCTTCTTGATAGTAAGGGAGTGTTTTGGCATAAAGCTGTATACACTGGAGCATGCCGTATGTAACAGCAAAAAGTTAAGCTAAGAGGGATTTTTGTTTTTGTTTCCCTGTGGAGCCCTGGCTGTCCTGGAACTAGCTCTGTAGACCAGGCTGGCCTTGAACTCGGAAATCTGCCTGCCTCTGCCTCCCAAGCTCCGGGATTTAAAGACATGCGCCACCACACCTGGCACTGAGAAGGATTTTAAGAAGGAAAACTAGGAAGGCTTCTTTAAGGCCTGTAAGGCTCAGAAGCCATGAGGTAAGAAAAGATAGGAGAGAACTGAAGAAATCTGTGCTGACTAGTTTTATGTCAGCTTCACACAAGTTGAAGTCTCCTAAGAGGAGGGAATCTCAATTAAGAAAATGTGTCCATAAGATCAGGCTGTAGGCAAGCCTGTAGGGCATGCTCTTAATTAGTTATTGATGTAGGAGGGCCCAGCCCATTGTGAGTGGTGCCATCCCTGGGCTGGTGGTCCTGGCTTCTATAAGAAAGCAGGCTGGACAAGCCATGATGAGCAAGTCAGTAAGCAACACTCCTCCATGGCCTCTGCATCAGCTCTTGCCTCCCTTTTCCTGCCCTGTTTAAGTTCCTTCCCTGACTTCCCTCAGTGATGGGTTGTTCCTGGAAGTTTAAGCTGAAAAAAAACCCTTTCTTCCTCAAGTTCATGTGGTCATGGTTCTTTGCAGCAACAGTAACCCTAACTGGAACAAAATATTTTATCTCTTTTATTTTTATCAGAGACACTTTTATGAATTAACTTTTTGTTAAATATAAACAATTTTCAGTACATTTCATAAAAACACAAAATTTGACAGTTGAAATACTTATAATATCTTCTCTTCTGTTGGGTTATCAATAGGCCTCCCTCAGGAGATCCTGCAGTGAGCAACTCCATCTGTCTGGGTCTCTTGATCATCCTTCGAAGCCTAAACATCAGCAAGAGTAGACACCTTCTTTTTTTTTTTTTTTGGTTTTTCGAGACAGGGTTTCTCTGTGTAACAGCACAGGCTGTCCTGGACTCACTCTGTAGACCAGGCTGGCCTCGAACTCACAGAGATTCACCTGCCTCTGCCTCCTGAGTGCTGGGATTAAAGGCGTGCACCACCATGCCTGGCTTTTTTTTTAATTTGTTTTTTTTTTTTTAAGATTTTATTTATTATGTATGCAGTGTTCTGTCTGCAGGTATACCTGCTGGCCAGAAGAGGGCACCAGATTTCATTATGGATGGTTGTGAGCCACCATGTGGTTGCTGGGAATTGAACTCAGGACCTCTGGAAGAGCAGTCAGTGCTCTTAACCGCTGAGCCATCTCTCCAGCCCCTTGTTTTGTTTTGTTTTGTTTTGTTTTTGAGACAGGGTTTCTCTGTGTGAGCTTTGGCAGTCTTGGACTTGCTTTGTAGACCAGGCTGGCCTCCATCTGTCTTACCCTCTGACTCTCCCTTTAGGAGCTCAAATTAGGAGTAACAAATAATGAGAAGGCAGGTTTGGTTAGATCATGGAGAATGAAGATGAGACCAATTACCTTTCAGAATATTCTTTTTTTTTTTTTGTTTTTTGTTTTTTGTTTTTTGTTTTTTTGTTTTTTCGAGACAGAGTTTCTCTGTTTAACAGCTCTGGCTGTCCTGGACTCGCTTTGTAGACCAGGCTGGCCTCGAACTCACAAAGATCCGCCTGCCTCTGCCTCCCAAGTGCTGGGATTAATGGCGTGCGCCACCACCGCCCAGCCAGAATATTCTTATTAGGAGAGTACTGTGATCATAGGGACTGAGACCCCAAAGACCACCCAGGAGCCAACTCTGATGTAAATACATGAGGGTTTGTGATGGGATAATGTTAAACATTCTAAATGTTAATTGGTCCTGTTTGCTGTCTGTTACTTAATTGACTCTGATTGGTTAAATAAACGCTGAGGCCTAGAGATTGGGCAAAGACAGAGTTAGGCAGGACTAAGGTTC
The DNA here is from genome assembly GCA_907164525.1 of Lophiomys imhausi. Classification (NCBI taxonomy): domain Eukaryota; kingdom Metazoa; phylum Chordata; class Mammalia; order Rodentia; family Muridae; genus Lophiomys; species Lophiomys imhausi. Next base: position 10,202,699 of record CAJQZJ010031511.1, read on the forward strand.
TTGAACTTTTAGAGAGAGATAGCATCTTGGGAAGAAGAAGGCCGGAGAGAAGCCAGGAGCAGACAAGGAAGACATGCCATGAGGTAGATTAAAGAAGATCCTTCCATGTGGCCTGGAACATTGGCTTAGCATGAAGAATAATAGTCCAAAGGGACATATGTATATATAGGGTCATATTTGGGTAACAGAATTATGAGCTAGCTTAGATGGGCTAGGATTGTACAACCCAGGCCTAGGCTTGTTAAGATCCATATGATGTCTGTGTGTATTCATTTATAATGGCAGGTTAAGGATTAACACCATCAAATCAACTAAATATAATATAAATACTAGGTAAATAATTTAATTAGTTATTTTTTTCTACAGGGTTGTTTATTCAAGCTCAGAGCTAGGACTCTCAACACTCACTGACACAGCAGTTGGAGTTGCGAGCCCCCAGACCCAAAAGTACAGAGTTTATATAGAGACTCAGACAAAGAAGCAGGTTCTTTACCATATGATTGGATGACATTTGGGTAGCTAGTCATGTCCATTTCTGATTGGCTCGTTGTTACTGACTAACCAGCTGAGGTCAGCTTGACCATCAGAAAGTTTGTTTAGACTTTTTGGGTGCTTTCTCAGAGTGAGCTGTCTGGTGATGATGAAGGAACACCCCCCCGAATACAAGGTCGGGTACATTTTGTTGTTGTTGTTCTGGAACTGGAGGTCAGCTCTGAGTCAAACTTAATACAAAATGAAATCTTTTTTTCAAGATGGATTCAGTCAGGCTCCACAGGGACCATGATCAGCCCTTAAGGTGGGATAGCACTAGGAGGTACAGTGCAACATGCCAAAAGTGGCCGGGGGATATAAAAGTGAACAGCACCATAGGCATTATAAGAAATAGCTTCAAGTGAAAGAGTAGAAGAGAGAGGCACCATGGGTAGCATGATGATAAGACGGGCATTCAAAGAAATCCAACACTGGGGAGAACTTGGCCTTCATAGCCTTTTAGAGACTAGGTTTGTTCTGTTTTCCCTCAGGGGTCCGTGTGTTCAAAGAGGAGGGTGTCAGTTTTTCCTCTCAAGGGACAAGGCAGCATGGCCTGATTTCTCCAGGCTGTAGATCTGATACCTTAGAGCGAACTGTGTCTTAAAGTGGCAGGCTCACGAAGTATTACTTAAAATCTTTTTGTTTATATTTAAAGAAGAAGAGGGGCCAGGCATGGTGCATACCTTTAATCCCAGCACTTGGGAGGCAGAGGCTAGCAGATTTCTACGAGTTCAAGGCTAGCCTGGTCTGCAAAGTGAGTACAAGACAGTCAATGATACACAGAGAAACCCTGTCTGGAAAAAATATAAATTAAAAAAAAAAAGATGGGGAGGAGGAGAAGGAGGCCCTGGAGAAATGGCTCAGAAGTTAAGAGCCCTTGCTGTTCTATCTCTGTATAACAGTCCTAGGTGTCCTGGGACTAACAGAGATATGCCTGTTTCTGCCTCCTGAGAGCTGGGATTAAAAGTGTGCCCCACCACCACCACCATCCCCTGACCTCTGTTACCACTTACACTCATCTGAGCATCCATAGAAATACACATACACACATAATTCAAAGTGAATCTTTAGGAGCCAGGTGTGATGCTGCTCACCTTTAATCAGGAGGCAGGGGCAGGCGGATCTCTGTGAGTTTGAGGCCAGCCTGGTGTACAAAGTGAGTCCAGGACAGCCAGAGCTGTTACACAGAGAAACCCTGTCTCGAAAAACCAAAAAACAAAAGCTGGGCATAGAGGTGTATGTCTTTAGTCCCAGCACTCAGAAGGCAGAAATAGATATATCTCTGTGAGTTCAAGGCCAGCTTGATCTACATAGTGAGTTCTAGAACATTTACATTAGCAGGACAAAACCCTGACTCAAAAAGAAAGAAAGAAAATAAAAGGAAAAAAAAAAAGAAAAACTTTTTTTTTTTGTTGTTTTTTTTTTTTTTTTTTTTTTTTTTTTTTTTTTTTTTTTTTTTTTTCGAGTCAGGGTTTCTCTGTGTAACCCTGGCTGTCCTGGACTCACTTTGTAGACCAGGCTGGCCTTGAACTCACAAAGATCCGCCTGCCTCTGCCTCCCAAGTGCTGGGATTAAAGGCGTGCGCCACCACCGCCCAGCTTAAAAAAAGAAAAACTTTTAAAAACTATTATGAAGAACAGATCACCATTTATAAAGTCAATAACTTTCGTTTGACATTCAGATATAGCTCAGACACAAAACCCAAACAGTTTTAAGTGAATGTCAAGTTGCCAATTTCCTCAAGTACTCAGTCAGTAATCTTTATTAAACACAATCATTCAAAGACAGTGCTTAAAAATCTTACCACGAAAGCCGGGCGGTGGTGGCGCACGCCTTTAATCCCAGCACTCGGGAGGCAGAGGCAGGCGGATCTCTGTG
>CAJQZJ010031511.1:10214740-10232145 GCA_907164525.1 Lophiomys imhausi
ATCCCAGCACTTGGGAGGCAGAGGCAGGCGGATCTTTGCGAGTTCGAGGCCAGCCTGGTCTACAAATTGAGTCCAGGACAGCCAGAGCTACACAGAGAAACCCTGTCTCGAAAAACCAAAAAAAAAAAAAAAAAAAGAGTCTCTAATGGTGCCAAATACCCTGGGCACAGCCTCATCTCAGATTAGGGCCCCTGCTGTAAAATAGGTGCCTCATTCGCAGAATGCTACCTCTTACCTGGGATTTGGATATTTCAGAGAGTCTTCTGTGACTGGTTTTTCCTTTGTGCTACTGGACATTGTACAAGTCCTGTGCACGCTTAGTCCTTTTTAACTTTTAAGACGGGTTTACCTGTGTACGTCAGGCTGGTCTCAAACTCACTATGTAGCCCTGGCTGCCCTTGAACTTTTTTTTTTTTTTTTGTTTTTTTTTGTTTTTCGAGACAGGGTTTCTCTGTGTAGCCCTGGCTGCCCTGGACTCAATTTGTAGACCAGGCTGGCCTCGAACTCGCAAAGATCCGCCTGCCTCTGCCTCCCAAGTGCTGGGATTAAAGGCGTGCGCCACCACGCCCAGCAGCCCTTGAATTTTTAATGATTCCCTTTCCTTGACGCACTGGGTGTTGGGATTACAGGTGATTGTTTAGGTTTGCTTTTTTGTTTTTTGACACATGAGTGTTTATATTCATTGAGTGCAGTCTCTTTCCTTGTTTGTCCACAGCATGCAGTGATAAAATCAGCACCTGCCCTGCCAGTTAGCAGCTAAACCTCACACCTGCATCACTGGGAAGCATTTGGCAATAAAGATAACCGAGTGGTATATATACTTAACTGTTAATACCTACTGCCTGGAGCCGGGCGTGGTGGTGCACGCCTTTAATCCCAGCACTCGAGAGGCAGAGGCAGGCGGATTTCTGTGAGTTCGAGGCCAGCCTGGTCTACAAAGCAAGTCCAGGACAGCCAGGGCTGTTACACAGAGAAACCCTGTCTCGAAAAACCAAAAAAACAAAAACCTACTACCTTGAATGTACCTATTTTCTATGGTTATGAGCCTCACTGTTAACATCTGATCCGTCTTTCCAGCCCCTGAATCTACCCATTAGAATTAAGTTGTTTTCTTCTTGAAATTGGGTTTTATTGTTGGCCCATTTGAAAGTAAGTCACAGATATTTTATTTTTAATTTTTTTCAGGTTTTTTGAGACAGGGTTTCTCTGTGCAGCCTGGCTATCCTGGAACTCACTCTGTAGACCAGGCTGGCCTTGAACTCAGAGATCCGCCTGCCTCTGCCTCCTGAGTGCTGGGATTAAAGGCATGCACCACCATGCCCAGCAAGTCACAGATATTTTAATACTTAATTAAAAAAAAATGTCGGGCTGGAGAGATGGCTCAGTGGTTAAGAGCACTGGCTGCTCTTCCAAAGGAGCCAAGTTCAAATCCCAGCATCCACATGGCAGTTCACAGCTGTCTGTAATTGCCCGGCATGGTGGCACACGCCTTTAATCCCAGCACTTGGGAGGCAGAGGCAGGCAGATCTCTGCGAGTTTAAAACCAGCCTGGTCTACAAAGTGAGCCCAGGAGAGCCAGGGCTACACAGAGAAACCCTGTCTCAAAAAAAAAAAAAAACCAAAAAAAAAATGTCTTTTTGAGACAGAGTCTCACTGTGTAGCTCTTACTGGCCTACAACTCATTAGGTAGACCAGGCTGGCTTTGAACTCGCAGAGATCCGCCTGCCTCTGCCTCCCGAGTGCTGGGGTAAAAGTGTGTGCTGTCACGCCCTTCGGTGTTGAACGTCTTGTCTTTCTGCCAACACCTCCTGAGTGTTGTTCTTGCATAGTGGCCTGACCTAAGACAGCCTCTCAACACTTCCGTATGCATCTCCTAAGCAAGGAAGCATTCTTATATAACCTTGGTGGCATTTTGTGCTTAAGAGATACTGTGGGGCTGGGCTGTGGTGGCATGCACCTTTAATCCCAACACTTGGGAGGCAGAGGCAGGCTGATGTCTATAAATTCAAGGCAAGCTGGAGTGAATTCCATGATAGCCAGGGCTACACAGAGAAACCCTGTCTCAAAAAAAGAGCACTGACTGCTCTTCCAGAGGACCTAGATTCAACTCCCAGCACCCACATGAGAGCTCACAACTGTCTGTTAACTCCAGTTCCAGGAGATCTGATGCTCCCTCCCCCCCCAAAAAAAAAAGAAAAAAGTAACTAGAAGGAAAAGAGAGATAGGTGTGGCAACATAACCTTGACCATCGGGCTTGGGACAGAATCACCATAGCTCCAGTTTGCAGGCAGTGGTCTTGGTATTGCGCTGTGAACCCACTTGATTCTGGTGTCCTTAAACTCAATGCCTGCCCTTTTCTACCTTCATTGACCTTCCAGAATGTAGTCGCTATTGTATTGGGGTTCTTGGCCTCACTCCTCTCACTTCCTCACCGCTGGATAACTGTGGGGCCCCTTAGAACGTCCTGCCTAACTGCAGGTACCTCCTTTTCTTATGCACCAGCCATAAGCATGATTACTCTGTTTTCCAGTTACATGGGGTCTGCCTCTCACTCTTTAGAAAAGACTGCACCCTGGTAGTCTGTGTGTGCTACTCGAGTGGTGATGTTAGAGAAGGATCCGGGCCCAGGGCCCCAGCTGAGCAGCAAGGCAGTTGGGGTCATGACTGGACGGTAAGCACTTCCCAGCTCCTGGCTCTGGGTGTCTGTACAGTTGTCATTCTCTGGGCCTTCTATACTGCCTTTGGTACTGGAGGCACTAAAGCCAGGAGGTGTGTGTCAAATGAGCTGGTTGATGGTATCTACAAGTCTTCCATCTGCTGGTCTTTGAACCTCTCATTTCCATGAAAACTATGACCTGTTGCATCTGGTCTTGCAGAGCAGAGAGTTTAGTCAGTGGGTTTTCTGGGTTAGGTCACAGAACCGATCATTTGCCTTGTGTGTTATTTTTCACTCCCTTACAGTATTAGCAGCGCAATGTGCCTTGGCCAGAAAGCAATTGGAGTCCACGGATTTGGTCCAGTGTTCGAGATAATGTTTAGGCCTGCCTTGTGGGAGTGAGGCACTCTGCTCTGAACATTAAACATTGACTTTCTAGAAAAATTCACTGTTCAAAGATAAGGAGCCATTTACAATGGCCTGTGGTCCTAGCTACTCATAGGCTGAGCTAGAAAGACTTCTTCAGCCCTGCAGTTTGAGGCCCCAACAACACAGTGAGACCCCATCTTAAGAAAAAGTAGACTGGGGCCAGGCATAATGGTGCCTGCCTGCCTTTAATCCCAGCACTCGGGAGGCAGAGGCAGGAAGATCTCTGTGAGTTTGAGACCAGCCTGGTCTACAAAGTGAGACCAGGACAGCCAGGGCTACACAGAGAAACCCTGTCAAAAAAAAGAGAGAAAGAAAGAAAGAAAAAGAAGATCAAGAGACCAAGGTTGTCAACACATAGCCAAGAGTAATCATGCTTCTCTAAGGTAGTGTTAGCTCTAGGGCCTCAGGACACATACATATACTCTCCATTCCTCCACCATTCTCCAGGTGGAGGCCACAGTGTTCTGCCTCTGGGTTCTTAGTAGGTTTTTTTTTTTGGTTTTTCAAGACAGGGTTTCTCTGTGTATATCTGGCTGTCCTGGACTCACTCTGTAGACCAGGCTGGCCTTGAACTCACAGAGATCCGCCTGCCTCTGCCTCCCAAGTGCTGGGCTTAAAGGCATGCGCCACCACGCCCGGCTCTTAGTAGGTTTTTAAGCTCCTTGTTTTGTTTTGCTTTTCTGAGACAGGGTTTCTTTGTCTTCCTGGCTGCCCTGGAACTAGCTCTGTAGACCAGGCTGGCCTGAAACTCACAGAGTTCCGCCTGCCTCTGCCTCCCAAGTGCTGTGATTAAAGGTGTGTACCACCATGCCTGGCTGTATTATTATTTTTAAAAAATTATGTGTGTGTAGGTATTTGTAGAAAAAAATGGCTAATTAAATTATTTACTAGTATTTAAATTATCATTAATTGGTCGGCAGCTGTTAATCCTTAACCCGACATTATAAATGAGCACACAGACACCTGATGGATTTTAACAAACCTTGGCCTGGATTGTACATTCTTAGTCCATCTAAGCTAGCTCTTAATTGTATTCCCCAAATATGACCCCATATATACATATGTTCCCTTGGACTGCTATTCTACACACTCTGCTGATGTTCCTGGCCACGTGGAATGAGGTTCTTTTCTCTAACCCATGGTGTGTCTCCTCCTTTCTGGTCTTGCTGCTTGTCTTGGAGGCTTCTACTACCCATGAACCTCTCTGCTTCTGAAGCTTGTTGCCTTACTCCCGCCTACCTCTATCTTTGCCAAATCTCAGGCCTCAGCATTTATTCAACCAGTCAGGGACAATGATTAGAAAACAAAGCAGGGCTGGAGAGATGGTTCAGTGGTTAAGAGCACTGAGTGCTCTTCCAGAGGACCCAGGTTCAAATCCCAGCACCCACATGGCCACTCACAACTGTCTGTAACTCCTGTTCCAAACAATCTGATGAAACACATGTAGTCAAAACACCAATGTACATAAAATAAATTATTTTTAAAAAAAAGAAAAGAGAGCCGGGCGGTGGTGGCGCACGCCTTTAATCCCAGCACTTGGGAGGCAGAGGCAGGCGGATCTTTGTGAGTTCGAGGCCAGCCTGGTCTACAAAGCGAGTCTAGGACAGCCAGAGCTGTTAAACAGAGAAACCCTGTCTCGAAAAACCAAAAAAAAAAAAAAGAAAAGAAAAAGCAACAGACATCAAGCAGGACCAATTAATTACCATTTAGAATGCATGACACCACCCCATCAGGTATTTATGTGTTTGCATGTGTGTATGTGTACGTGAGTGCTGGTGTCCAAGGAGGCCAGAGGCTTGGGATACCCTGGACCTGGAAGTACAACAGTTATACAGAGCTGCTCAGCAGGTGGTAGTAACTAACTCTGGCCCTCTGAAAGAGCAGGAAGTGCTCTAAACCACTGGGCCATCTCTCTCATGTACCCCTTTGATCCCAGCATTTGGAAAGCAGAGGCAGGTGGATCTCTGTGAGTTTAAGGCCATCCTGGTCTATGTATTAAGTTCCAGGCCAGGCAAGGCTTCATAATGTGATCCTACCTCAAGAAATAATGATGATAATGGTGTCTTATTAATGTATGTTAATTATACATAATAATGAGTTTCTTTATTAAAGCTAAAAAATTATTTTATGTGTATAGGTGTTTTGTCTGCATGCCTATGTACCACACATGTACCTGGTTCCTGTGGAGGCCAAAAGAGGGCAGTAGATCCCAGTTTTAGATGGTTGTGAACCGTCATGTGGGCGCTGGGATTCAAACCCAAGTCCTGTGGATAATAAGCCAGTGCTCTTAACCACTGAGCCATCTCTCCAAACTCCACCCTTTTTTTGAAGTAGGGGCTTGTAGTAGGTTAGAACTGGATTAGGATTCTTTAAGGGCGTGAAGATCAGCCTAGTACCTGTGGGCATTTGGCATGGCAACATATGGGCTAAAAACAGGGTAGCAATTGTTTCAGCTACTAATAGCCTTACAAGATGGGTAGAGTCCAGATTGGATTGAGGCCTGCAAAGAGTGCCTGGTGGAGGTGTGGCTATAAATTGTAAATTTCCTCAAGAGTTCAAAAATCTATGGGACATTTCAGAAGATGGTGAGATGACCTCCTATAACAACTTGGGGCCTTTACATGACTCCCTCTTGTCCCATGACGGAGAAGAGGAACTAATGTGCTGGAGATTAATCGATACAGGCCTTATGCCCTGAGGCCACTAGAAAAGAGCTCAAGCAAAGAACTCTAAGGCACAGAGACTGACTGCATAAGGTAAAAGAATGAGCAAAGCCTGAGCAGCTTGGGTGGAGGAGACCTGTAACAGAATATTTTTATTTATAACACTTATATTTATTAGTACTTAACAAAACACCTATAAAATATCTAAATCTTTTTTTTTTTTTTTTGGTTTTTCAAGACAGGGTTTCTCTGTTTTAACAGCTCTGGCTGTCCTGGACTCACTTTGTAGACCAGGCTGGCCTCGAACTCACAAAGATCTACCTGCCTCTGCCTCCCAAGTGCTGGGATTAAAGGCGTGCACTACCACCGCCCGGCAAAATATCTAAATCTTACAGCCTAAAACCTATAATCTATCTAAGAACACCCTAGTACCTCTCTACAAACACCTAAATAACACTATTTTAATTTTCTTAAAAGGATATTAATATTTTTCATGTAGGTCTGTGCAGGATAACTTGGTTTTATAGCAGTTCTGGCAGGCAGTCCCTTTCAGGCTTAGTGTCCATTGGGCCTAACTTGGCCAGTTTATTTCAACCATCAAATTGTGGCTGGTTTATAAAGTCAGTCTGTTCCAACTGCCAGACTGAGGGCAGCACAGGCAGCTTCCAAACTCCACTCCTCTCACTCACTTTTCCAGCACTCTGGAGCTCCAAGACAGAGGCCTTTAAGGAACTCTCTCTCAGCAGGTTTTATGTCAGGCCTTTGCCTCAGGCTATCGCAGCCTAAATTCTGTAAATGGTGTACCTTGCTTTGCGCTTCTCCAGTGTGTCTTCTCAGTTGGTGAGGGCAGGAGGAAGAGAGCAACTGTAGCTGCGTGGAGCTCTCTGGTTTATATTTGACATCATCTTGTGATCCTTGGTGGTCTCGAGGGTCCATAAGATGTCTCACAATGTCCAGCAATCCTGTTGCTTCTCATGGCAACCGACATCATCTGTGTGGCTTGTGTGGTTTCTTAGCCATGCCCCATCGACAGGGCAGTTCACAGAACTGGGGTCTCAACTGCACTCTGTCCATTCCAGCAAGCCAATGGGATGCCAAGATTTCCTTATGTGTTGCCAGATGCCAAGTTGGACTGCATACTAAGTCAGTAAAGAGGCCTAACTTCTACCATAGAGACCATAGAAAGTTGGGACTGGCAGATGCTAGGGGATTGCTATTATAGACTTTAAATCTTGACCCATGAAGAATGCATGGCTGATGAGACTGGAACTGATCACACAAACCTGCAGAGCTAGGCCCGGAGGGAGCTGACCCAAGCTGAAGATAATTCTGCTGTAATTGCATCTAACCAACATGCCCAAGTGGAACTGCTTTAGAGAATTTTAATATCCTTTCAAGAAAATTAAAGTGGAGCTGATTAAATGTTCTTAGGTATTAAGTGTAGGTGTTAGATATTGTAGGTTATGTGTGTTTTATAGGTGGTGATTGTTAAGTATTAATTAATATAAGTGATTTAAATAAAAAATTCTGTTACAGGGTCTCATTGTATAGTCCTGGCTGCCTTGAGCTTGCTCTGTAGACCAGACTGGCTTCTAACTCACAGGGATCCACCTGCCTCTTCTCCTCAGGTAATAAGATGAAAGGCGTGTGTCACCATGGCCAGCCCATAATACCATTATGAGTTTCACTCTGATACTTTCAATCATGTATATAATGTATTTTTACTGTATTCATCTTCTATTATTTTTTTCTTTTTTTTTTTTTCCATTCTGGATGATCGTCCTCTTCTAACTAATCCACTTTCTACTTTCAGGTTGCATGTGTGTGTGTGTGTGTGTACCAGTGAATTTCACTATAGTCAGGAGCATGGGTCACTGCTTAACAGAAGTATGGGCCCTTACCAGTGATTTACTGCTGAGTTCCTCTCTTCTTCATGACAGCCTATTGATGGGTTCAATCTTACACAAGTCGTATGCTGGTGATCACAGCTACTTTGTGTTCAAGAGTGAAATAGCCATGTTATGCCCAGAGAATAGCATTCTGCAGCACTCTGCCCATTCTTGGGCTCTCACACCTCTCCGCTAGTGTCCCCGAGCTTGGGAAGGGATGATTGTGGATGTCCCACTCATGGACAAGTGTCCGTCACTTGTTCTTGATGCTTTGACCAGCTATGAGTCCCTGCAGTTATTGTTGCCCACTGCAAAAAGAAGCTTCTCTGACCAGTGATGACAGTAGCACTAATGTATGGACGTGAACATAATAATTTAGAAGACAGTTAGTTTGCTGGGACTTCATGTCAGTTTAGCAAAACAGCACCCGCCACTTCCTCATTGGGCCTGTGACCCTCTCAGCTCTGCCTTTTGCCCAGATTTCCAATATCAGCTTTCCTTGAATCTTTTGCTTTCAGAAGAAGGTCCAACACAAAACCCACTACTGTAAAACCACCCTCTTAGAATTGGTGGGTGGGCATTGCTGACACTTCTTCTATGGTGTGGCCTGCTTCCTGTGGCCACTGGTTAGTGATGCCAGCACCAAGAGATGCTAAATGGCAGGTTAGGTGTGCAACCACAAGTAACAAGTCATGTCAGGGTGCATTTTCTTCCCTTCGAGATGAGGCACTTTCAGGAATGTCTTTCCTCTCCTGCCTTCAGCTTTCTCATCCAATAGGCAGCCTGTGTCTTCATTGATGAGGCTGATGTCTAGCCAGCTTCCTGCCTGGAGCCCTGGAGGCCTGGACAGCCCTCACTGAGTGAGAGTTTGGGGACACACTGTTGCAGCTCTGCTCTGGGCTTGTTTAGGTGCCAGGCAATGACTGAGGCATGGGCTATGACCCTGCGTCCCTGCCTCTGCCAAGCCTTGCTGTCTTCCATTTCACAGATGCGACTTTGCCACTTCCACTCTACCCTGCTGCAGAGCAGGCAGAAGCCCTGGCCATGCCCTGCCATATTCTTCAGGAGAAACTTCAAGAGCCCACTGGCAAGGTAATGAGACCCACAGCCAAAGGCAGCACCCTTCCCAGGCAGGGGGATGACTATGTGTGATCACAGAGATGGAGAAGCCCACACTAGACCTTTTCTCCTGTACAATAACAGGGTGTGTTTGTATCTTCCTGTGGTGTCTTGGAACCTGACACGACAAGGTTCCTGACCTGTCATTGGTCACACACTATAGAGACAGATGTCCCCAACAAGAACTTTATGATGAGCAGACATTAGCAAATTGGGAGGACTACAAAATAGAGGTGCCCACTCCATCAAATAGACAGGGCTTATTTAGAGATGCAGAGTGGGAGTGCCTCAAGGGGGCACCCAGCCACGGGTGAGAGCAGCCAGAAGAGATGTAGAGAGGCTCTGCCTCCTGAGTACTGGGATTAGAGGTGTGAGGCACCACCGCCAGGCTGGGAGGTCCTTTCTATTTTCTTTTAAAATTCATTTATTTTTATTTTTTATTTGCGTTGGTGTTTTTTCTGTGTGTATGTCTGTGTGAGGGTGTCGAATACCCTGGAACTGGCATTACAGACAATTGTGAGCTGTCATGTGGGTGCTGGGAATTAAACCCGGGTCCTCTGGAAGAGCAGCCAGTGCTCTTAACCACTGAGCCGTCTCTTCAGCCCCTGGAGGCTCTTTGTTTTAGTGTACCATGGCATGGACAGAGAAGGCTGTGTGTGACCATCAGCAATGCTTCTCTATTCAGCATATGTGGATGTTTGCTGTCTTGGGCAATGTGGAACTCTTTTCTGTTCTCTTGCTTTGAGTTCTTGCTCAGTTTGGTTTGTGCTGACTTCAATACCAGGTCTCAGTTTCCATCACGTAGGATCTCTTGCACATTCATAATGGGGACAGAGATGGTGCTCCCATCTACTGACTGCAGATTTGTACCGACCTGCCTGATGAGCCCTTCATTTCCACGGCCAGGGCCAGGACTCAAGACAGCTGAAAGAAACAGGTTTCCTTCTCCAGCATCTGACATTGTGCTGTTGTAGGGTCTAGGATGTGGTGGGTGTCCTCTGGTGGCCACACAGTCCCATAGACAGGACTTAGAGTTGGCTCTTCAAAGGCAGGAAAGAAGGAAACTGAGGCCCCAACTTCCAGGTGATAGAACGGCACTTCCAGCCCCTGCCCATGTCTCCTCAGGACCTCAAGAACAAGGCTGCTGTGGAGGAGGGTACTCTCTGCCACTATGGTGGGGGTGCCCTTGCTCCTTGGAGCCCGCTATTTGATGGCAGAGGCCCACGAGAAGAGGAAGCTAGTGCTGGGACTAGAAGGTATCGGGCGCTTTGGCAGGTAGGAGGGATATGCCAGCCCTGGTATAGGTCGGGTGGGATGGCCTTCTCAATATCCTTGTCCATCACGGGCTGTGGGGTTCTTCTGGGACTCTGCATTTAACAGGCAACATGTAGACAGGGCAGGGGGCAATGATAAGAGTTCCCCAAAACCTGTACTAGCTAGAACTTCAACAGACATTACCAGATCAACCACGGCCTTGAAGGCAAGGGCTCCAGCCCTGGACATAAAGAAGCTGCCCTATTCTACTCACCCTACCATCCAAGGAGACCTGCTGTTCCAGACATAGAGCTTGGGAACTGCCCCCTCAGTCCTAGCACAGTGCAGAAGGGTTTCTACAAAATTCCTTCCTGTCCCACGGTGGGAATTCCTATAGCTGCCAGCCCAGTCTCACTGTTTTTTGTTAATGAGAGAAGCCTCATTAATACTCCTTGTTTTGTTAATGAGAGAAGCTTTAACCTGGACGTCTTTGAACTGGTAGAGGTCAGGGTCCTGTGGTGCACGATGTCATCTTGCTCCATGTAGTCTCCGTGAGTCAGGGCTACCTTCTCAGGCAGGCCTTAAGTTCCTGAGTCCTTAGGCATTTCATAAGAAACATCACTGAGGGGCTGGGCGGTGGTGGCGCACGCCTTTAATCCCAGCACTTGGGAGGCAGAGGCAGGAGGATCTCTGTGAGTTCGAGGCCAGCCTGGTCTACAAAGTGAGTCCAGGACAGTCAGAGCTGTTATACAGAGAAACCCTGTCTTGAAAAACCAAAAAAAAAAAAAGAAACATCACTGAGATTTAATCCAGTTATTTCACAAGCATGTCTGGGGTTGGATACCTGTTTCCAACTTTGAGGCCCTTCACACTTGTCCTTCTAGTTGGTTTTGCCTGGAGCCTCTGCTCTCCCAGGTGCTGGGATTAAAGACACGCACCACTGTAACCCTATGGACAACGTCTCCTGTGTTCTGTAGGCCCTGAGTTCTTACAGCCCTGGGACTGCTGCTGTCACTGCACTGTGTAGGGACCTTGCAGATCCCTGACACCTACTCCTGTGCACTCCACTCTGACTATGGGAGATAGGCATCACAGTTCACTGCTAGGGGCCAAGCTGGGCCTTGTCCAAGTGCTGGGAGCACATTCAAACACTGGTTTTCCTGGATCTGCAGGTTCTTTTCATCTGGAAGCCTTGCTAGGGACCTGGCCAGGAAGGCCCAAAGGCCAGCTGGGCACAGGGCTGCACAAAACACAGGACAGCAGTTGGGAGGAGCAGAGGGAGAAGTGAGCTTGGGAATAAGTCAGGCCAATTCACCATGAACAAAGGCTGGAAGCATACTGACATACAGGGCAGAGGAACACAGGGGTTGGTTGGAGGTACTGGCTTTCAGACTACTTGGGGCAGGAGTTTTCTCTGTTACAGAGCCTTGTTCTCTAACCCTTTTGTTTTTGATACAAGGTTATACTGTGTAGCCCCAGCAGGCCCAGAACTTGTTAAGTAGACTAGACTGCCCTCAAATTTACAGAGATTCCCCTGTCTCTGCTCTCCAGGGTGCTGGGATTAAAGGTATGTACTATTAAAGGCACTACTACATCCAGTTTAAAAAAAAATTGAGACAGTGTCTCAAAAAAAAAAGGGATCTCTGTAAGCTAAATTGCTTACAGACCTGGTGGTCCTCCTCCTTCAGCACCCTGAGTACTGGGGGTTTGAGGTACGCTGCCAACACCCTACTTCTTCCCTTTCTGTTTTGAAGTTATTTCAAGTCCCTGAAAATGGCTGAATATGGTGGCTCATGCCTTTAATCCTAGTATATATGAGGCAAAGCAGTCAGATCTTGTGTTTGATGCCTGGTCTGCATAGTGTGTTTAAGGCCAACCAGGGCTACACAGTAAAACCCTGTCTCAAAACATAAAATATCAGAAAAACTAGAATAACAAAAACACTTTTAAATATCTGAGAATAAGCTCCATTATTCTACTTTTATGCCTTAGGACACACTTTATATAAACAAGGGGATTCTTTCATATAACCACAGTAAAAACAGGTGCATTACCAGGAATGGCGGTACATACCTATAATTCTAACATTCAGGAGTCAGAAAGATTATAATTTTTTCCCTTTGTTTTTTGTTTGGTTTAGGGTTTTGTTTTGTTTTTGAGACAGGATCTTACTAAATAGTCCTGGATGATCTGAAACTCTCAATGTAGACCTGGGTGGTCTTGAACTCACAGAAACCCACTTGCCTCTGTCTTTTATTTGCTCCCTGGGCCAAAGGCAGTGGCCCCATGAACAGCTGTCTTCTGGGTAAATGAAGCTTTGTCAGAGGATACTGTGCCTGGACCATGTTCACTGCAGAGGCAGAGGGGCAAAGGCACCACTGGGGTTGTGGGGCCAGAGATTGGAATAGTTACTGTCTAGCTTTCCTTGGGACAGGTTTTCCCATTGTGTCCTCCAGTCAAGTCTAGCTAATGTAGGTACTGCTACTCTGGCTGGGAACAAAATGGAGTAATATATTTTAGACTCTTGTGTGTCCAACCTAGTGGCGCATGACCTCAGTTTGTTCCTTAAATCCAGTAATTTTTGTTTTGTTTTTTTTCCCCTGAAACAGGGTTTCTTCATGTAGCCCTGACTGTCCTAGAACTCCCTCTGTAGACTAGGCTAGCGTTGAACTCACAGAGATGTCTCTGCCTCCACAGTGCTGGAATTAAAGTCATGCGCCACCACACTAGGATAAACCCAGTTCTTTCCTGTCAGCTCAGTATTTAGCAATGCTTTATGGTGATGTGGGGCTCATCATCCTTCTCACTCTGGGCAACCACTGATTCTTGTTTTTTTTTTTGTTTGTTTTTGTTTTGTTTTTTTTTTTCGAGACAGGGTTTCTCTGTGTATCCCTGGCTGTCCTGGACTCACTTTGTAGACCAGGCTGGCCTCGAACTCGCAAAGATCCGCCTGCCTCTGCCTCCCAAGTGCTGGGATTAAAGGCGTGCGCCACCACCGCCCGGCCAACCACTGATTCTTTGTGGACAATTATTGATAGTGATTTTTTTTCCTAATTCAGTCATCTTTTTGGCATTAACTGTTTGGGCTCTTCCTATAAAGAAGTTTCCTTTCTACCATTTACAGATTTATTAGTTTACTCACACAAGTCTGGACTAGGAGATACCTATTTTATTCAGTCTGTTACCTGTGTAATCGGCTCAACAGAGTCCCTTCAACCTGTTTTTTGTTGTCCACTCCATGCTGTTTCATGTTTTTTGGTTTTTTGTTTTTGTTTTTTTTTTTTGGCTTTTCGAGACAGGATTTCTCTGTGTAGCCCTGGCTGTCCTGGACTCGCTTTGTAGACCAGGCTGGCCTCGAACTCACAGAGATCTGCCTGCCTCTGCCTCCCGAGTGCTGGGAATAAAGGCGTGCGCCGCCACCACCCGGCTGTTTCATGTTTTACCACATATGTCTACACCCAGATTCCACCATTAGCCTTTTCATGACTACTCTCTTTTCTGGGCATTTTTTGACCTTTCCTGCTTGCTTTCTCAGTACTGCTTGGGCTGAGTGGGAAGATCTAGTTTGTGGAGCTTAGCAGGTTCCGGGTAGGGGCTGACTTCTTTTTTACTTCCATAGCTGTGGAAGAAAGAGGAATCCCAGAAAGGAAGGGAGCCCTTTATGTCAGATCAGAGACCTGACACCTTTTTAGTTATGGCCTTTCCTGTGGTATGGGACCCTGTTGAGGTCATCCAAAGGAACTCAGCTTTGTGTCCTCTCACCTTGAAAAGTAAGATCCCAGCCGGGCAGTGGTGGCGCATGCCTTTAATCCCAGCACTTGGGAGGCAGAGGCAGGCGGATCTTTGCGAGTTCGAGGCCAGCCTGGTCTACAAAGTGAGTCCAGGACAGCCAGGGCTACACAGAGAAACCCTGTCTCGAAAAACCAAAAAAAAAAAAAAAAAAAAAAAAAACAAAAAAACCAAAAAAAAAAAGAAAAGAAAAGTAAGATCCCCTCAGCTGCAGCGCTGAGTCCTTCCCCAGACCAAGGCTGAAGGCTGCCCATCCAAGTCTACCGGGTGAGAAGGGAGTGGACCCTCCTCGTTCAGAGAGTAGTGGGTAATCTGGCCTCTCTGGCTTTTCTCTTAGTTATTGTATACATGTGAGAATGCACATGTGGAGGTCAGAGGACAAATTTTGGGAGTTGGTTCACCATGTGCATTCTAGGGATTGAATTCTGGAGTTGGTTCACCATGTGCATTCTAGGGATTGAATTCTGGTCAAGCTTGATGGGAAATGCCTTGACCTGTTGAGCCATCTCACCAGCACTTCCCTGGTTCCTAGAGAACTTTTTTCTTCCTCCCTTTTCTAAGTGACCTTCCCAGGACCTTGATGCTGCCATGCCCGCCACTGCTCCCCCTGCCCACTGGCACTCCGTGGTCTGTCTGGGCACCTACAGGATATTGGCATGAATAGTAGGGTAGTATCCCCTGAGCTCATGAGGACGCACGTTACCAGAGGGTGAGTCAGTGCAGTGTCACCTTGAGCACAGGGGCTGACAGACAAGGCCAGACTTTGGGTTTAGGGCAGAAGGACCCACAAGAACGGACACTCCTGACTTGCCTGGGGCTTAAGTTGCATCTGCCCACAGGTCTCTGAAAGTCGGTCTGCTCATCTCCCTGGACTACTGGTGGTGCACAAACGTTGTCCTTCGAGGAGTAGATGAGGTTTGTCCACATATCTTGAGTACATGGAGGGGAGTGGGGACACTGGAGGTGGTCGGTTTTGGGGGAAACAAGGAGTGGCCACCTGTCCCCAACCCCTTCTCTATGCCTGTGGTCAGAACAGCCCAAAATATGTAGAGGTGATGTCTACATGTCACCAGCGTGCGGCTGACGCCCTGGTGGCAGGGGCCATCCGTAACGGGGGCCTCTATGTGAAACTGGGCCAAGGGCTGTGCTCCTTCAACCACCTGCTGCCATCCGAGTACATCCAGACACTGCGTGTGCTAGAGGACAAGGCTCTTACTCGGGGTTTCCGGGAGGTAAGCCCGACTGATGGGAAGGAGGGAAGAGGGGGCTGCCTTGGCAGTCTTGGCAGTGACTCCCAGTACACATTCTTGCCAGGTAGATTCGTTGTTCCTTGAAGACTTCCAGGCACTGCCTAATGAACTCTTCCAGGAGTTTGACTATGAACCGATGGCTGCTGCGAGCCTGGCTCAGGTGCACTGTGCCAAGCTACATGATGGCACTGCTGTGGCTGTAAAGGTATCTATATTGCCACACACTGGATGGACCCTGGGCCAGTGGTGACCCTAGGTTTCAGTGTTTCCTGGCCTGCTGCAGGTACAGTACATTGACCTCCGAGACCGCTTTGATGGGGACATTCACACACTAGAACTCCTGCTGCAGCTCGTGGAGCTCATGCATCCCAGTTTTGGCTTCAGCTGGATCCTACAGGTAGCGCCGCCCAAAGCCAGGTGGGAGAGCAGCAGCTAGTGGTAAATGCCAAATCCGGACCTGACTGAGCCTGACTGCCCATATAATAACCTCTAGGACCTGAAGGGGACCCTGGCCCAGGAGCTGGACTTCGAGAATGAGGGCCGAAATGCTGAGCGCTGTGCTCGGGAGCTAAAGCACTTCCCTTATGTTGTTGTCCCTCGGGTGCATTGGGACAAGTCCAGCAAGGTGGGCTGGGTAGCGTTTTCCCTGAGGGTCGGGCAACACAGGCCCTGCTGAGCTCACTCAGCCTCTTGCTCTCCAGAGGGTGCTGACAGCAGACTTCTACGACGGCTGCAAGGTGAATGACATGGAGGCCATCAAGAGTCAGGGGCTGGCAGTGCAAGATGTGAGTACCGTGTGCTGGGGCAGGACAGTGGATGCTGGGCAATGGCTGCTGACATGTACTTCCCATGTTCTCCCTAGGTAGCAAAGAAGCTGATCCAGGCTTTTGCCGAACAGATATTCTACACTGGCTTCATTCACTCTGACCCCCACCCTGGCAATGGTAGGAAAGCCCCCAGGGTGGGATCCCAGAGGGGTGGCTTGAGCTGACATGCTGTGTTCCTAGTTCTGGCGCGGAAAGGTCCAGATGGAAAAGCAGAGCTGGTGCTCCTGGACCATGGGCTCTACCAGTTCCTGGATGAGAAGTAAGCTGGGGGGTCAGGCATGAGGGGAACGGGCCTCATTTGGGCCCCTCTTCCTGCAGCTTGCAGCTCACAGCTAGGATTTCCTGCAGGGACCGATCCTCCCTGTGCCAGCTGTGGCGGGCCATCATCCTGAGGGACAATGCTTCGATGAAGACACATGCAGCTGCACTTGGGGTACAAGGTAAGAGCAGGTGTTTGCCAGGGGGTGGAGCAGGCAGAAGCCTGCCACTTGCCCCAACCCAGGTCCTCCCCTGCCTTCTCCACAGACTACATGCTGTTCTCTGAGATGCTCATGCAGCGACCTGTACGCATGGGCCAGCTGTGGGTGTCCCACCTGATAAGCCGGGAGGAGGCGGCCTACATGCGGGACATGGCCCGGGACCACTTTGAAGGTGTAATGGCAGTGCTCAAGGCACTGCCCCGCTCCATGCTACTAGTCCTGCGGAACATCAATACAGTGCGTGCTATCAACTCAACACTGGGCACCCCTGTTGACCGCTACTTCCTCATGGCCAAGAGGTTGGTGACCCAAGGGGAAGCCTGTAGGTGCTGCAGCAGGCTAGCGGGCTGATGTGTGTGTCTGATACAGTGCTGTCTCGGGCTGGAGCCGTCAGGTGGGAGCAGCATACCAAGGCATTTACAGCAGCAGTCTCCTTCGCCACATCAAGGTCCTCTGGGAGTCATTCAAGTTTGAGCTGGCCCTGAGGTGAGTGAACATGGTGGGTGGATGGGTGGCTGGCCAAGATCTGTCCCCCTTCCACCTATGACCATTCAACCTGTCCCCCAGGCTGGAGATCCTAGCCATGCGGCTCACCGCCTTCCTGTTGCGTGTTCTGGCCCGCCTGGGTTTTGCCCCCAAGTCTGAGGAGGTCTACCAGTACCTGGAGATGTAGTTCACTGAGCCAGAATGACTGCAAGGCTGCCAAAGGCCAGCAGAGTTTCCAGCATGGGAACT
The DNA here is from genome assembly GCA_907164525.1 of Lophiomys imhausi. Taxonomy (NCBI): domain Eukaryota; kingdom Metazoa; phylum Chordata; class Mammalia; order Rodentia; family Muridae; genus Lophiomys; species Lophiomys imhausi. Next base: position 10,231,831 of record CAJQZJ010031511.1, read on the forward strand.
CGAACACTGAGCAGGCCCCAGTGCAGATTTCTGACAACCCAGAGCCTGGAATGGGAGATATACTGTGGGGCTCTTAAACATAATGACCACACACTCGTCTGAAAGAAATCATTTTGTGTTTTATACAAAATGGGCAGAGGAAGTATACAACAACAGCGGGGTGGCGTCATAGGGTTAAAAGTGCGCCGTGACACGGTCTGTCTCCAGCAAGTCATCCAGGATCTGTGGGACGATGGAGAGGTCAAGCTGTGAGTGGGTCGGGCAGGCGAGGCAGACGGGCAAGAGTGGGAGGTGGCACTCACAATGTCGGGTGTA
>CAJQZJ010031511.1:10241017-10268479 GCA_907164525.1 Lophiomys imhausi
CACTCAGGTGCAGGCGTGGCAGCACACCTGTGTTTCAACCACTCAGGGGCAGGCATGGCAGCACACCTGTGTTTCAACCACTCAGGTAGTCAAGACAGGAGAATTCTAAGTTCCTATCGAGCCTGATTACATGGCAAGATCCCCCCAAAAAAACAATAACAACACAATATAAATGAGGCCATAAGCTTTCCTGACAACTCAGGTGCCAGCTGTGCAAGGGCTCTGTCCGCACAACACATGGATGCATTTTCTACTACAGTCACAGAAATTGACTCAAGACAGCCACAAAAGAGAGAGAGAGAGAGAGAGAGAGACATTTCCCTTTAAATGTCCTGGGGGCTGCTCTGAAGGACAGGCTGTAGGAGCAAGGACACCATGTCCTCCTGGTTTCCCTGTTATGGTGCCTGGCAGCTTCAGCCTTGGTCTCCTAGAAACCTACGTTCTAGAAAGACGCCTGACTAATCTTAAGCCACCGAGCCAGGACAGTCCCACAGAGCAGAAAGGAAGAATGAACAAACAACAGCCCAGCCTGCTCCTTCTGTATGTGTCCAAAACTGACCTACAATGTGTCTTGACAGATCGTGCCTGTCTATCCCAGGGAGCCTGTCAGGAATCAGTGGATTGAGAGCCCTCCATCTGTGGTGGAAGTCAGGCCTCTTTAGTGAATCATATGCAGTTCAGCTTACCATCTGGCAGCACAAAGAGAGGAGCTTGGCGTCCCTTGAACTTAACGAGATAGACAGAGCCTAAAGGCCATAGCTCTGTGAAAAACACGAATTGCCCTGTTGAAGGGGCCTGGCTAAGAAACTGCGCAAGCCACAGATGACATCCATTGTTGCCAGAAACCATAGGAATGCTGGGTATCTCCAGAAACCTTGTAGGCACTCAAGACCGCCAAGGATTGGGAGATGATGCAATATATAAATCAGAGAGCTCCACACAACCACTCTCTTCCTCTTGCCCTCACAAGCTGAGAAGACATGCTAGAGAAGTGCACAGCAAGGTATGGCATACTCAAGCCATTGGGCTGCAATGGTCATAAACTGAAAGGCGGAGTCCAAGAGTGTGGTAGGTTTAGTGTTGGCATATAATAGCATAGGGAACTTGGAATAAGGCTGGACTTTAAAAGACTTACTTAACATGTCCTTGGGAACTCACCAAGGACCAGTACCTCTTTGATCTTAGGGGTAGGGGCAGGACACGCACCCTGAGGTGCCCGCCCTTCGGAGGTCTGTTGTCATTTCACAGCTCTCTGCAAAAAGCATCTGAAGGACATGCTCTGAGGCATCTGCCCTCATCTGCTGACCGCCTGTGAATTCACGCCCCTCTGCAAAAAGCTTTTTTGAAAAAGACTGAGCCCAGAGACATAATTTGAAAAGTGCTTGAAAGCTTCTGCGGACAGGTGAAGATATATAAGGCAGGATTCACGTGGACAGAGGGCAGGCTCTCCCTCCTGTTCCTGACTCACTCAACATTTTCCTCCACAGGTGGAAAAACACACATCACAATCTCATCGGAAAGTTTCACCCTCTGATATTGACCCGTTTCAGGTCAGGAGAGGAGAGGGATTCTCCCTGTGATTCAGGAGTGCTTCCATGCATGCGGAGCTCCAGGACTTCTGGCCTTTACAGGCCATAAGCATCTGAATAGGTGAGCCGCCTGGGAAACTTTCATGTGTTAATAGGTCTTAGGACCACCAAGGCGACAATTCAGAGACTTTAAAACTGAAAAATTGTATGAAGACCAGCCAACCATCAGGACCCACGTTCAGAGAAAAATATCCTTTGAGAAACCTTACGTTAATGTTAAATGCTTGTATTATAGGTATTAAGAAGTTTTAGGTGTTAGGTTTCAGAGTTAGGGTTTGGGTTTAGGATTTAGGAATTTTATAGGCAATTGTTAGGTAATTGTTAAGTATTAATAAATATATGTGTGATAAATAAAAATTTACTGTTACACAAGAGAGAAAGCCTTTTCACTGCAATTTAGCCTGAGAAAGACCCTTGACGTAAATCAGCTTATTATGGCTAGCAGCAAAGGAGGACAGAGTTCAGAGGCTGCTTGGAGAAGCTTTAGGCCTTGAAGCTTATGGAAAAAGTGGACCTCAAGCTAGTGGTTGGAACAGAATGAACTTTATAAGCTGGTCAGAATGTAGCAGTTAAAATAAACTGGTCATACAGACTGCCATAAATCAGGTCATCCTGCTGATGACCTACACTAAGAATATTAATAAACTTTTAAGAAAGTTCAAATAGGATTAGTTAGGTGTTCTTAGATAGGTATTAGGGTGTTCTTAGATAATTATTAGGTTTTAGGTATTAGGTTATAGGATATAGGTGTTTGATAAGTAGTAATAAATATGTGTTTTAAATAAAAATTTTGTGACACCCCATCCCTTCCATTCCCTGTCACCTTGCACTTTAGTCTGTGGGAAAGGACTAGCCATACTGTTCTGCTAGGGCCAAAAACCAAGGAACTGCTATTTGTAGCTACATCCTTTGTTTCAAGGATCTATCTTTAGAATGTTCCACAAACATCAAAAATGTAAACATTCTGGCTGGAGAGATGGCTCAGCGGTTAAGAGCACTGGTTAAGACCTCTTTCAGAGCTCCCAACCATCCTTAATGAAATCTGGTGCCCTCTTCTGGCCTGCAGGCATACCTGCATACATAATAAATAAATAAATCTCTTTTTTAAAAAAATGCAAACATTCCCATTAATTTCCAGGGCACAGGTATGCTGCTTTGTACCTCACCTTTAAAACCCTTGCTCTTGCCAGGAGGTGGGGGTGCACACCTTTAATCCCAGCACTTGGGAGGCAGAGACAGGTGGAGCTCTGAGAGTTCAAGGCCAGCCTGGTCTACAAAGTGAGTTCAGGACAACCATGGATACACAGGGAAACCCTGTCTTGAAAAAGAAAAAAAAAAAGCTGTAACTTCAGATTCAAGGTATCCAACACCATCACACAGACATACATGCAGGCAAAACAACAATGCACATAAAATAAAAATAAATAAATCAAGGGGTGGAAAGAGGGCACTGTGATGGAGATGTAACCTGAAGTAATAAATAAGTAAAATAAATAAATAGATAAATCAGCCGGGCGCGGTGGCGCACGCTTTTAATCCCAGCACTCAGGAAGCAGAGGCAGGTGGATCTCTGTGAGTTCGAGGCCAGCCTAGTCTATATAGCAAGTCTAGGACCGCCAGGGCTATTACATGGACAAACTGTCTCGAAAAAAGCAAAAATAAAATAAAATAAATAAAACGTTTAAAAAACAAGGGACTGGAATAATGGCTCAGAGGTTAAAGAGCTCTGGCTACTCTTCCAGAAGATCTGGAATCAGCTCCCATCACACTGTGGCAGCTTACAGCCATCTGTAAACATGATCACAGTTGCCGCAGACGCTCTTATACATAAAATAACAACAAAACAGTTCAACAAGTAAAAACTAAAACACATTTTAAAAACCCTTGGTCTCTACCAGTTACTGTTCCGTTTCTTTGCTGCCCTTTGGACAGGTCTTCTTCCAACCAGCTATCTGATTCTTTGCTACCACTTCTGCACAAGACCCAACTGTCCTCACTGCCCCCACCCCATACCACTTTGTCACAGTCACGTAAGGTTCAGGGCCCAGAGCCACAGGGTTACCCTCCTAGCCCTGTTTCTTCCAACTCTTGAGTGGCTGTCTACTCCTGGCCAACTCACCCCAAATCACCCACCAGCCTTCTCCACCTCAGGAAATAGCAACGCCATCCCTGTAACTGCTAAGACCAAATCCAGACCTGTTGCCCACCAGTGACAGATTATGGGCATCAGCCTGAGTTCCTCTCAAAGCCCACCTCTATCCATCCTGAATCTGATGGCTTATCATCACATCATAGCTACAATGGTCCAGGCCACCATTTTGTCTAATAGTAATAGCCACTTCCTGACTAGTCTGGACTACTCTCAAACATAAGTTAACAAGATCACTTACTTCTTTGCCAAAACTCCCTACTTGGAAAGTGTAGCATGAAGCCCCCACCCTGTTACCTCTTACCTGTTCTTTCCCTGCCTCCCTCCCTCCCTTAGTCTCTATCACAAAAACTTAGCTTTGCTTGAAATCACTGTCTAACTTTCATACACTTTCCCATATCTCCTTGTCTATTTAAAATCACATCTTTTATTGTGGGGGGGGGCGAAACAGGGTTTCTCTGTGTAACAGTACTGGCTGTCCTGCAACTCATTTTGTAGACCAGGCTGGCTTTGAACTCACAGAGATTTGCCTGCCTCTGCCTCCTGAGTGCTGGAATTAAAGGTGTGTGCCACCAACTCCCAATCAGAAACTGCCTCTTTAGAGCTGGAATTATGGTTCAGCCCCATCAAGAGCACTTGTTGCTCTTACAGAGGATCCACTTGGTGGCACAACCATCCAGGCACTAACTTCCAGGGACACCATACATGCATCTGGTTTACATAAATATATGTAGGTAAACACAAAAATCAAATGAATAAACCAAATTTTAAAATTTGGGGGAGGAAAAAGAAAAGCTATGTTTTTGGCTTCCTTTTTGTTTTTATGATTTTTATGATTTTTATTTATTTATTATTTATTTTATGTATATGAGTTGCTCTATCTGCATATACACCTGCAGCCAGAAGAGGGCATCAGATCACATTGTGGATGGTTGTGAGCCACCATGTGGTTGTTGGGAATTGAACTCAGGACCTTTGGAAGAGCACTAGCCAGTGCTCTTAACCGCTGAGCCATCTCTCCAGCTTGTTTTGTTTTTAAAGACAGGGTTTCACTCTGTAGCCCTAGCTGGCTTGGAACCAGTTTAGACTGGAATACCCAGCAATCTGTCTGCTTCCCCTGGGATTAAAGGTATGCTCTACCAGGGGCCACAGAAATTGCCTCTTGCAAAAGGCTTCTTGAGCCGAGTGTAGTGGCACATGCCTTTAATTCCAGCACTCAGGAGGCAGAGGCAGGATGATCTCTGTGAGTTCAAGGCCAACCTGGTCTACAAAGCGAGTCCGGGACATCCAGGGCTACTACACAAAGAAACCCTGTCTAGAAAAAACAAAAAAAAAAAACAAAAACAAAAACAAAAGCTTCCTGAACTACCGCTCTTGCAACCAAAACACCCCTATATCTTATCTATTGATGGATTCGTTCCACATAAGTACATTACTGTCAGCAGTCTGTATCTGGCAACATCTACCCTTGCTCCTTTAGGAAGAAATGTTCTTCCACCAACAAACTTGCTCAGTACATAAAAGCTCTGCTGTTTGTCTAGAAACACCTAGCCTCCTTCACTGAGTCTTACTCCCGGAGACACTCTGGCAGTCTGTGTGTACTCATTTACTGAAGGGTCACCTCCCTCAAGGGTCTGGTTCACTACTGTGTCCTTACTGCTAAGCACATGGAAGGTCTGCAACAATCTGCTGAAGATACCAAAGAACAAGTAGTAGACCGTAGGTTGAGGAGTCCCCGCAGGGTAGGAGGAGGCCAAAACGTGGTAGTAGAAACCCGACTCTGGGGACCAGAGACCTAGACAAAGTTCGGGTCCTGCACTGGGGAACCTGCCAAAGTGACGGCGGTACGGCCTCGGCATCTCCGCTCGGGAGACACGGCCTACCTCGGCGTCGCGGTTCAGGCGGTACACATAGAGCTGCGAGGTGCCGGCCACCACGAGGTTGCGCTCACTGTTGTTGAAGAAATTGCAGTACATGGCAAACTCCAGCCCGGTGGGCGGGTGTGCCTGCTTGTATACCGCGTACATGACGCCGCCACTGTCACGCCGGAGCCAGCGAGTCTGGGGACTGAGTAGGCAGCGGACTCGGTCCGGCCGCGCGCGCAAACCCAGCCACCAGGTTCCGAGTTTCTGCGCCTGCGCTTCCCGCCCGGACCCGCCTTCTAGGAGGACCAGCCTGGTAGTTGAGAAGCTGGGTTCCGGACTACTTCGTCTCTGCGCCTGCGCGCCGGGGCTGCCAGCGAACAGCGGCACCTAGTGGCCTAACTTGATAAGACCTGAAGAGCCTGGTCCCAGAGCTGGAGGGCGCTGGAGGTCCTATACTTTCCTCTATGCTCCCTCAGCTCAAAGGGTGGCCCCTTATCGAAATCCAGAGCCAGGTGGCACAGGCCTTTAATCCCAGCACTCGGGAGGCAGAGGCAGGTGGATTTTTGTGAGTTCGATGCCAGCTTACTATACAAAGCAAGTACAGCTAGGGCTATTATAGACAAACCCTGTCTTGAAAAAAAAATATTAAATCCAGAACCTTGAAAGCCCAGGAAATAAAACAAGGGTATATATTGGGGCTGGAGAGATGGCTCAGTGGTTAAGGGCATTGGCTGCTCTTCAAAAGGACCCGAGTTCAAATCCCAGCACCCACATGACAGTTCGAAACTGGCTGTAAACTGGATGTGGTGGCACATGACTTTAATCCCAGCACTCAGATCTCTGTGAGGTCAAGGCCAGCCTGGTTTACAGAGTGAGTTCCAGGATAGCCAGAGCTACTACACAGAGAAACCTCATTTCGAAAAACAAACAAAATGTATAAAATACATATATTTAGGACTGGACAGATGGCTCAGCCATTAAAGGCTAGGCTCACAGTCAAAAATGTATCTATATTAGGTTTTTCTTTTTTTTTTAAACATTTTTTAACATTTATTTATTTATTTATTATGTATACAGTATTTGCTCTACATATATGCCCGGGCAGCAGATCTCAATGTAGATGGCTGTGAGCCACCATGTGGTTGCTGGGAATTGAACTCAGGACCTCTGGAAGAACAGCCAGTGCTCTTAACCTCTGAGCCACCTCTCCAGCCCCTATATTAGGTTTTTCAAGACAGGATTTCTCTGTGTATCATTGACTGCCCTGGACTCACTCTGTAGACCAGGCTGGCCTTGAACTCACAGAGATCTGCCTGTCTCTGCCTCCTGAGAGGTGGGATTAAAGGCGTGCATCACCATGCCAGGCCAAAAATGTATATATTTTAAAAACAAGGGTATATAGAGGCTGGAGAGGTGACTCAGTTAAGAGCACTGGCTGTTCTTCCTGAGGACCCAGGTTCAAATTCCAGCACCCACGCCGGGCGGTGGTGGCGCACGCCTTTAATCCCAGCACTTGGGAGGCAGAGGCAGGCGGATCTTTGTGAGTTCAAGGCCAGCCTGGTCTACAAAGTGAGTCCAGGACAGCCAAGGATACACAGAGAAACCCTGTCTCGAAAAACCAAAAAAAAAAAAAAAAATTCCAGCACCCACATGGCTGCTCACAACTGTCTGTAACTACTGTTACAAGGGATCCAACAACCTCACACAGACATACATGCAGTCAAAACACCAATGCACATAAAATAAAAATAAATAAAATAATTTTTTAATGGTTATATAGGGCTGGAGAGATGACTCAGCTGTTAAGAACACTTTCTGCTCTTCCAGAGGTCCTGAGTTAAATTCCCAGCAACTACTTGGTGGATCACAACCATCCATAATGAGATCTGGTGCCCTCTTCTGGCAGGCAGATAGAGCTCTCATATATGTAAAATAAATAAATCTTTTTTTTTTTTTTAATTACATAGGCCCGGAAAGGGATAGAGAACCATGTAAAGCCACACTTCACCTATCCCACTCAGTAGATGAGAGTCTATTTGGATGTGGTGGATCACTCCTGTATCACACTAAAGATCTCTTTTTTTTAATCTTTTTTTATTTTTTATTTATTTTTATTTATTTATTGTAATTTTTTTTCTGAGACAGGATTTCTCTGTGTATCCCTGGCTGCCCTGGACTCTCTTTGTAGACCAGACTGGTCTTAAATTCAGATCCCCCTGCCTCTGCTTCCCTAGTGGTGGGATTAAAGGCATGCACCACCACACCTGGCAATTATAGACAGCTATGAACTGCCATGTGGGTGCTGGGATTTGAATTCGGGTCCTTTGGAAGAGTAATCAGTGCTCTTAACCACTGAGCCATCTCTCCAGCCCCTAAAGATCTCTTTTTAAAGTATTTTTTTTGTTTTTGTTTTAGGTTTTTTTTTAAGATTTATTTATTATGTATACAGTGTTCTGTCCGCAGGTATACTTGCAGGCCAGAAGAGAGCACCAGATTTCATTGTGGATGGTTATAAGCCACCATGTGGTTGCTGGGAATTGAACTCAGGACCTCTGGAAGAGCAGTCAGTGCTCTTAACCTCTAAGCCATTTCTCCAGCCCCTTGTTTTAGGTTTTTTGAAACAGAGTTTCTCTGTGTAGCAGCCCTGGCTGTCCTGGAACTCACTCTGTAGACCACGCTGGCCTTGAACTCACAGAGATCCGCCTGCCTCTGCCTCCTGGGTACTGGGATTAAAGGCATCAGACACTATACCCGGCTTCCTTTGTTTGAATTTTGAGAGAGGGTTGTGGTAGGAGTTAGTATGCTTTGGTATGCAGATCAACCTAGCACCTGGCAGCACATACAGGAAGAGCTTGGCATTGCTTGGACTTGGGCCAAGATGGCAGGGCTCCATTAGAAACACTGACATGGGGGGCTGGAGAGGTGGCTCAGCGGTTAAGAGGACTGTCTGCTCTTCCAAAGGTCCTGAGTTCAATTCCCAGCAACCACATGGTGGCTCACAACCATCTATAATCGGATCTGGTGCCCTCTTCTGGACTGCAGGCATACATGCAGACAGAATACTGTATACATAATAAATAAATAAATAAAATATTTTTTTAAAAAAAGATGTCCTGTAGCAACCCGTCATCATCTTCCACGGGCTAAAATTTAAAAAAAAAGAAGAAGAAGAAACACTGACATGCCTTGTTGAAGGGACGAGGCTAAGAAGCCGGACAAGCATTGGGTGATGTCAATTGCTGTGAGAAGCCATGGGGGCCATTGGATATCGCAAGAGATCTTGTGGGCTTGGGAGCCAGCCAGGGATTTGATTGAAAGGGTCTTCTCTGTCTTCTCTGTCTCTTGCCCCCACAGTCAGAGAAGACAGAAAGGCACAGTGGAGAAGTATACAGCAAGGTACGCCATTCGCCAGGCCATTCCAATAGCCTGAGGAAAATCCCATAAACCAGCCTAAGAAGCTGGCAGAAAAGGCATTGCATAGACCCTGCTGAGAGAAAGTTTGCAAAAACTGGACACTAAAGACATCAGTCCAGGGGCCCCAGAGTGCTGAAGAGTGATCGAGATAGGCATGAGGAATACTAGGCCATGAAGCATACACGGGCTGAGGAGACTAAAGAAGTGAGTCTCAGGCCGGGCATGGTGGCACATGCCTTTAATCCCACTGTAGAGAGCTGTGACGTGCCGCGCCCTAAAAATGGCGCCGGTTTCCACCTTCCACCAGCCCGATGGTGAGCGCTCTCGGTGGTAAACAAGTCCATATTTGGCTAAGACCACTGATCTGGCTTGCTTCCGCATACGTGGGCCTCTAAGATAGCACCACGTAGCTTTACTTGATTGGCTGTTCATATAGTATTTAGCCTGTGGGTTGGGTCTGCCCGGGCATTCGGAAGACTGTTTTCAAGGGACCTGAATAAACTGCTGGAGAAGAGCTTTTGCGAGTTGCATCGTCCTTGCTGGTCGAGGGGGACGCGACATCCCACCACTTGGGAGGCAGAGGCAGGTGGATCTCTGTGAGTTCAAGACCAGCCTGGTCTATAGAGTGAGCTCCACCAGCCAGGGCTGTTATACAGAGAAACTCTGTCTTGGAAAAACCTTTAAAAAAAAAAAAGTGAGTCTCAGGCTAAGAAGCCAGACAAGCATTGGGTGATGTCAATTGCTGTGAGAAGCCATGGGGGCCGCTGGATATCACAAGAGATCTTGTGGGCTTGGGAGCCAGCCAGGGATTTGATTGAGAGGGAGGAAGCCAACTTCAAATTTAGCAGTTAAAACAGCCTGGCCTCAAAAGCTGGTCACAATGTAGTGATTGAAATGAACTGGCCAGGCTGGAGAGATGGCTCAGTGGTTAAGAGCACTGGCTGCTCTTCCAAAGGACCCGAGATCAAATCCCAGCAACCACATGGCAGTTCACAGCTGTCTGTAATTGCCGGGCGTGGTGGCACATGTCTTTAATCCCAGAACTTGGGAGGCAGAGGCAGGTGGATCTCTGTGAGTTCAAGGCCAGCCTGGTCTACAAAGTGAGTCCAGAACAGCCAAGGATACACAGAGAAACCATGTCTCAAAAAAACAAAAAAGAAAGAAAAGAAAAGAAATAAACTGGCCATATGAACTGGCAAAGCTAGTCCCAGCAGACGCTAGGCTTGGATAGGACTGCACTGCTGTGAGTGCCACAGCCAGACTGCTAAAATCAAGTTTTCCCACACAGACCTGTGCTAAGAATATTAATATCCTTTCAGGATTGGTTAAGTGTGCTTAGGTATTAAGTGTTTATAAGTATTAGGTTATAGGTGTTAGGTATTGTAGGTTATGTTTGATAAGTATTAACAAGTATAAGTGTTTTAAATAAAAATTTACTGTTACACAGGGCCTCACTCAATGGCCTTGGCTGTCCTGGAACTCTGTGTAGACCTAGCTAGTCTCATATTCACAGATATTCGCCTGCTTCTGCCCCCAAGAGCTGGGACTAAAGCTGTCCAGTCACGCTGGCACATGCATAGATAATTTTAAAATAACCAAGTCTTTTTTTTTTGGTTTTTTAAGACAGGGTTTCTCTGTGTATTAGCCCTGCCTGTCCTGGTCTCACTTTGTAGACCAGTCTGGCCTCAAACTCACAAAGATCCACCTGCCTCTGCCTCCCGAGTGCTTTCCAGCTACGTCTCAGTTAGCCTTGGCTGTCTTGGCTACAGGGACTGGCTTAGAACTTAGGAATCTGCCTGCCTGCCTCCCTAGTGCTGTATTCAAAGATGTGCACCACCATGCCTGACTTTGGGTGAGCTTTTTGGTAATGCAGCTGCTTTTGAATCATCCTCATTCCTGTAAATGTTACTTTTTTTGGGGGGGGTTCAAGACAAGGTTTTTCTGTGTAGCCCTCAATGTCCTGGAATTCACTCTGTAGGCCAGGCTGGCATTGAATTCAGAGATCCATTTGTCTCTGCCTTTCAAGTGCTGGGATTAAAGGGATGTGCCACCAAACCCGGCTGTAAATTTAACTCTTTACCTATACTTCTGTAAGTAGCTCCAATAAACTCAATAAACTTTTGCCAAGTTGGACTTCAGTGAAATCATTTCTTTTTACTGTTGTGGTGAAGGGACCTTTGGTCATATCTCCCCAGGAAGCCACCCTATCTCAAAAACAAAAACAAAAAACAAAAGCTATTTGTGGTGTGTATGTCTTCATGCCTTCCCCCAGTACTCAGAATGCAGAGGCAAGCAGATCTCTGGGAGTTCAACACCCTGGTATCCAAAAGAATCAAGAGTATAGAGCCATAGCTGGTTAGTGGTGGCACAGGCCTTCAGTACCACCACTGGGAGGCAGAGGCAGGCGGATCTCTAAACTTCAAGGCCAGCCAAACTAAACCAAACCAAACCAAGTCAAAAAACCCACAAATAAATAAGCAAACAACTAAGTAGAATCAGGCCGTTGGTGGAGTTGGGTTGGTCTGGGAGTCAGCTTTGCTTTACCTGGTCACAGAGCTCAGACCCCAGAGTTCTTCCTTCCCACTTGTGGCTGCTCTGCCCTAGACTATCAGCGGAGGTAGTACGCCATAGGCTCAGGTCAGCGGGCTTACTCTTCTAGAGGATGATGCTGACAGCCTGTCTCAGCAGCTGGAGGAAGATGAGGAGCTCCAGGCCGGCGGAAGGTCAACAAGGTGAGACCGACATTCCCTACTCCTTCCTGCTGCCTGGCAGCTCTGGTTGGTGGTGGCACATGCCTTTAACCCAGCACTGGGGAAGCAGAGACAGGTGGATCTTGTGAGTTCAAGGCCAGCCTGATCTATATAGTTCCAGAAGAGCCCGAACTACACAGAGAAACCCTGTCTCAAAAAACAAACAAACTGCCGGGCGGTGATGCACTTGGGAGGCAGAGGCAGGCTGATCTTTGTGAGTTCGAGGCCAGCCTGGTCGATAAAGTGAGTCCAGGACAGCCAGGGCTACACAGAGAAACCTTGTCTCGAAAAACCAAAAAAAAAAAAAAAACATACAAAAAAATCATAATGAGACTGTCTCAAAAAAATAAATAAAAAGCAAACCTAGGAGGACACTGAATTTACCAAGAGGTGGCTTTATTTATTTATTTATTTTTGAAACAGGGTTTCTCTACATGGCTCTGGCTGTCCTGACTTTTTTATTTTTTATTTTTTGGTTTTTCAGGGCAGGGTTTCTCTATACATCCTTGGCTGTCCTGGACTCACTTTGTAGACCAGACTGGCCTTGAACTCACAGAGATCCGCCTGCCTCTGCCTCCCGAGTGCTGGGATTAAAGGCGTGCGCCACCACGCCTCGCTGAATTTTTTTTTTTTTTTTTGCTTGTTTTGACACAGGGTCGTGCAATGTAGCCTCGACTGACTTGGAACTCGTGTCATAAATCATGCTGGTCTGAGTGCACAGAAATCCACCTGCTTCCACCTCTCCCGAGCACAGGTAGTAAAGGTGTGCACCTCCATGCCTGGCCTAACAGTTCACACTTTTTGAAATGAAAACATGTTCTGGGTGTGGTGGCGCACACCTTTAATCCCAGCACTCAGAGGTCAGAGGCAGGCGGATCTCTGTGAGTTCAAGGCCAGCCTGGTCTACAGAGTGAGATCCAGGACAGCCAGGGCTACACAGAAAATCCCTGTCTGGACAAACAAAACCAATCAAAAATGTTCAAATTTATTTCTCCTTAGAACCTGCACTGTTCTGTATTACCCAGTCATTCATAAAGGAATATGAGGCTGATCTCTTACCTAAACAGCGAACACTGGATCCCTTTGAGTTAGGTATAAAACCCATCATTGGCTGGGCGGTGGTGGCACATGCCTTTAATCCCAGCACTTGGGAGGCAGAGGCAGGCGGATCTCTTGTGAGTTCGAGGCCAGCCTGGTCTACAAAAGCGAGTCCAGGACAGCCCGAGCTGTTATACAGAGAAACCCTGTCTCGAAAAACCCAAAAAAAAAAAAAAAACAAAAAACCATCATTGCCTTCACTGGGCATGATTGCTTGCTTGATTTAGCACAACTACAAATAAAACTTTTGGTCTTGCTGAAATACTCTGGACTGTGTGGTGACTTTCTTGAGAACCCAGACCCATTTTTTTTTTAATTACATTCTTTTATTTTTCTTCTCTTTGTTTCTCTTTCTTTCCTTCTTCCTTCTTTTTTTAAACAATTTTTAAAAATTATTTTATTACATTTGAATAGATCTTTGTATATTGATACAAAATTAAAGGTAACGCTTCCTAATGGTATCGTACCTAGAGATACTTAAAAATGAAATGTGAAGCTCTGGCCTCTTGATACCAACCGTCTTAAACTGTTTAGGATAGTTAAGAAAAACAAACTCCTAGTCATGCATGCATGTCACCTTGTTAGCTACTATGACAGTCTATCACAGATATTCTCTAAGCTACTCAGTAATCAAGTTGTTAAGAGACAAGCAACATTTGCTTATCTAAATACAAGAGATAGATAGGGCATCTTCAAAAACCCCAAGAGATCTGCAGAATATGGCATTCAAAGATGTGGTCTTAAATTAAGATTTTTTTTTTATATCGTGACATATCAGCTCCTGACAGCACCCCCTATTCTACTCCAAGTAGAAGATAAGCATCGAAGAATCTCCAGTGTGAGATGGTTGAATTAGTGGCAAGCCTATCTCTTGGCATGTAAAAACTCCTTGCTTCAACTGCAGATAGACTGCTGTCCAAAAAGGACAAAACTTGGTAGCAGGGAAGTCGACAGCCTAGCTCTGCCAAGACAGGGTAGGTTAGTCCTACATAATCCCTGCTCTACAATAAATGTCTGTCAGAGAAACAGGACCAAAAGGCTGAAGACTGATGCTGGAATGTATGGAGAGAAAATGGGAACTGTCCAGGTAGTCACTGGTTTGTCATTTCTTAGTATTGGAAGCTGCAGGCCCTGCACTTCCTATATAATCAGATATATTTATCCTCAGCTCTCTGAGATGGTTGAAGAATAGACAGCTTGAGTCTCATAGCTAAATCTTGAGTTGTTTAAGAATCAAGAGAGCGTTCTAGATCTAAGAAGATGGTTATAATAGTGATGCAAGTTAGTATGAAAGCTAAGTCAGTTATAGAACTTTAAACTCATGGAGATGGTTAGAAGGTAGAAGGTTAAAGTCAGGGGCCAAATATGTATGAACTGGACATTGGGAAGGTATACTGGGCCATTTAACTCTCATAAATGTGGCATATTTAATTCTGCTGTTTTGTATAGAATTTACTGTTATAAGAGAAAGAACCATTTGTTGGATTGAAAAGGGAAGCTGTTGGGGGGGGAAGAGGGTGGAAGGGTGGGACAGGAAGGGGGAATAGGGAAGGGTTTGTGACTGAGATGTAACTTGAAGAAAAAAAAAGTACTTATATAAAAAAAATTAAAAATAATTATTTTATTACATTGGTGTTCGGTCTCCATGTATATCTGTGTGAGGGTGTCAGATCCCTTGGAACAGGAATTACAGACAGTTGTGAACTGCCATGTGGGTGCTGGGATCTGAACCCAGGTCCTTTGGAAGAACAGCTGATGCTCTTAGCTGCTGAGCCATCTCTCCAGCCCCCCAGACCCATTTCTTTTTTTTTTTTTTTTTGGTTTTTCGAGACAGGGTTTCTCTGTGTATCCTTGGCTGTCCTGGACTCACTTTGTAGACCAGGCTGGCCTCGAACTCACAAAGATCCGCCTGCCTCTGCCTCCCAAGTGCTGGGATTAAAGGCGTGCGCCACCACCACCCGGCCAGACCCATTTCTTATGCCTGGCATTCTTATGGCAATTTGCCTTTGATCTTCTGGCCTCCAGAACTGTGAGAAAATAAATTTCTGTTGTTTTAGGCATCTACTCTTGGGTAGATTATTATGTCAACCTCTGAAGACTAGTACAAGAGGATTTAGGAGAGCCAATTCTGTCAAGAGCTGTGGAGTAACTCAATATCAATGGGTTGTCCTTTGGTGTTCATGACAGAAATGAGCCCTCATGTATGTAAGCAATATTGACGATGTTTTGACTGGAGACAGGGAGCCATGAGGTCTTGAAGAATGCTGACAGTTGCCCGGGCTTATTTATAGAAAAGATAAATTGGTGGTCCACAGGACTCCCAGAGCAGTTGTCCACAGAAAATACTGATGAAGGAGACAGAGCCATGCCCTAGAGATTCCACAAAAAGAGAGTGTAGTTGGGTTTGATTGACAAGCCTTTATTGAAGTCAGAGCAGGGAAATGAGGCCTGAACCCTCAGGCTACCCAGTGGATCCAGAAGATAGATGACTTAAGAAGGTAAAGCAGAGTTAACAGACAGGGACAAGGACTGGGATGGGAAGAGCTGTCAGAAGGTGATGTTGTCTTCGTACAATGACAGCAGCAGGAGGACGGTCCAGCCGCCCAGGAGACCAACATTGTGAAGCAGGAAAAGAAGCCAGGGTCGCCGGTCCCGCACATTCATCATGGCTGGGAGCTGAGGGGAGAAGATGGGCCCCAGTTCAGCATCCAGCTAGATGGAGCCCCTGGTTAGTTCCCCACCCCGCATTTACTCTCCGCCTTCTAACCATGTCACAAAGTGCCACATAAAGGAAGAGGCCGGTGGCTACTGCCAGAATCCAAGCCTCGCCCTCCTCGCCTACTCCGACTGCGAGAGCCACGTAGAGGCCAGCGAATGCCGTGAGTGCTGAGGCCAGGTTCAGCAAAAGCGCACACTTCACAGTCAGCCCAGCATGTAGCAGAGCTGCGAAGTCCCCTAGGACAGAACAAGTCACAGTAAGAGCTCTGCCCACAAGTCCGGTACAGCCCGCCAGACCAGTCACATCCAAACCCCAGATAGCTACACTCATTCAAAGCAGTCCCCCTCCCACCTCCCTGAAACCCATCTGACCTCTAGCCACGCCCGCCGATGGTGGGCCACGCCCGCCGATGGTGGGTCACGCCCTGTCCCTTCTAGGATACTGCTCACCTCCAGAATAGGTCACTCCCACTAAGCCTCCCCCCCTTTCAAGCCACCACCCAGAGCTCACCCAGTTCATGGGGCAGTTCATGGCAGAACACCGCCAATGAGGTGGCCAGCCCAGTCTTCCACGAGGATGCGAAGGCCGCGCCCACAGCGAGTCCATCAGCGAAGTTGTGCACCGCGTCACCCATCGTGATCAGATAGGGCAACAGCCTCAGCTCTGTGTGCATGGTAGGCGTGGGTCCTGCAGGTCAGGTCCTGCTCATCTGCCTAAGGGCAAACCCCAGATCCCCAACCCTCCAGGAACTCCCTCAGGGCTCACCTTCTCTCAGCCGTGGGGACTGTGGGTTCAGTAGTTCCGGGCTCTCTTCTGTCACCTGCAAGGAGGCAAAAATGAACCCAGGCAAGTAGATGACAAAAGGGCTGGCTCCATGTGGGGTAGGACTTGCCACTTACCAAGTCTGAGCGTGAGGTCTCATGGGACTGTTTGGACTGCCGGAGATTGCAGGGTGCCAGCTGCAGCGACACTCCATGGCTGTGTCCACCATGGCTACAAGGCCCATCCTTCTCAGGATCCTGTGGAAAAACTGGTCAGAGTCCATCAAGCCCTTACCCATCCCATCCCACCTACTGGTTCCCCAGAGCCTAACCTGGTCTCTGGGCAATAGGAGGTTGAAGAAGCTCTCAAAGAGGAAGAAGATGTAGAAGCCTCCAAGTACAGCCAGCAGGCGCCAAGTGGAGTGTGCACCAATGCCCACCTCCTCCTCGTGGGCGTGGCCCTCCCCACTGTGTGTGTGCAGTCCCAGCACCTGAGAAGGAAGGGGCTACTGACTAGGGACTTCAGGACCACAAGGGGCTAGGACTAGGGAAAGGCAGGAAGGGAGGGGAGGACCCTGTTGAGTGAGGTCTGACCTTGGGTATCAGGTGCAAAATAGCATCCCCTGTGAGCGCACCCACAGCCAAGCTTAGGAAGGTCTGCATGACGTAGTGGGTAACGGTGCTACATTTGGCACAGGTCAGCAGGAGAAGGCCGAGCACAGCGCAGAGGCAGATGAGCAGTGTAGCCAGAGAGCCATATAGATACCCTGTGGGCAAAGCTACACTGAGAGGCCCCTGCTTCCTTGAGAGGCACCCAAGTCCAGCCCAGGAGAGAGCAGGAGCTCAACAGATCTGTGTGGGCTTCAGCAGTGGCCACGTGTCCATTTACACCGGCCCCCTTGCCTCAAAATCCATTACCTTTCCCTCCCTTAATGCTTCCTCATTCCTCAGAGCCTACTCCCTGCTCCCCTTTGGAGTTCAACATCAGGTCAGCACCTGGGGACTGGGCAGACAGGCAGACCTTGGAGTAGGGACTCACTCTGTGTTTGGCTGAGCTGGTCTTGAATATGGGTACCGGAGTGGGAGCTGCAGGCCCGACTTAGCTGCTGCTGGACCAAGGCAGGGGTCAGTTGAGCCCAGGCCTGAGGACTCACCCCGTCCTGTTCAGATAGCCCATATATAACCATCACGTCTTTGGGACTCAGGCAAATCTGGAGGCAAGGAGCACAGGACACAAGTCAGGTGTCTGAGCAGACCATGGAATACCTTTTTTGTTTGTTTTTTTTTTTTTTTTTTGGAGACAGGGTTTCTCTGTGTAACAGCCCTGGCTGTCCTGGACTTACTCTGTAGACCAGTCTGGCCTTGAACTCAGAGATCCACCTGCCTCTACCTCCTGAGGGCTAGGATTAAAGGCGTGTGCTACCACCACCTGGCAGAAGCCTATCTTTCTCCAGAGCTGCATGAATGGCTTACCGTGTCCCATACACTAGAGCTGCTGTTGTGGGTATCATGGGGCTCAGAGTCTTGGTGGTTGGCTTCCCTGTCCAGATGACTGTGATCATCATGGTCACTGTGGTCCTCCTCTCCACCCACCCCAAGGTGATGCATCAAAACCTCTAGTTCTGGAAGGAAAACAGTCAGTGTAGGAGGGTGCCCTTGGCTCCAGCCTTGTCCCCTCCCTGCCCCAGTGGTAAGAGGCTGATGATTTCAGCCTAGGCCTCACCAGACAGCGTGATATTGGGAGCCTCGCTACCATGTTGCCGGAACACAAAGTCCACAAAATACTGAGGGCTAGGCAAGCCTTGGAAGCAGGAACCATTAATGACATGATCCAGCAAGGCAGTCAGGACCAGGCCGGGGTTTCTGGAAACTCCTGTTTCCTCAGCCTCCTCCAGCAGTTGGAGAACATCTACACAGGTCTGGAGAAGACAATGGCCTCAGTTCTGACCTCTGTGTCAACTTCTGGAATCCATGCTAGCACAGCCCACTGGATGGGTCTCCCATCGACCCCAAGCCTTCTCAAATTACTTCCCAGATTTCACCACAGACATCAGCTGACCTCCCTCAGCCATAACCTAGGCCTGCCCCAGGTAGTCACAGCCTTCACTCTGGCCTCCCCTGGCCCCAGAGCTTTCCTGACCACCATTTCCCCAAAGGGTCCCCCCACACTCCCACAATCCCTGTCCCACTCAGCAGCGAGTACCCAATTCTGATGCCCAATACACTCCAACAGCCCAAGTATCTCTCTCCTCAGATGCCAACGAGGCTTCACGTGGGGCATTGCCCCTGCTGAAGCCACCTTTGCTTCTGCAGCACTTGGGTCTTTCTTACCACCCCTAACAGTGCTCTGGGCCCTTACCTCCTCCCCAGTGGGTTGGCTGTCAGCATGGGCCTCAATCTTCTGCAGTAGCTGGCTCAGACCCAGGGTCATGGCCTCTGGACTCTCCAGTGAGGCCAGGTAATCGTCCACATGGGAGGTCAAGAGGCCAGCTCGAATGTCTGTGCATGTTTCCTCTGGGTTGCTAAGGTAGAGGGCAGCGGCGGCACTAAGGTGGCTAATGTATCTGGACTCCAGGACAGGTTCTGGGGCAAGCGGTGGCTTGTCAGTTCTGCCTAGGGCTAAGACATCCTCCACAGACAGACACTGTTGGCAAACAGGTAGACAGGGTCCGGGCTGGATTGGGCCCACCAGGCACAAACGGAATGGATTCTAACTATCAGCTATCTTATGTCCTGTCCTTTGTACAGCTAGCTTGACTAGGAGCCTACACAGAAGGGTCCCCAGCAGTTACTCCTCCATCCTGAAGAAGTAAGAGTGGTCGCCTAGAGTCGCTGCAAATATGGTAGCCTAGGGGAATGGAACTGTGTGTCCCAGGAAGCCTGGCCTGTACAAGCACCCCAGGACCGGAGGGGAGGCTCCAGCCCGCAACTAGGTTCAGACACCGGCCTCCAGACCCGCCTCCTGGAGTTTGCCCAGATCCTTCTGCCGTCGGCCACAGGGTGGAGCGGGCAGAAAGGGGCCGGGGCTGGGGGACCCATCGGGTGGGGCTGTTACCTTTTCACACGGCCCGTTGGTGCAGTGCACACGGTCCGCCAGCGTATTTAACAGGCGGTCCAGTGCCGGACGATCCAGAGCACTCTGGCCCGAGGTGAGCAGGCTTAGCAGGCTGTTGGGCTGGACCACTGCTGCTGCGACCACCAGCATGGCCAACAGGAGCCCGGTTGTGAGTCGGACTGGGAACACCATGCTTCAGCCCCGCAAAGTGCTTCTTGCTGGAGTGCTGTGTGCAGTCTGCTGGCGTCGGGGCTGGTCGTAGACTGCTGGGGCTGCCTGGGGCCAGACTGGGGCTGGGCTCAACTTGCCTGGCTCTAGCTCCAGGACCTCTCCCAGGTATTTCCTTCAGGGCTCTGTGATTGGCTGCTGGGTTAGCCATTCCAGTGGTAGATCCTCCCCGAAAGCGTGGGGGCAAGGAGCTGCTGTCTCCTGGGGCTGGAGCTAGAGCTGGGTCCCTAAGATGAGTGGTTTGAGCATCCCCTCTCCTGCCTGTCATACCCAAAAATTGCCACTCGGGGCTTTCTCTGTTCCCTGAAGAGCCTAGGTCATCCCTTCCTGTGACTTTGCCTCTGGAGCACAGGCTATGGGATTAGGGCCAGAGCTGCATAGATGTTACCAAGTCAAACATAGGTGTTCTGTTTGGCATTTTCAGAAGAGCCCTTAGGCCTACCTCCACCCTTCACTAGCTGCTTCTCAGCTCAAGCAGCTTAGACAAATTCCAAGTCTTATGGCCAGAGTGAGGGCGGGGGGTGGTGGTGATCTTGGATTTTGTGCTGTGGCTTCTGGGCCCAGCATGGGCTACAGAGGGAGATTTCTGAAAGCTATTTGCTGAGTCATGGTCCCTACCCCTCAGTCCTCAGGGGGAAAATCCCCAGGAAATGGCCAAAGCCCCAACCTAGACAAACAGGAAGAGAAGATGTGACCTTGGTCCTAGCCAATATCTGGCTAGCTTTTGGGGGTCAGTAGGAGGTGGAGGCCCTGTTGTGAGCTCTAGGTCTGAGCACTGGAAGATTGAGGTAGAGCTGGGGTTGCTAGCTCTGCCCCTCCCGGATTGAAGCAGCCTTTGACCCCTGAGCCTTATCTCTACCCAGGTGGCAGACTGGAGGTGGGGTTGGACCTCCAGGAGCTGACAATCCCCAGGTCACAAGACATTTTGGCCTTCTGGAAGGGGACTTCAGGTAGTATCAGAGGTACTGTGGCCCTCTTCCCACCCAGGTTCATACCACTCCTTACCCTAGACCCCTGAGGCGTGGTTAGGGTGTGGCGCTAAGATGGGAACCTAATGCGTAAAGGACTCTGTCCTCTAGTATTCTGGAGGGTAGGGCAGGGTGGAGAAAGAATCTGGCTGAATATCCTTGAGCTCAGGGATCAACTGCTTCAGATCTTCCCCAAACATATACATGTTCATGTTTCTTATGGGCTAGGATCCCTACACTGTATCATCTCTTCTGGTCCTGTGGAGGGAGGAACTATGGCTGGGAACTGGGAGAGCCAGCATGAGACAATGAAAAGAACATTCCCCACATGGACCTCTCAAGATGCCCTATACCCAAACCTGCTTTTTATTTCCATTGCTGGGCTTCTGGGCCCGAGATCAGGTTGGTTTCCTTCCCCTGCAGATTGACTGCCCACTGTTTAAGCACTGTCAGCCTCTAGGTGTAAGGATCCAGGAATCGCTGAAGGAAGACCCTAGACCCAAACAGTACACAAAAACGAAGAGCGTTTATTCTACAGAAACAATCAGCATGCTGGGGTTGACCATTCATACAAAATGGCGATGACATGGGGAGAAACTCAGCTCCCAGGCTCCTTTTAAGACATTAGGGGAAGCCGCGCGCGGTGGCGCGCGCCTTTAATCCCAGCACTTGGGAGGCAGAGGCAGGCGGATCACTGTGAGTTCGCCTGGTCTACAAAGCGAGCCCAGGACAGCCAGGGCTACACAGAGAAACCCTGTACAAACAAACAAAAAGACACTTAGGGGAATTCTAGTTGTGGCTACGTGACCCTTGTTGGGATTGGCTGGTGTCCATGGCGCAAGATACCTGTATAATTCTGATTGGACCTGATCTTGAAGGAGGATTACCTTATAGCAAACCCCCTCCTTTTTTTTTTTGTCTACTTTAGCCTCTGACCAGAGTCGAGATGAAGGCTTTATCTGAAATGGAGTAAGTCACATTCTCTCACAGGGAGAAATCTTAGTGTAGGCTTGGCAGTGCTGGGTTCCCTAGATTCAAAGGGGAGACCTGTCTGGGCCCTGAATGGTCAGATGGTCATTCTCTGATGAATGAGGAATGGTTGATCCTCGTGCACCTGTCTCATTTCCAGCCAGCTCACTGCCGCGTGAAAGGCATAGAAAGCCGTGTCTGGGGTAGGTGAGATGGCTCAGCAGGTAAAGAAAAGGACTCAGCATGGGTAGGAGAAATTCAACTCCTGAAAGCTGTCCTTTCACCTCTATTGTACACCATAGCCATTGCCTCCTCAGGAAAATAAACAGCAAACAGTGAGTGTCAGCATTGGGGAGCTGGTGGTGTTACCTGCAAGGTTCATCTTGGGAAGATGAAGTTGTGGAGATGACCATGGTGTGGATGAGTTTAATCCCACTGAACTGTGATTAAAATGACTGCAGTGAGCCAGAAGTGGTGGTGCACGCCTTTAATCCCAGGACTTGGGAGGCAGAGACAGGCGGATCTCTGTGAGTTTGAGGCCAGCCTAGTCTACAAAGCAAGTCCAGGATAGTCAGGGTTATTACAGAGAAATCTTGTCTCTACCCCCCCCCAAAAAAAAAAACAAAAATGAAACCCCCAAAACCTACAGTGGCAACTTCTATATTTTATCATATAGTAAAAATTAAAATAGAGCAAAACAGTGCTACCTGGTTATCAGTTCCCTGGCTACTGCAAGCCTTAATTCAGCGGCAACAGATAATATAAAAAAAAGTGAAAACCAGGCATCATGATGTATAGCCCTAATCTTAGCACTCAGGAGGCAGAGGCAGGCAGATCTCTATGAGTTTAAGGCCAGCCTGGTCTACAGAACTAGTTCAAGGACAACCGTGGCTACACAAAGAAAGCTTGCCTCAAAAAACAAAACCAAGTAGGGGACTATGATAGAGATATAACGTGAAATAATAAATACATATATATAAAACAAAACCAAACAAACAAAAAAGTCAGGCATGGCCAGGCGATGGTGGTGCATGCCTTTAATCTCAGCACTCAGGAGGCAGAGCTCTATTACACAAAGAAACCCTGTCTCAAACAATCTAAAAAAATAAATAAATAAAACGAAAAAACACACCCAAAAGTGACTAGGCTCATTTTGACAACACAGATGCCACCATAGTGAAGTTTCCCTAGGGCTTTGCTGTCGTCCCTTGGAGGACTGAGTGTCACATAGCAGGGTCATGGCATCTAACTCAGCACACTACAACAGAGATGAACAGCCTGAGCTCTGGACTGAATTCATGGAGCCTGTGAACTGTCTAGAGCTCTCAGGTGCTGCTATGAAGGTGCTGGTGGCAGGCAAAGCTGGTCTACAAAGAGAGTCCAGGACAGCCAGGGCTGTTACACAGAGAGACCCTGTCTCAGAAAAACCAAAAAAAAAAAAAAAACCACCAAAAACAAAAAGTAATAATAGTGTTTGATCTTTTTCAAGTACTGCTGCTGGAGTAGGTTAATGATTCATCCACCATCCTTTTAGAAAGAACTTACAGATACAGAGAAACCCTGTCTCAAAAAAACCAAAAAGAAAAAAAGAGAAAGAACTTAGAGATGTAGATTGTCAGCAATGACCACCACCCTTAGAAAGAATGTAGAGAAATAGATTGTTAGTGAAATTAGGTTAAGATGTTTTTGTAAGTGGCTCTGATGTAGAAAAACTTAGGGAACACTTTGAACTTCAGAAAGGCACACTCTTAATAGTTGAGCTAAGGGATTTTTTTATGGTCAGGAAACAAGAACAATAGCAGCCTGAATGGCAATGGCTGGTGTGTCTCTCTCTTGCTGAAGCTGTGTTGATGGTCAGAGTGGGTCTTTATACCCATGTTTGCCCTCAGCTTCCTGTTATGGTTTAATAAAATCCATTAATGAAGCTGGGCATGTTGGCGCGCTCCTTTAATCCCAGCACTCCAGAGGCAGAGGCAGGTGGATTTCTGTGAGTTCAAGGCCAGCCTGGTCTGCAAAGTGAGTCCAGGACAGCCAGGGATACACAGAGAAACCCTGTCTCAAAACCTCCCCCCACAAAAAAAAATTGTTAATGAGTAGATGTGCGCCTTGAGGATTTAAAATAGAAATGACTGATTTTTTTTATATAAAAGTTTAGATTTGTGGATTTTTTTGTTTTGTTTTTGTTTTTAGTTTTTTTGAGACAGTGTATCCATGACTGTGCTAGAACTCACTCTGTAGACCAGGCTGGCCTTGAACTCACAGAGATCCACCTGCCTCTGATTCCCGAGTGCTAGGATTAAAGGCGTGTTATCACCACGCCTCAAAATTACAGACAACTGTGAACTGCCATGAGGGTGCTAGGATGTGAACCCAGGTCCTTTGGAAGAGCAATCAGTGCTCTTAACTGCTGAGCCATCTCTCCAGCCCCTAGATTTGTGATTCTCTTAAGACTTTTATGATTGCTTTTTTTTTTTTTTTTTAGGTTTTTCGAGACAGGGTTTCTCTGTGTATCCTTGACTGTCCTGGACTCCCTTTGTAGACCAGGCTGGCCTTGAACTTCCAGAGACCTGCCTGCCTCTGCCTCTTGAGTTCTGGGATTAAAGGAGTGTGCCACCACGCCCAGCTTTTTAAGATTTTTTTTTTTTTGGTTTTTCGAGACAGGGTTTCTCTATTTAACAGCTCTGGCTGTCCTGGACTCGCTTTGTAGACCAGGCTGGCCTCGAACTTGCAAAGATCCGCCTGCCTCTGCCTCCCAAGTGCTGGGATTAAAGGCAGGTGCCACCACGCCCATCTTTTTAAGATTTTTTATTTTGAGACAGGGTTTTTCTGTGCAGCCCTGGCTGTCCTTGAACTCACAGAGATCTGCCTGCCTCTGCCTCCTGTGCTGGGATTAAAGGATGAGCCACCACATCCAGCTTTTTAAGATTTTTTTTTTTTTGAGACAGGGTTTTTCCATGCAGCCCTGGCTGTCCTAGACTCAATCTATAGACCAGGCTGTCCTTGAACTCACAGAGATCTGCCTGCCTCTGCCTCCTGAGTGCTGGGATTAAAGGATGAGCCACCATGCCCATCTTTTTAAGATTTTTTATTTTGAGACAGGGTTTTTCTGTGCAGCCCTGGCTGTCCTAGACTCACTCTGTAGACCAGGCTGTCCTTGAACTCAGAGATCTGCCTGCCTCTTCCTGAGTGCTAGGATTAAAGGCATGAGCCATCACGCCCATCTTTTTAAGATTTTTTTTTGAGACAGGGTTTTTCTGTGTAGCACTGGCTGTCCTAGACTCACTCTGTAGACCAGGCTGTCCTCGAACTCACAGAGACCTGCCTGCCTCTGCCTCCTGAGTGCTGGGATTAAAGGCGTGCGCCACCACGCCCGGCATAAGATTGCTTTTTAAGATAAATAAGATAACTGATCTTTTCTTTGTAACCGCAAATTGCTGCCTGCCAGTAAAGAGAAACTGTTTGAGAAAATTACCTTGCTTGCTTATACTTTATTAATCTATAACAAGTTGCTGAATTACAAATGTATGTGGGTTCTTGGGAATTTGTTTTTTCATCCATAAGTACATTTGCTCACACAGGGCGGGATCAGTGTAGCTGCCCACAGCTGGAAGTAAGACAGATCTTTATTGGGGGAGATTTCCTGACAACATAGACATGTAGAACAGGTGTAGATACTGGGGGGCTGAGGCGGTCCATCTCCATCCTTCTCATTCCTGCCTCGATGAGGCTCAGGCGTGTAGGAAGCGGTTAAAGGCATTGTATGCTGACTCCAGATCGAAGAGCATCTGGCGGACCTGCGAGTCATCCAGCTCATCAGAGGCCGACATACCACTCAGGGTCTGCAGCCTAGGGGCACAGGCACAAGTGTGGGTGACCAGCAGGACTATGATGTCACCACGAGGCTCCACCTGCTCAGGAAAAGCCACTCACCATTGGCTGACTGTTTGGCGGCCCTCAAAGTCTGGAGGCAGGTGGCTCATCCGGTGCATGGTTTCCATTAGCTCCCGTAGGTCTGGCTGAATCTACAGATGCAAGTGCTAGGTTGAGACTCTACCTACCTCGCTCTGTTCCCCCCCGCCCCGGCCAGGCCCCGGCCAGGCCCGGACTCCCTGCCCAACTCCAGCACCTCGTCCATGGCGCGGATCTCCAGGCGCAGCTTGTCCATGACAGTGATGAAGAGCTGAGGGGCGGAGCATGTACATTAGGCACCGCCTACTCAGTTGGTGATAGGTCAATCGCAGGGACCAGGCCCCCACTCATTCTCCTCCCCACGCCCTGTACGCCTTCCTGCGTGGGGTGGGGGGGGTGTGCAGCACTGAAGATCTTCCTAGGTTGACCTGGGCCTAAGGACATTTGGGATCACAATTGGGAGTGTAATGTGGGAATCTGGGGTACACTCCTACACAGCCCACTCAAGCCAGGGCCTTGCCAGAGTAGATCCTGTGTATGTGGAGTCTCTTCACAGTAAGGTGGGTCTTAGGCTTCAAGGATGCTTCTCTTACCCTCACTCACAGCTGAGGTGATTCCTCCCAGGGTACTGCTTAGCTCCAGAAACCCCAGGAATACACATTTATGATGGACCCGGGCCAGTAGTCCCTTCCCCTCATCCCCACAGGGCCCTCCAAAGAGCTGTGGGGCACACCGAAACTACGTCTGCGATGCACCGGTTCAGATTGCCCTTGTCGTCCTTGATGGTGATGGGTCGGTCTTCCTTGATCCTCTCCATAGCAAGTGGACAGTCCAGCTAAGTAGAAGAGACATGGGCACTGGGAATCCCAGAGCCTCCAGGAGGCCAGGGTCCCACCACATCCCACCACAACTTTCCTACAGGTTGGAGGGAAGAAATGGCTCACTCACTCTGAACTTTCGGCAAAATTCATCAATGGAGCTGATCTCTGAGCCCTGGACCTGTCGGAAGGCAGCCTTGTACTGGACTAGGAGCCTGGAGCAGGCTGCGGTGTACCTAGGAAGAGGACCAGTCGCTGCTGGAGACTGAGAACAGTCTCGCTTGGCTCATTGAGCTCTCCCTCAGCAAGTCTAGATACAGCAGCTTTTCATGGTAGGCTAGGAGGGCCAAAGGCTTCCTATTGGGTCCTGTATATGAAGAGAACTCTGGACAAGAGCAGGGAAGTATGACAAAAATATAACCACCACAGGGAATCTATGTGACTTGACTTGGAACTCAGCACAAGAACCCAGATGTCTACTCTGTTTGCCCTAGACCAAGGTGTCAGACCTGCATTTCCACCCAGCAGTTCCTCGCCCAGTCAAATGGGCTTGTCGTCTATGGACAGAGCACCAGCATCCAAGCTGGGCACCTACACTGGACAGCGGTACCTTAGACCACGCTGCCCCCAGGCTCCAGCTGACCTTCTGAAGTCAAAACTATACCCACCCTTACAGACTGCCCCTAAAACTGGAGCACTCCCATAGCTCCGCTCCAGACCTACGTTTGTGCTGCCTACTGAGCCCACAAGCCTTATGGAAGGGAGAAGCATGCTTCTGAGGAATGGTGGCCATCAACATCTGAATCCACAGGCTTGCTCACTCATTGGGGGTGACACAGTCCTTAATGTACGCTTTCTCCAGGGCCTGCATCGTCTTCACCACTGCAAACAGCTCTGCCATGTTGTCATACCTGAGACAAAGCCACCTGTCAGGGCACAGTTCCAAGGCAGGGCAGCCAACTGCTACTCTGCACCTATGGCAAAGTTCAACCCACCTCCCACTCCACCCCTGGTAGCTACTCCTCAGGGACTACCTCCGTAGCCCAACTCCGTGAACTCCCCAACTATTGGTGTGGTGGTGGGTTTGGCAGACTGCTGGGCCTGTCACGGAGGCTGGATGGGCGCATGCGTGTGTGTGTGTGTGTGTGTGTGTGTGTGTGTGTGTGTGTG
>CAJQZJ010031511.1:10277115-10336302 GCA_907164525.1 Lophiomys imhausi
GCGGACTATCTGCTCTTCCGCCTGCCTCTGCCTTCTGAGAGCTGGGGTTAAAGCAGACTGTCTGCTCTTCCGCCTGCCTCTGCCTA
Organism: Lophiomys imhausi; assembly: GCA_907164525.1. Classification (NCBI taxonomy): domain Eukaryota; kingdom Metazoa; phylum Chordata; class Mammalia; order Rodentia; family Muridae; genus Lophiomys; species Lophiomys imhausi. The sequence goes on from CAJQZJ010031511.1 coordinate 10,277,202, forward strand.
CTGAGAGCTGGGGTTAAAGCGGACTGTCTGCTCTTCTAGCCATTTCTAAGGCCCACAGAACCTCCCTAGGCTGTGCTGAGACCCTCTGCTTGAGCTTGGGCATGGCTCCCTGGGGCTCAGCAGAGTAGGGTGCCAGGCCAAAGGGAGTCCTTTTCACCCACCCCATCTTGACATGCACACAGCGCTGTGTAACCGACTATTCCTGATAGCCTAGGCAGAGCTGCATGATAGAAGGTCTAGGGACAGGGGAGGGGGTGGTAGAAGTTAGGCCTCTAGTGAATTACTAACTACTATGTAGTTCAACTTGACTCCATCTTAAAACTATTGCAGGTTTCCACTCTAATGTCAAAATATCCTTACAGTATATTGGTTGATTTAAATCCTAAGTTTTTTTCTATAACCCAGTGTCTCTCAGTTGCAGTCGTACCTTTTACATCAACATTCAAAAAATTCAATGTTAGTAAAGCATATGCAATCTGTCCCTGGGATTCCTTAATTGAGGGCACATGACTTACCTATGTGGGACAGGGATGAGGAAAAGGTTATCCTGAATTCGAACTCGAACCCTGATGGGAGGGGGCTGGGCCAGAAGCTAGCAGGTAAAGACAGAGGTGGGGGACAGTCAGAACACAGGGGTTTCTACCCTTACCCATCTCACACTAAAAAAACAGTGCTTGTGCACCCACCAAAGGCTGGCTTGCTGCACAATTTTCATTGTTGGGTCCTGAGATCCTCGGCAAGCTGGGGGTCTCTGGAGGCTCCGCAGCCAGACAGCCATTTCCTGCTTTAGTCCGTGTACACCAACCATCAATATGTGTCGGTCGACTCTGCTTGGCACGAGTCCGGGGCCTGACAGGGCATCGCTCATAGTCTGACCCCAAGGAACTGGGCCTGCTGCTGCGGGTCAGAGGTGTATCTAACTCCAGCCATTCCCCAGCCAGGTATTCCTCCTCGGGAATGAGAGCTGCCTTGGGGGCAAGGACTTCATCCAAGCCTCGAGGCAGGCAAGGCACCAAGCGACGACTCTGGGCACTACCCACGCCTCGGATGGCTGCCTGGTAAGCAGCCCAGCATGCATTTGATGTGACTTTCTCTCTACTTTTATATGGGTCAGGTGTCTGGGCTTCATCCTGCTGTGCTGAAGTGGAATGTCTCTGTCTTTTTTGAGATGGCCTGCAGGGACCTATGTTATCTTCCTCCTCTTCTGAGCAGCTATTGGGGCTGGTTGGCCTGTGCCTACTCTTTCGAGGTCTGGACACTGCGGACACAGTTTCCTCTGGGAAGACCTCAGCAGAGGCTGGAGAAGCCTCTGAAGGTCTAGGAGGATACATGGAGGACTCTGGACAGTGGCTTGAGGGAGGAGAGGTCTCAGGATCAAATAGATGGATACTTGCAGTGGCCTGGAGGGCAGGGGAGCTATAGGGGGCTGAGGAAGAGAGAATACATCATGAGACAGGACCCCAACCTTTAGGGCTAGAGACAAGGAGAGATAGAGGAGACCCTGTTTACCTTGGCCTGAAGAGGCCATCTGGAGCCTCCTCTCCATGGCTGCCGCCTTCTGTCTCGTCTCAAAGTCAAGGTCCCTGAAGTATAGCTTCACCCACTGCTTCAGTGTCTCCAGTGGGCTGAGGCCCTGTGTGGTACTCAGTTGAGCAGGGAAACAACAGACTCCATCAGTCTCTGCCCTCTCTGTTCCTGCCCTGGCTCACCTTTTTGGTACGGAGAGTAACAGATGCCCCTCGCTCAATGAGTAGTTCAGCTACCTCAAAGTGGCCACAATTGAGGGCATCATGTAGCGGGGTGATGCCATCACACCCCTGGCCACCTGGGTCATCCACTGTTGCTCCATGGTCCAGAAGGAAGCGCACGATCTCTGGGGGGTTGGGATGAGGGGGCAAGGGCACATGAACTCAGCTTCCAGTACCATTCTCATTTGCTTCCTGATTCGCATGTCCACCATGTTTCTTGGCCTGGCCCTACTTACCAAGATGCCCATAGTTGCATGCTTCATGTAGAGGTGTCCAGCCACAGTAGTCTCGGGGACTCAGAGGATGCCCCTAGGACCAAGGACAGAGGGTGGGTCCTGGCCTTGGTCCTAGCAGAGATTTGTGGCTTGATGGCTGGGGATCTGTTCCAGAGCCCAGAGTGGGTCTCAAAGGTCTACTCTTAGGTACAGCCCTGTCTTTCCCGCTTTAGGTGTTGCCAAAGAAAACGAGGATGTGCCCTGCTCCTCCCAGAGCTTAGCTGGCTACACTATAATAGCAGATTCCTAGCCCATGTGCCATCCTGTGCCTTGATACAAACAGTGCCTGACCACAGAGCTTGGAACACGAGGGAGGATGCCAGAGGTCTCAGTCTGTTGGCCATCCTCACCCTGGCCAAGCCAGTCCATTTACCCACAGCAGGAATGCTAGACAGGCACTTGGCCCCTCGTCTATTCTTAAAAACAAGCAATAGGTTAGTCAGGCATGGTGGCCCATGCCTTTAATCCCAGCACTGAGGAAGCAGAGGCAGGTGGATCACAGAAACCCTGCCTCAAAATCCCCCACCCCCACCCCCTTACCAAAAAGGAAAGCAATAAAGGAGATACTGCTTGGGTCCACAGCTCCAAGGAAGCAAAGGGTTCAACAATCTCTCTAGGGTTTTGGCCCACCTGCCTCACAAGATCCTGGACGCGGCGCAGTTGGCCTTCGATGCAAGCTCGGTGCAGGAGAGTCTCTCCCATGTCATTGCGCCGGTTCCACTGTAAGCACAGTTGCCCCGGCATGGGGCAGAAGTGTGAGGGGAAGTATTACTGGGTGTAGAGCTGCCGGGCAGCAGGAAGGAGTAGGGAGTGTCGGACTCACCTTGTTGACCTTCCGACGGCCCAGACAGCCCTGGAGCTCCTCATCTTCCTCCAGCTGCCGAGACAGGCTGTCAGCATCATCCTCTAGAAGAGTAAGCCCGCTGACCTGAGCCTATGGCGTACTACCTCTGCTGATAGTCTAGGGCAGAGCAGCCACAAGCGGGAAGGAAGAACTCTGGGGTCTGAGCTCTGTGACCAGGTAAAGCAAAGCTGACTCCCAGCCCAACCCAACTCCACCAACGGCCTGATTCTACTTATTAGTTTGCCCCACGTTGGGCGCCATCTGTTGAAAAGAAATGGCTAATTAAACTACATACCCAGTATTTATTATCTTCAATTGGTCGGCGGCGTTAATCCTTAACACGCCATTATAAATGAATATACACAGACACCACGTGGATCTTAACAAGCCTAGGGCTGGGTTGTATAATCCTAGCCCATCTAAGCTAGCTCATAACTCTATTACCCAAATATGACCCCATATATACATATGTCCCTTTGGACTATTATTCTCCAGGCTAAGCCAATGTTCCAGGCCATGTGGAAGATCTTCTTTTATCTACCCCATGGCGTGTTTTCCTTGTTTGCTCCTGGCTTCTTTTCCAGCCTTCTTCTTCCTAATATGCTCTGTATCTCTCTCTAAAAGTCCTAGTCCCACCTATTTCTGTCTTTGCCCAATCTCCAGGCCTCAGCATTTAGTTAACCAATCAGAGACAAAGTAACATACAGCAAGCAGGGCCAATCAACATTTAGAATGCTTAACACCACCCCATCATATTTCTTTATGGGTTTCTTTTTTTTTTTGGTTTTTTCGAGACGGGGTTTCTCTGTATAACAGCAGCTCTTGCTGTCCTGGACTTGCTTTGTAGACCAGGCTGGCCACAAACTCACAGAGATCCACCTGCCTCTGCCTCCCAAGTGCTGGGATTAAAGGTGTGCGCCACCATGCCTGGCTTCTTTATGGGTTTTTAAGACAGGCTTTTGTTGGCTGTCTTGGAGCTTGCTCTGTACACCAGGGTGGCCTCAAACTCAAAGAGATCCACCTGCCTCTGCCTCCTGAGTGCTGAGATTAAAAGCGTGCACCACCATGGCCTAGCTAGCCCACTTCTATCTCACCACTCCACTACACACAGGGGCTAAAGAAAGGGAGTTGCCTTTCTGCCCCATCATCAGAAGAATTGTCCACTCAACTCCTGTCCATGTGTGCTGGCCTATACCCAGAGCCTGCCCTGCAGATCAGTTTCCATTACAAACTTTCTGAGAAAGCACCCTTGTCAGGGTAAATCACCTGCTCAATCTGCAGCTTTGTGTGTTAATGGCCTCTTGGCCTCTCCCATTACTAGTAATTCTTGCCAGGTGTTCTTCAGTAGGCCGTCTGCTCTCTCCTAGCTTCCTCTGGTCCTTTCTATAACTCTTTTCATCTCTGCTCTCTCTTGTGGCAGTGGCTATCAGATGAAGGACATTCCCTAAAGCTGAAGTGCTTGGTCCCCTCTTCTCGCTCATAACACCTAAAACACCAATATCCAACCTGCCTCGTCATTCAATACACGGCACAACTTCCCAGGTCCCGAGGCTCCAGCCCTGTAAGTTCTCACTTAAAGCCAAGGCATCTCTATGAATCTAACCCAGAAACCTCACAGCTGGGTCTCGTCTGACCACCACCCTGCTGGAAATCAGCCCTTAGCTTCATAGTCCCCTGCCTGCCTTGCCCCACACAGCCAAAATGCTCTCATCCTAGCAATGTACCACCAGACCCCTCAGCCCCACTGGCCTTGAGTTCCAGGAACATGCTGCAGCAGCTGGGTCACTGCCAACATGGCTGGAAAGAGTCTTGTGTGAGGGAGCAGCACAGCACAGGGCCCCAACCACAGCCTACTACCCTACCCACAAAGTTATCCATGACACACCACCTCACCTCCTCTGGACACATGCTTTTTTGTTTGTTTTTGTTTTTAGAGACAGAGTTTCCTCTGTGTAACAGCCCAGCTGTCCTGGAACTCACTATGTAGACCAAGCTGGCCTCAAACTCAGAGATCTGCCTGCCTCTGCCTCCCTCCCGAGTGCTGAGATTAAGTGTGCGCCACCACACCCTACTGACACGTGCTTCTAAGAGGACCATCTTCCTAGGCTTTGACCCCAAACAGATGATTTCTGGCTGGGTGGCAGTCAGTCAAAACCCTTTCTGTCTGATGTCCACTGTGCCTCTGACCAGGAATTTCCGAAGAGAGCTTCTGATTACCACGTCCCATGTTCCATATACGCTGCCAGCCTTCTCCATTCACTTCCATAGAAGCACCGGCTGCCCTCCCTAACTGCGGCTATGTCACTCCCTTGGGTCCGCAGGAGGCTCCATAAAGACATATCTCCAATACACACCAGCCCATTCCAGCCATCGTCTTAGGGCAGAACCATGCTGAAAAGGCAAGCGCAGCCAACCCAGCACACAAGACAGCATTTGGCCCTCACCGCTCTCTGAGAGTTCCAGTTCGCTAGTCTCCAGGGCCTCACTGGCTTCTGCTTCCTCTTCCTCCTCCTCCTCCTCCTCTTCCTCTGTGTCTTTTGCTCTACTGAGTTCCTGCAGTCTAATTTTGGTTCCAGGGGCTTCTTGGGGCTGCAACTTTAGTTGTACGGCATAGAGGTGCTGTAAGATCTGCCTCTGGGGAACAGAGATGTCCAGTTCAGGGACAAGCAGGACCACAATGAGCAATTAATCCAAGGAAAGATAGGTTGAGGCAAAGGAATTCTAACTTCAAGGGCAGGTTGGGCAACTTAGTACGACCCTGACTCAGGATGAAAATACAAATAGGGCTATGGATATATGGGTCTTGAGTAAGATCTTAAGGTCACAAGACAGAAAAAAGGAGAGTTGGATTTATTGGGGATCCAGTGTTGGTGGGATGGGCTCTCATACTTGCAGTTGGAACCGCTGGGCCTGCTGGGCACAGCTAAAAGCCTTCAGAAAGCATGGAGCTAGCAGGTCATATGCATCACCAGCTTCCTCACGTGACACTGCAATGTTGAACCAAGTCTTAGCTTCCTGAAGCAGAGAAAGAAACACAAGGCTGGTAGCTGCCTACCACATCCAGCTGGCCACAGCCATAAGCTGGCTTCCCTTAGCTGGTCATAAGAAACTGGAAGACTTGGGCTGGAGAGATGGCTCAGCGGTTAAGAGCACTGGCTGCTCTTCCAGAGGTCATGAGTTCAATACCCAGCAACCACATGGTGGCTCACAACCATCCATAATGAAACCTGGTGCCCTCTTCTGGCCTGCAGATATACCTGCAGACAGAACACTGTATACATAATAAATAAATCTTAAAAAAAAAAAAAAAAAAGACTGAAAAGTTAAAAAAAAAAAAAAAAAAAAGAAACTGGAAGACTTGCTTTATCTCTGTCCTATCTCCAAGCGACAGACCATGACAGTCCTTGGAAGGAACAGCCTTTCCAAGGAAAGCATCCATTCACACCCACCACTGGAGGATTACAAGCTCAAGATAGAGCCACAAAAATACACCTGCAAGTGCACAGGGGAAGGGCCCGTCACCTCTAGGGCATTGCCTTTGCGTAGTCTCAGTTCTTCTTCATAGTGGTACACAGCCTTGTGGTGCTCCTTCATGTCTCCCAGGGTGGTGGCCAGGGACACATGGATGACAGCCAGCTCGAGATCTGGTCGGTTCAGCAGCTCAGCAAAGTGCAGCTAGGGAACCAGTACAGGAAGGCTCAGACTCACTCTGTATGTTGTTGGCTCTTTCCTCCCACCCCATGGGGGAAAAGGGGGGGGCACTCACCTGCTTCAGGTAGGCATCAGATGCCTTGGGAAAGTCGCCTGCCTTGGAGAAAAGGTCCCCCAACTGTTCAGAGATAGCCATGGCACGTTGAGGATCGTTGCCCTCAGCCTCTTCCAGCTGCTGCTGCAGCTGGATCACTGCCAGTACTGCTGGGAAGAGTCTAGCGTGAGGATGAAACATAGCATGGGGCCCCAACCACAGCCTACCAGCCACCAGTCATATTCCCGTAAGCAGGGGTCTGGGAATAGGGGGAAGTGCCTCCATGTAACCATTGGTAAAAGGGGGTAGAGAGGATCTGAGCTGGGACTTTTGAAGGTTAGAAGAGTAAGTATACTAAAGCCTAGAACAGTTGTTGGTCTGAAGATCTGATCACTACTGACCATCACTGTCAGTTTCTGTGCCACATTATGCCGTCTATGCTCCCATTTACTAATGTTGCTTTGTGACAACAGCCAGCCCAGTCAGTTTCCCACACACATTCTGGTGCCCTGGACACACTGTGCAGCAGGGGTGGACAAAAGCAAGGGTCTTCAACAAAGATCTACCCTTCCTGTCAGAGGCCCATCCCCAAGAACATAAGCTTGTTTTTTTCCTGCTGGGAGAGCAGAGCCCTCCTCCCACTCCTAGGGCCCTGAGTTCCAGCTCCTTGTGCAGCCTCACCATACTTGAGACTCTGACAGACAGCTACTCTCTGGACAGGCTTCTGGGAGCCCAACCTATAGGCCTTCTTCAGGGCTCGTTTGGCAGCAAGAAAGTCCCCTAGATCTTGGAGCACCTGAAAAGAAGTGGGGGTGGGGGTGGGGTGAGGCCTGTATACTCACTAAGGCCCAAGCCCAAGCAGATGATGAAAGGAGAGATACCTGAGACACTAGCACACAGCATTCACTTTCCATGAATCTCCTCTTCATGGCCCGTGCACACTCCCGGGCTCCCTCCAAGCAGCGCATGGCCTGAGAGTGCTGCCCTCCGCGCCAGTGGATGGCACCCAGGTTGTATTGGGCCCGGAACAGATCTTCATAGAGATGGTTCTGCCTGTGGAGGATGGGGTAATGGGAGTTCAGAGTGCCCAGTGTCCACCAGCTTTGGAAGAGTAGATAATGAAATACCTATGATGCTATTGTTTTATAGCTATTAACACCACATAGACCCCAGCCCTACCATGCTGTGGTTTCAGGCCTAAACTTGCTTGTCCTCAGCCCGCAGCTTAGATGTGAATGAAAAATGAACAACTCAGACAAGCTGCCCACTTGGAAGAATCCCAGGAGACCACCTACTCCCTCTTGGGGACAGGGATGGTACCTACTCACTCAGCAAGAAAGATGCTCTTTTTGAAGTAGTTGTTACACAGAGCTGTCTGCTGTAGACTCTCAAAGGTGAGGCCCAGGTTGAGGTAGAGCCGAGTCCTCATCTCACTCAGCTCTCGCTGGCTCAGCATCCCTGGAAGACAACAGCTCTAAAACTCAGTTGCCTCCTGTGGCTAAGGGGCAGGCGTTCATGCGCTCCCACCCTTCATCCCATCTTTCATTGAGGGAACTAGGAGTCTGCTGCAGATAAAGTATACAGGGAAGAAAAAACAGATGCCTGACAGATTCAAGTTGGTGAGCAACACAGTCCTTGAAAAGGAGGGCCCAGAAAGTAGGATATGGGGAAAATCCAGGGAAAGGGCACCTACCTTCCAGTTTCTCATCCACAATAGCTAAGCTCTTCTCAAAGGCAGCCTGTGCCTGCAGCAAGGCATCTCTTGACTGGCAGTGATCATACACATCTAGGTGGGTGCGGCCAATGGTGGCCCAGGCTCTCTGTAGCTCAGTGTGGTTGGACAGGGAGCCAGCCAGGTCCAGGTAGAGGTGCTGGTGCTAGTGTGGAAAGAAAAAGCATCTGACGTGATCCCTCTCCAAGCAAACCCAGCAGTCTGATACCAGGGGAAGCTACTCTTGTACAAGAGAACGTTCTGTTTCCCAAATTTCGACAGAGTTGGCTCTACACGTGTCCTATCTTTTCTGTCTATGGAGATGGCTGCTTTGCCCTGTAGCAAGCCAGTGTTGTCCTCCCAGATCACTAAGGGCTGCCTGGAACATTGTTTCCAATAGCAGGGGGTCCTGATTCTTCCTCTTTCTACAGGACAAAAACCGTTAGTAGTTTCTTAGTACTTTCAGTTGTCACAAACCCATTCATGTCCCCAAGCCCCAACCAAGAGCCAGACAGCGCCCACAGTAGACATAAGGATGTGGCTGCCTGCCATATCAGCGGCCGGGGAATACTCATTTGCATACTGGCCTCCTCTCCTCTACAAGAAGACCCCAGAAGTGAAGGCCAAGTACCTTCAGGGCAGCAGAGTAATTCTCCATCTCAGCCAACCGCTCTCCGATCTTGCGGTGGGCCACAGCGCAGCCTAGGGTATCCTGGACGCTCTCTAGCAGATGAAGCTCCTGCTGGTGCTCCTCCAAAGCTTCCTTGAAGCGGCCTGCCGGAAGAGAGGTGTGGGGTGTTTAAGCTGCGCCATCACCCAGCCAGTTCCCTGCCGCCAGCCCGCCCTCTCACCGCTCCGGCTCACCGTGGCTAGCCAGCAGCTCCCCCAGCTGGTGGCAGTAGTCCGCCTCCTCGCGCAGTTGCCCATTCCTCTGGGCCCTGGCCTTGGCCTTGCCCAGCTCTGCCGGAAGAGAGAATCAGAGCTAACCCGGGACCCGATCCACTCCCTGCGCTCCCGACACGCACGCCCCAAAAATACTCACGGCGAAGCTCCTGTTCCAGGGTCATAATCACACAGCCACCTCCGCCGCGAAAATCTGGACTTCCCGCGCTTCACTAGGACCACGCCCGCGTTCCTCGCTCCACCCCAACAGTCAGGGCTCACCCAGTCTTCTGAGCGCATGCCTAACCCCTCCCCTTCGGGGTCCCAAGTGCAGTAGAGCTTGATGGAAGCGATAGTCCTTCCCCAGGCCTCCTGGGAGCTGTAGTCCGAAGGGTTTAAGCAAGGTGCGATCAGGGAGAAGTTCTGTAGGGTGGGACCCGGGCCTTCAAGGCTTCTGAAGGACAGTGCGGGCACCCAGGCATGCCGTGTTCTTACTTAAGAGACCCCTCGGGTGTGTTCCCTGGCCTGCAGCCAACCTGTGGCCGCTGGCTGGTGCTCTGACCCTGCTGTCCTGGAGTCTACCTGCCCTTTTCTTTTTTTTTTGTTATTCTTTTTTACAGGGGAGAGCGCGAACGCAGTCCTGGAGCCGGGTGGGGGTTGCACACGCCTTTAAGGATCCCGACACTCAGGAGACAGAAGCAGGAGGATCTAGGAGGATCTCTGTGACCTCGAGGTCAGCCTGGTCTACTGAGCAAGTTCCAGGATAGTCAGAGCTATACAGAGAAACCCTGTCTCAAAAAAAAAAAAAAAAAATTAGGTAGGCATGGTAGTACACACCTTTAATTCCAGCACACAGGAAGCAGAGACAGCTGGACTGAGTTTGAAGCCAGCCTGGTCTACAAAGTAAGTTCCTGGACAGCCCTTTTATTCCATGTATGTGTTTTACATACATGTATGTATGTGCACCTCCCATGTCCCTGGTTCCTGAAGAGTCCTGAAGAAGGTGACTCATCCCTTGGGACAGGTAGTACAGTAAGTCACCTTGTGGGTACAGGGAACCCAACTTGGGTCTTCTGCAAGAACAGCATATGCTCTTAACTACCAAGCCAACTTTCCAGCTCCCAACCTGGCTTTTTATTACAGGTGTTCTGTAATGCTACCCTCATTTCCTCTAGATATTAAAGCATATACCACATATTTACATTTGTAAAAAAAATTTTTTAAAATACAGGTGTTCACTATGTAGTCCTGGCTGGACCCAGAGATCTCCCTGACTCAGACTCCTGTGTGCTGGGATCAAAGGCCTGTACCACCACACCTAGCTACCCTTGTAACTTTTACCTTTAATTTATTATTATTATTTTTTTTTTTTTAAAGATTTATTTATTATGTATACAGTGTTCTGTCTGCAGGTATATCTGCAGGCCAGAAGAGGGCACCAGATTTCATTATGGATGGTTGTGAGCCACCATGTGGTTGCTGGGAATTGAACTCATGACCTCTGGAAGAGCAGCCAGTGCTCTTAACCGCTGAGCCATCTCTCCAGCCCAATTTATTATTATTTTTATCTTTTGGTTTTTCTTTCTTTTTTTTTTTTTGGTTTTTCGAGACAGGGTTTCTCTGAATATCTCTGGCTGTCCTGGACTCACTTTGTAGACCAGGCTGGCCTCGAACTCACAAAGATCCGCCTACCTCTGCCTCCCAAGTGCTGGGATTAAAGGCGTGCGCCACCACTGCCCAGCATCTTTTGGTTTTTCAAGACAGGGTTTCTCTGTGTATATCTGGCTGTCCTGGACTCACTTTGTAGACCAGGCTGGTCTCAAACTCACAGAGATCCACCTGCCTCTGCCTCCTGAGTGCTGAGATTAAAAGCATGTGCCATGGCTGGGCATGGTGACACGTGCCCTTAATCCCAGCACTCAAGAGGCAGAGGCAGGTGGATCTCTGTGAGTTTGAGGCCACCCTGGTCTACAGAGTAAGTAAGTGAGTCCAGGACAGCCAGATGTACACAGAGAAACCCTGTCTCGAAAAAACAAATAAATAAATAATTTTTAAAAAGCATGTGCCATCACACCCAGCTCCTTTAAATTTTTTATTATTTTATTTATATGAGTGTTTAGCCTCTGTGTCTGTGCACCATATGTGTACCTAGTGCCCATCAAAGCCAGAAAAAGGCATTCCCTAGAACAACTAGTGGTACAGGTACTGGAGAGATGGCTCAGTGGTTAAGAGCACTGGCTGCTCTTCCAGAGGACCAAGTTTCAATTCCCAGCACCCACATGGCAGCTCACAACTGTCTTTAACTCCAGTTCCAAGGGATCCAACACCCTCCCACAGACATACCATGCAGGCTCAACACCAATGCCCATTTAAAAAACAAAACAAAAACTGCTGGTACAGACAGTGTGAACCACCATGTGGATGCTGAACATCAGACCCAGTTTTCTCCAAGAAAACTCCAGCCAGTACTTTTAAACACTGAGCCAGCTCTCCAGCCCCCACTCTTGAAATTTTTTAAAAGTTATGCAATACAAATAAAATGATTTGTATAATTGGGCATGAGGACTTAATGGAACTGTCAGGCGCCCTGGGAAACAGCCCACAGGCAAAGGACACAGAAGGACTCTGGATAGAAGGGGAGGAATGAGCTTTCCAAACTAAACAGAATAAAGCTTCTTCTACGTGGGTATCAGCATTCCCAGAAGATGTAGTTAAAGACATTTGAAAACTGCATAGCTTTGTATTGAAAGGCAATTGAGTGACAGTCTAGACTAGAGAATTGAAACCAATCCAGATTCCTCACCTGCCAAGGGCCTGGAACTGTATTTGGAATCTTGTGATTTGGGGCACTCTGTTTGCTATTACCTTGAAGATCAAACACTTGCCATGACTTGGAGCTCTCTCCCCTGGCTAAGTGGCAAGCTGAATGCTCAGCATCTACCAGGATGTGTACTGAAGGCCTCATGGGAAACTTAGGGCAGGATCCCACAAAGTTATAGGCATGAGACATAGAGGAGTCTTTCTATCTTTCTTATTCTTTGAGTCAGGGTCTTATGGAGCCCAGACTGGCCTCACAGTCAACATGTGGGTGAGGATGACCTTGAGTTTCTTGTCTTCCTAATGTCACTTCCCAAGTACTGGGATTATAGGCATCTGTCCACCACACTTAGAGGCAGACAAGTTCATTTATCTATCTATCTATAGTTTTTTCTTTTTTTAAAAAATATTTAATATGTATACAATGTTCTGTATTTTAGTTCATATACCCGCACAACAGAAGAGGGCACCAGATCCCATTATAGATGGTTGTGAGTCACCATGTGGTTGCTGGGAATTGAACTCAGGACCTCTGGAAGAGCAGCCAGTGCTCTTAACCTCTGAGTCATCTCTCCAGCCCCTATAGTTTGTTCCAGACAGGGTTTCTCTCTGCGTATCCTTGACTGTCCTGGACTCACTTTGTAGACCAGGCTGGCCTTGAACTCACAAAGATCTGATCACTCTGCCTCCCGAGTGCTGGGATTAAAGGCATGCACCACCACGCCCAGCTATTTTCTATTGTAATCAAGACATCAGGAGCACACCTTTATTCCCAGCTTTTGGGGGGGCAGAAACAGGCAGATCTCTGTTGAATTTGAGGCTCCCAGTGAGGGGTGTTTTTTTTTTTTGGTTTTTCAAGACAGGGTTTCTCTGTGTATCTCTGGCTGTCCTGGACTCACTTTGTAGACCAGATTGGCCTTGAACTCACAGAGATCCGCCTGACTCTGCCTCCCAAGTACTGGGATTAAAGGCCTGCGCCACCACGCCCGGCCCCCAGTGAGTTTTATGTCTGTGTGTGTGTATATGTGTATGTGTATGTATGGAAGGAAGGAAGACAGGCCTAAGAAGGGCCTCTTGATCCAGCCGACTCTGTAAGCCTCCTGCTATAGGCTGGGGCTAGGCAGGTTTGGATTTTACTCCATGAAAGCTGCAAGGACATGGAAAGATTGATCATTCTTGCAGAGTTGTGCAGAGTGAAAAGGAAAATCAAATGCAGGTAGACCTCCTGTGAAAGGCAGGTTTTAAACTAGGCCTTGATGGGTCCCAGGATGTCGGGATAGCTATGGAGGCCCACACTGGTACCCTTTCCCCATCCAAAGTATGCCTCTGAAGTGAAGTCCACTGCCTGGAAGGCAAGCTGTGAGGTGTGTGAGGGGCACAGTGAGATGAAGGGGAGGGAGGGATAGGAAGACCATGGTTTCCCTCTAGCCCTAGGGTTCAAACAGGAGCCTGTTGAGACCTGGCTGCTCTGATGTACTCTGTATTGTAAAAAAGTGTTCTCAGACTGTGACTAGTCCTGAAATACTGTATTTTACAAGCAGTTTTGTAAAAAAAAAAAATATGATTACTACTAGCTGAGGGGGCATGCACACATGCCATAGTATGTGTATGAGTCAGGCACAACTTTGTAGACTCAGTTTCCCTTTAGAGGCAATCCAACTTCTCTATCCAGGTTCTTCAAAGAGCTGCAGGCCTGGGGGTGGGGCACAGGCAAGGGAGGCTAGCAGAACACAGGAAGCCCCATCAGGAGGTTGTCTTTTGGTAAGGAAACACAGACAAAACATAGTTTGGAATTTTTTTTTTTTTTAACTACAGGTACATACAGAAAATACTCAAAGAAAATGCAAACCACAAAACTGACATGTAAGTCATTTCCAACAACCATAAAAACACTTTTTGCTCTGCTCTTTAGAAAATTACTTTTATTGTTTTGTAAATGTCTCACTTTGGGCAAACTGAGGATGTGGTGCTCACAGGCAGCAGGGATGAGACAGGTGGAAGGAGGGTGAGGCCTGGCTTGGCCTATGCAACCCCCTCTGGCAGCCTCCCCAATACCTGCTGAGGCTGAACCCCTCTCCCATTCTCAGAGACAACAGATAAAGAACCAGGTTAGGACAGCAAGATAACAAGATTCTGGACATAAGCCAGTAGATATGGTGCCCCCTCCTCTTAAAAAAGGGCCCACAATGACAATGCTGAAAGGTCTGTGTGCCAGTCCCTAGCATAGCCAAGAGACATAATAATAGTATTCTCCATGTCTGGTTCCTCTGGGCTGGAAGGTCCAACTGCTACACATGGCATGGCGTAGGGTCACACTGAGCATGTCACTAGGAGGCCTTAGCAGTTCTCCTGCATATCCTTAGACACACTACACCCCTAAGCAGGTCTCACGTGGGCACTGCCCCTAACCCTGTGTGCCTTGTGGTACGCCTCTCAGCCCACACACAAATACTCAAAGCTCTGTTGCCTCTAAGCCTGTACCAGCCCAGCTTTCCTTCTCATGCCCACTGTGTCCCAGGCAGCTTGTGCCCATGGGGAATAAGCCTTCAGGCTGCTCTCTCTGAGTCAGTCTCTCACACGTCCAGACATGGGTCATTAGGGCACGCTGGCCCTGCCCTGTCTTTTCATACACCATCACCTTGGAATCTAGAGGGACTCCCAGAGGGGGCCCTCTGTTTTCCAAAGATTCTCTGTGTCTGCCAGGTGGGCATGCTTGAGGAGCTGCCCCTAAGGGCAGAGGGGCTCAAGGAGCTGCATCTGAGTCAAAGGTCACTGCTCCCACGTGCTGGAATCTGGCATGGGGTCCTTTGTAGTAGAGAGAAGCCAAATATGGGCCTTTCCAGCCCTCCTGGCCAGAATGTTTGCAGAAGAGAACTTCCACAAGCCCCATGCAGGAAGTCAAACAAGGTGCTGAAAAACTTTCAGCCTATGAGAAGGCAGGAAAGCCTGGCTGTGCTTGGGAAAGCAGATGGGGCCTGTACCCCGTGTCACAGTTCCTTGTCTCCACGTCTCTCAGCCCTTCGTTCTCTTGAAGGTTAGGGTGGAACATCAGTACTTGCACCCACATGGCCAGGGTTACCCTGTCCCATTCCTTAGCTTGGAAGGCCCAGGGCCAGGCAGTTTGCATGGGTTGGTATGGACTATTTTGAGGCGTGTGAAGGTCTGGTTAGGGCAGAGGAAACCAGTTCTTTGGTATTAAAGCAATGAAAAGCTATGATAGAAGAGCCTCATCTCCTAAGCAAAGATTGAAGGAGGCAAGTCCTACCCATCTCAGTATCTCTGAGGAATCCAAGGAAGAAAGGACCAGGGCCTAGCCCTATCAAGCATGACTGCTTCATATCCTGTGAGGCCCTAATACTTGTCTTGCTCACAAGCACCACTCAGCACCTGTGATGTGAATGGCCTTTGTTGCCTAGGCAATAAACCATGCTGCTCTGCCTTGGTCCTGTGGTGCCCCTGCCACCACTAAATTCAAGTCTCACAGACAATGGCTGCCTCCTTGGCACCCTGAGGACACCTGGCCCTCTATGTTGAGTAATTGAATGGATTCTTTCTCACTAAAATTGCATCTCTTAAAGAGCCTATAAAGTTTAATTTTTTTCTCCTGGAAAAGACAGAATTTCACCCTGCATTCCGAAAACATTTGCTGAGCCCTACTAGCCAAGTCCTGCTTCCTTTGAGTGGTCCACGGCTCGGGGAGCCCAACCCTCTCTGGCTCACTGGCCAGGCCTTAGCCCCAACTCCTCTGGTAAGACTGTGAGGAAGTGTCTCTTAAGTCTCTCCTGGGATGCACGCATAGGTGCGGTATCAGGGACAGGGCAGGTTCTGACCACCAGGCCAAACCAAATCTCCCATCAAGTCCATTCACGACCACAACCTTCCCCTCCAACAAAACAGAAAGTAGGAAACAAGGCTGCCTTTTTAATTGCAATCAAATATGCTGTCTGAAGTCAGCCAGGGCCCCTAAGCCTGGCCAGGGAACCACCGTGCCACCTTGATATGAGGATGGGAGCTGGGTGAGGGTGGTTGGCTTCTTGCCCTCCTCACCACCTGTACCTGGGGAGCCCAGAGTACTGTTTCCACTGTAGTCAGCCCAGCCTCTGGCTGCCTGCAGGAGGTGGGAGGCAAAGGGGAGGAAGGTGAGCCAGAGGCAGGGACCCCGTTGCACCCGCATGCAGACTTTCTCAGTGTTTGATTTTGTTTTCCTCCTTTGCTAAAATGATCAGACAGTTGTGTGAAGCTGCTGCCAAGCCAGGGATGGGTGGGACAGCACTCCTAGACTGCAGCCCCTGTTCCTCAGGTGTCCTGGGCCCATCCTACTTCTGTATTTGGAACAGGAAGAGCCGCAGGTTAATGTTCTTGGCGGCCAGTAGCTTGTTGCACTCCACAGAGTCGATGATGGGCAGTGGCACATAGTCTGTCTCATTGCTCTCATTGGTGAAGACAAAGTGGTAGATGACAGGACTGATCCTCACATCATCATATGGGCCCTTGAGCAGAAGAAAAGAGCACTCCAGGGGCGCTGTGACCTTGCTCTTGAGAAGTAGCTGGAAGGAAAGTGTGCGCTTGCACGACAGGTTGGGGTTGCGCTCCGAGTCATTCACACGAGCCTTCAGGACCCATGTCTGGTTCAGTACTGTGAACCGTGGTGTTTCATAGTACAGGCGTGTGATGAAGTCATCAGTGCGATAAGGCCGGAACTGAACCTCTGTGGAGACAGACAGGGCCAGACAGTCCACTGTTAGTGCTGGGGAGGGCCAGGGGGGTGGCGCCTTCCCCAACAGGCCAAGGACAGGCTCAGCCAGGGAGGAAGGCAACTTACCCAGACAGCATGTTCTACTTGTCACAAGGTAACAAACACAATTATGGCAAATGGAAGTGCACAAGCTTTAGGGGAACAACTACAGAATTAACACCAATTAGCTGGAGAGTCCTGAGGCTGTGGGATATTAGGCCATATGGCCCAGGTGTGGTCAACCCACAGAGCCACCCTCCTTACCCTCAGCCCCCTGTCCCCGGAGGGGCGGGGTAAGCAGACACACAGACAGGATACAGTTCTGAGAACAAGTGCACTTTATTGGTTTGATACAAAGCTGCCAGAAAAGCCAGCAGGTGGGTATAGGATATCTGGTTCTGCCCAAGGGGAGTGCCAAGTCCTTGATGTTGCACTGTGGTGTGGATTCTGCCCGGCTGTCTGGGGCTGTCGCTTAGCAGGTAGACCTGCCTTTGCAGTCCTGTGGTTGGCACGTCCTGCTGTGGATGTGTGGGCTCTTAGGTAGCCAGTCCTTCCTTCATGAACATGGTTTCCCACCCAGCCTCTGCTGTAGCCACATGGCCTGGCCCACCCAGACCCCACAGGTCATGAGATCAGCCAAGGCTACTCTTACCCAAGAGCCATAGTTTCTGCTGATGCAGGCCCCTGGGCCCCTTTTATCTCAGGCCTGTTTGGGCTAGTCTAGGCAGCACGGCATGACTGGCTGTCCAAGACTGCCCTGGGTGCTGTGAGCTGGCCACCTGCCGTAGGCTGAGCAGCAGAGGGAATGGAGTTTCCCTGAGCGGCCCCAGCATCAGCAGGTGCTTCTTGTTCTCTGGCCCAAGTTGTGGCCTGGCTCCTGCACCCCGACATGTTCAAAGCTGGTGGCAGATGCCTGGGAGTCATGAAATCCAGTGAGCATAGGCCCAGTCCAGCCTACTCATTTGTGGGCATCCATTCCCAGTTCTACAGTTTGAGCTGAGACCCTCAGCTTGTTCTGGAGCCCTTGTCCCCGAACAGGTTCTTGCCAGTCTCAGGAGGCCCTGTGGCCTTCAATGAACATCTGTAGACAGGACCTAACTTGATGGAAAGGTCTTCTTGCTCAGCGCTCCAAAGGTAAGGCCCCAAAGTCCCAGACTGCCTAAACACACCCAATTTTCTAGTTAGACTCAACCACCCCAAATATGTGGAGCCCTATACAGCAGGGAAGGGTCATCTTGCTGGGGTGGTGGGCGGAGGGGTAAGGACAGGTGGGAAGGACCTCTGTAGGAGCCATGCGGGTATATCCCTCCTGCAAAATCTCCAACCTATCTTCTTCCCCAAAGCATCTTCCTGCCCATCTGGAGCTTGTCCAGAGCCTGGCCATCGGCGCAGCCTGTGCCCACTGCTCAGAGCCTACTGCCTCCCCTGCTTTTAACTGCTAGCCTTTTAGCCCCAAATAGCACCTATGACATGCAGGGGTATGTGGGGTGCCTCACCTGTGTAGCCAATTTTCTCAAAGCTGAGCAGGCTGAAGATGCTGTTGTAGAGCTGCATCTCCTTGCGGTGGCTCTGGTCCATCTCATCTAGGATCTCCATCAGCTCATTGCCTGTCTTGGTTGGGTGAGCACATGCAGCTTCGTGCACTGTCAGCTCATGGAAAGGGCCATGCCATGGGCAGCCAATACGCTTGTACTTGCACTGTGTCACCCTGGAAGGAGGTGAGAAGAGTGGTCAACTCTGTGGCTGGAGCAAATGGCCATGCCCAGTACTCTGATCAGAGGCTACTTCTGCCCAACCACAAACCCTTCCCTGTAGGACACACTCAATTATGAGCCTAGCCACTTAAAGCCCATGTAGGAACGTGTATGAAAGAGACTGAAGGACAGAGAAGCACTATAGCTACTATTGCCAACACACCTCCTGTGCCCAGTACTGATGTCTCTGCCTGGGAGTAAGTGGCTGCTGACCATGGCACTAGACTCCACATAGCCTCATTCTAGGAAAGCTCTTGGTGTCAGGGCCTTGCTAGGCAAGTGGCTGTTTCTACATGCTACGACTGGGTTGCCAAACATAAACTTTCCACTCAAACTTTCCAGAGCTTTTGAACTGATCCTGGTGTAGTGGATCTCCCAAGGGCCTACCCAACAGCCACTGAGAATCCTGGTGCGCCAGCATCATATCCAGAGAAAAACTAGTGTAGACCCTGACTATTTTCTGTGGAAAGGCATGCTCTTGCCAGCTGGTGCCTACAGGTTACTGGGCTACATGTGCTCCCCAGGATCCAGACAATGAGGCTGCCAGATCACAAGGCCACACCTTCACCCATGGTTACCTGTCCTGGCACTCCTCTTTCTGGTGCCTCTCGAGGAGGGAGCGAGGGAATTGACGAAGACAGAAGCCGCACTCGGAAGGCAGCTCACTCACAGCTTTCTCCACAGCCAGGTTCCGGCAGCAGAGGCTCTTACTGATCTCACAACGACAGTTGGGACATGTGGCCTGCTCCTCCTTCAGCCGGGCATCTGCTAGTAGGTGGATAAAACAGCCAGCGCACATCAAGTGACCGTTAGTACACTGCGAAGAAGGAAAGGGAGGTGAAGCTCAAAGACCTGTGGGATGCTTGCACACACACATGCCCACCCACACTCACTGGCTCCAGCCAGACCAGTTGTCCTGAGAGATTCTAGGTGAGGAGTACCTGCTGGTTCCCAGCAAACACTGACAGTTGCTCAGGGTATCATGCCAGGATAGAGCTAACTCTGGTTCTGTGAAGAGCAGGGTCTTATCTGGTCATGGGAGTCCTGGCTACATCTCAGGTAATCCTGGCTGGCAATTGACTTGACCACATCTGGGCTTGGAACCTGGCTTTTCCACTTTTCCCAACATAGGAGACTGGCTCTTGGCTTGACCTTGCAGGGACACCTAGCCAGCAGCTGTTCATGGGGTCATGGTTACTGCTGAGGTAGGCATTTTCCCCTTGGCTTTCAAAAGGCCGTTCATGTGGGGACTAGAAGTGGCTCAGGCTGAGATCAACCCTGGCCCCTCCATACCAGTCCTTGCTGATACACACAGGTGAGAACCAGCAGTTGTGACCAGGGAGGGTGACTACCTACTGAGACTGCTCCAAAGCCTACAGCAGGCTACGTCAGCTCAGGTTGAAGGCAGATAGGACCTGGTGCTGAGTTGGGCTGATATAGATGGGATCAGCAGGAACAGACCTGTTAGCTGGGGGGTCCTAGCTTACACAGATACAGGAGGTTAGAATTACTCTTATCCTGGGTCTCTTACTGACTCAATATACACTGAGTACCATTTGATGCCACAAGATACAGGAAGGGCTGAGAACCCTATACCAGGGAGAACTTCCACACTGCGAGGGACTCAGTGCTAAAGTAGAGAGCAATCAGGCTTACCATGCTAAGGCTACTCTGTACAGTGTGCATTAGGGAAAGAGACATATATAGACACTGCCTGACCATGCCAGGAAGATACATCTGCCATGTTTAATAAACCTTAACTGCCCTTTTATTGTTTCAGCAGCCTGAGTTCTCAGGAATGATGGAATCTACGTGCTGAAGACTGATAGTCATAGAGGCCTGACACTGAACCCATGCCCACATAGACACCACATGATTATTTCCAACCAACCTAAGTCTGGTTGGAAAATTAAAACATGCACATGAGGAGAGTAGCCTGGCTGAGCTTGGCTGAAGAGGATGTGGCAGGGGCCAGCCGGAACCAGGTCCAGCCACATTGCCTACCTGAGGTGCAGATGGAAAAACCAATCTCCCATGTCCATCCCTAGAAATCACTGGGAATGGGCTCAGGGTTGGAGCTGGGTATAGATGTGGCAGGTGCTGATCAAGGGCCCAAGTCATAGTCCTTTGCCATGGGACTTCCTGGGACAATGACTACTGTTCCTTCTGGAAGGTAGGAGGGAATACCACACAAAATTAAATGTTCATGTGTTTCAGAGAGGCCATCTTAGGATGCCCCCACAGAAGTGGGAAGTGATCACACAGCACCCTCCAATAACTTCATCCAGAAAGGGGAGTAGCGTAATCTCAGAACTCAGGAGGCATGGGTAGAAGCATGGACTGTCTGAGGCCAGCTTGGAATAAGAAGTAATTTCTGGGCCAGCCTGGGCTACATGGTGGGACCCTGTCTTAAGGAAAAATAAAAGAAATTCACTCAGCAAGACACAAGCAAGCACTAAGATTCCCAAGGACCTTGCAGCCCAACTACATTATGTACAGAGCTTTAGTTGCTTTCTGGTAACAAGCTACCTAAGGCTTAGATGAGCTCCGGGCCCAGGGCTGCAGTCACTTTCTGGGTTTACTAGCCTGAGTAGAGGGGCAACTGGCTGCAGGCTCAAGATATCTAAGCCAGGCTGAGGATACCTGCTGCTAATCTCAGCCGAGGCAGACTTGGAAAGGAGTCTTAGGCTCTCCTAATGGGAACCGAGGCTACCAATTTATCACTGCTCCTCAGTATCACTCCCGCTCCCCACTCTGAAAGTCACAGAGCCTGGCCTGGGTCTGGCCACATGGCCCATTCTCCTGGGAATTGAAGACTCTTATCAATTCCAAAGCACAGGGAAGTGGTGCTAACCCTGCTTTCCTCTGGATCCCTCTGGGCTTCTGCGGGAGTCTGCAAGGTTCGGGAAATGTGGAGTGTCAGAGCCCTGACAGTTCAGCTCTGTGGGAAGAACAAGGCCCAAGATGTTCTTTGGCATACTGGCCCAGCTCAGGGCCAAGACCCACCCACTTGGAGCCCCCTCAGCAGCCATTCAAGGGATGGTCTCTAAGTAAGCTCTACATGAATAACGCACTAATTTGGAGCCCTCCCATAACTTCCTGAGACCTAACTTCCACTATAAGTCCAGGACAGCCATATTTAGCTTAAGCTAGACAAACTGTGCCTATCCCACTGCCTATTCAGAAGTTAGCTACAGATGATTCCATAGTGCCAATCCCAGTACCTAAGCATCTCCAGAAACTACTACTGCAATGGCCAGGCCAGGTTGCCACCCCACTACCAATTAGGTAAACTTTGGCCTTCCATCCAAGATGACACTGCAGGTCTTTCCAGGCCTTCTTATGACAGAAACTGACTTGGAACTCACAAGGCTGAGCTTAGCTCTCAGCCTATAAGTCACCAACATTATAGACTTGGACTTATCTTCTTCTCTCTGTAGGTCTAAGTTTCTTCCCGAGCACAGAATGCACAGCAAAGCTTGACACTTGGATTACAGCAGCCTCAGAACAAATGCCACCCTTGCAGTTATCCAGGTCAAAGCTTCTGGGGCTCCATCCCCAGGGGGCTGAAGTCCCAGGCCCCTCTAAATGGTCCAGAAATAGCCACTGTTCTTGTACCCCAGAGACCAGGATCTAGCACCTTCCATTTTCCAACCTGCAGGCAGCTCACATGTACTCACCCTACGCATGCCCAGGGCAGGAGTGTTCTGGGTTCTCATTTGGGTGAAAGGAGCTAGATGGAACAGCTATGCTTAAGGAGAAGACCGTGCCCCTGAACCATGCATGAGCAGGTCTTAGAAATGGGTCCTCCACAACGTATAGTTGGTCCCAAGTTCCCTGTGGTCAGTCAGAATCTTTCAAGCCTGTACCACATGGTCTTGTAAATACTGGGGGGCCAAAATAGAGTATGGATAGCACCCAGACCCATAAGAACAGCCTACCGTCCTGCTCAGGGCAGGGCATCACGGACTCACAGACTCTTGACAGAAGTCTCTGGTACCCAAATGCACTAATACCAAGGCCCTGGTCAGCCACCTGGAGGCTGTTTTTTCTCTAGTCTTCCACGGTGTCCTGGATGCAGGTAAGGCTCCATCAGGCCCAGTGGCACCTTGAGGCTTGACCCAGCTTCTTGAAGCTCCATAGTCAAGTATGAGTCTGAGCAGAACTGGGTCCTTGTCCATGGGTATACAACCAGTATGGGGAAACAAGGATAAGAACCTTCCACTCAGGCTGGCTTTGAAGTTCCAGGCTAGCCGTAGCCAGGACTAAGATAGGCCCCAGTAACCCCTCAGAATGTGGCTTCTACTCAGAAATGAACACTGCTTAGATTTAAAAAGTAACTCAAAAGAACAAACTAAGCACGCACGCACACACATACAAGAAAAACAAAACCCTAGTTTCCAGAAAGCCTATAGTCCTTCTTTGGACACCTAAGCAGTCCTTTCCCCAAGGCTCTTTGCTGACTTAAAGAACTAATCATGGGCTGGAGAGTTCTCTCAGGAGTTAACAGCACCTGCTGTAGCTCACAGCCATCCATAACTTGTTTCAGGGGATTTGAAGCCTTGTTCTGACATCTGCAGGTACCAAGCACATGCGTGGTGCCCATACACACAAGTGGACAAAAGACTCATGCAAATAAAAATAAGTAAGGAGAAAGAGGAAAAAGAAAGAAGCATCATCATTCATGTCAGGGGATCCCAGGTCAGGTGTGTGAAAGGCCCTGGATATCAAGTAATCTCAGAAGGGGTCTTGGGCAGAGATGGGCTTTTTGTCCACCCAGTCTCTGATCAATGTTGAGAGGCAAAGCAAAAGCAGAACATACCATCTCTGGGGCAGAGTGGGAAAGGATGGGAATCCTTGTTGAAGGGAGAATAGAAGGCTCCACGATGGGTTTTGTTACGGTCAGGCCCAAGAGGATGCACAGAGGCAGGTCAGGATGTGGAGAGGGCAGCTCAAGTGGGAAACAGTAGGAGCAACAGCGGAACAAGTGACACAGAGCCCTCGTCACAGAAAGCATCCAGGCCCATACCAGATATAGCTGGGTCCACTATATTCTGTGGCAGAGGCCCACATAACTGATCCCTGACCTCCAAGTTTGTAAAGGGTGGGAGGAAGGAGCAGTGCCTTTGCCGGATGCAGAGCTAAGGGGCTGAGCCTGGTTGACACCCGAGGAAAAGGTCAAGGCTCTGTTTATCTTACAAAGGTCCATGCTGGGCTATACTTGAAGGACGGTAGCAGGAAAGCCGGGGAAGTAGGTCAGGGCTCAGGCTATGGCTGCAACATCCCTGGGACTCCCCCAAAGAAGGCACTTCCATGTGCAGTTACTGAGTGGTTACATTGTCCTCTGGCCTCATGAATACATCCAGAACAGGGAGCCAGCACAAACTGCCTGCCTGTCTATCTGTCCAGTCTGGATTAGCTAGAAGTTCTTGTGCAGGTTTCCCTCCGGCCTTCATGCCACCTACCAGGCTCTGCCATAGAGCTTGCCTGACTTTAGAAGGGTCCACCCTAGACTGAGGAAAGTGGCTACACACCTTGCCAGGCCAGTTGCCCAGGATATACCTAACACCCACACAGAAAACATCAAAGGATGCACCTGTTGTACCTGCTATAGTACTTGACATAGGCCTCAGGGATAAGAGCTACTTGGTTGATGGCCTTGGTCAGACAACCTGAACAAATTTCCTAGTTGGTGATATGCCAGCGTATGAGTATGGCCCATGGGAGCTGGACCTGCAGGTCTAATGGCTGTCTCATGAGCCCACATATACAGCCTGAGTCTGTTCTTGCCCACTTCCTAGTGCTTCCCTGGCAGCACAGGTAGCATATGTCCAGTACTCTCTCAAGTCACCGTGCACCTAGCCAATGCCAGCAGCCCATAGAATTTCCCCCATAGTGTCAGGCATAGCATAGTCACCCACTTATTTTCACCTAGCAGAGCATTGGAGTTAGCTCCCAGAATGCATAGCATGCTGGTGCTACCTGGAGCCAAGTGTTCTGCTGAGGTTAGGCAAATGTTGCCAGCAAAAGCTGAAGGTGGAAACTGATCTAAAGAGACAGCCCACGGACAGGAGTTAGACAAGAAGGCTAGCAGAAGACAAACAACTGAACTCAGGCAGAGGTAGTGGTCCACAGTGGATCCTAACCAGGGATATTCCCATAACATCTGTGCTCAGATTCTCTGAGAAGACTAGACAAGAACCCTGGAGAGGCCTGGCTGGTACCTTGGTGGGGATAGCAACATGACCCTCCAGGCCTGCACTGCACATGGTAGGAGACAGCCATGAAATGTTTCTGGCAGCATTCCTAGATACTAGGAAGCTTCCTTCCTTCCTCTTGCTACACTCCCATTTTACATATTATCTGTAGGTAGTCAAAGTTCCAACATTTGCCCAAGACTTTTCCAAAATCACATATTCTACAGGATTCTCCCAGTCTTTGCTCTAGGTACTAACTAGGCAGAAGGGAGGTGGGAAGGAGGCTAGTGGCTGAGCTTAGATATAAATGTCAACGCCTGTAGCTACTCTGGGTCACCAAATGTGCTCTCAGGGAACCCTTGTCACCTTCAGCCTCGGACAGTACCTGGGAAAGCAGCCCTTCCACACTCACACTACTCTATTACTCCCCTTGGCTGCCTGACTTCAGATGCCCAAGCCAGAGCAACTCCTAACATAGTGCAGACTGGCCTGAACCAGCTGGTCTCATTAGTCACTCTGGGCAGAAGCAGAACTGTGGCTCTCTATGTAGACCAGGAGCCAATATCATGTGGCCTACCATCATGCCAGGATCAACCAGGAAACCTCTGAGTTCCTTGGGACCCCCTTCCATTGTCCTGTCTTACTGGACTCTCACTAAATCCTAGGAAAGGAAGAGCTCTTCCACTAAGAAGGACCAAGAGGCCATGGCTGGGCTGTGAGCAGGTTCTGATGGCCCCTAAAATGAGAGGTAAATACTGGTGCTGGAATTAACAGCTGTGGAAAATGCACCTCTAGCTGGCCCCAGCCTAACAACTAGGAGGGTGAGCCTCCCATCCAGGTCATTGGGATCCCCCCCCCCAACAACTTCAGGCCAAGGCAGAAAGAACATGGAGATCCAAAAGGTGGGGAATTAGCTACACAGACTAGACCTATACTGGCCTTCAGCCAGGTCCTCTGTCTAAAGAGCAGCAGGGAAACAGGCCCCACCAGCCACTTTTAGCTCCCATAAGTATAAAAAAAGCTGATAGAGTCATTGCTTTGCTTTTGAAAGAGGTTGGGAACTAAGGTAGAAAGAGACCAGGGGGAGGTGGACAGACATTTCCCACTGAACCGGAGGCCTGCTCTCTTTTACCTGAGAGCGGACATGTTAGATCCACATAGACCAGGACTCTGAGTCCTACTGGCACACTGGCTCTTCAGATGGGAAGGGGTAGGACAAAGTTCCTATGCACTGGTAACCCTGGAAGCCAGCTTGGCATGGATGAGGTGGGCCTGAGTAGGAAACTGGCCAGGCTAGGGCAGGAGAAAGTACCCAGACAGTAAGGTTTGTTGCAGGTGGCTTCCTTCAGAAGAAGTCAGGGCTCCATAGGGCACAAAAGAAGATATACTTATTTCTCAGATATGGAAGGACACTCTTGGAGGTGTGTGGCTGCCAGAATTGGACCCTATCTCCAGTAAAGAGGCTTCTTAATGAAGTAAGGGGCAGTTTTGATGAGCAGAAGAAAAGGTGGGCGGGCACCTGTTCACACATCCCTGCGTGGTCAGCTGAAAAGGATCTGGGATGAACCAGAAGGTGAAGACAAGAGATCTATGAAGGCCAGAGGAAATTCAGACTGAGAAGTAAAGAGCGCCACAGAATACAGACAACGAGGTTCAGAGCAAGAAAAGACAAGGAGCCTCGAGACATGAGCGAGGTTTCGTAGGCCTGGAAGGTGGATGTTTGGATAGGAAGGGTTCCCGGCCACCGGCCACCGGCCACCGGCCTCCAGGCGACGCGGCGCCGGGCCCGGCCGGCGGCCCTACCTGGTACACGGAAGCCTTGGGCAGGTCCAAGCACACGGTGCAGCACAGCACCGAGTAGAGTCGCTCCTCCAGCTTTCCGCTGCCCGCTGCTACCGCCGCCGCCGCCGCCTCGGCCGCCTCGGCCGCCCGCAGCCGCTTCTTGGGCGGCGCGTCAGGGTCGCCGGCCGCCTCCTGAAGCTGCCGAGCGCCGGCCAGGCCTGCCTCGTCCGGGAGCCCAGGCCCCGCCGCCTCGCCTAGAGCCGCCGCAGCCGGCCCTGCGGCAGCCCCAGGCCCGGCCCCTACCCCGACCCCGGCCGGCACCGCACCCGCGGGCCCCGCAGCCGAGCCACCCCCGCCGGCCTCCTCGGCGCCGGACATCGCGGCCGGCCGGCCCGGCGGGCGGGTGCCGGCGCGCTCGCCGGCTGGAAGTTAGGGTCGCCGCGCGCCCCTGCCGGCTTCTCGCCGCCGCGGCGACTCCGCAGCCTGCCCACCGTGCAGCTGCCTCAGTGGGTCCGGCCCGCACGTCGGCTTGCAGCCGCCCAGGCCACCAACCACGGCGCGGCCGCCATCTTTGTTTTCGCTGCGGAGCCCCCCCCACACCACCGCCCCCTCGTCCTCCTGGTCACGTGGGATCCACGCGAGCCAATGGTAGCGCCGCGAGGGCTAAGATGATGCGGCGGCTACCGCCAATGGACGAGCAAGAAGCCAGGAGGGCCCACCCACTCTAGAAGGTGAACAGAAGGGGGTGGGGTCCGGGAGGCTGGCGGGGAGAGGGGGTTGGCGAGGCCGGGATGGGTAGGGGGCCCGACCCCGGGACTGGAGAGGCATCCAGACTTCCGACTACTCGAGAGTGCAAGGCGCCCCTAGACTCCCGTGTCGGGGTGTGCCTGTGCCATTGTCCGTAGGGATTCGAGCTTGCGTGCGCCAGGCTTTGGCCTAGCTGACTAGAGTGGAAAGGGCACGAACTTGAAAAACCCAAGGACCATCACTCTTGGCTCGGGATAAAGGTCAATAAGCCGCAAGTGCAGGAACTGCTAAGGATTGGGTACACTACACTCCCTAACCCACCTTTTCATTCTAGCCCCAGGGTTGGAAAAAGGGGCCACAGAGGAAAGTGAGGGTCTTATACGATGCGTCTTGCACAGACAAGAGGATGTCAAACAGTAGTAATCAAGTCACTCCAGAGAAGGAATGTGCAGTTCCTGGGAACTGCTGAGGTACAACCTTCTTCTGCCCTTTAGTAACTCAGCCATCAGCTTGTGAGAGTCACTGCCCCAGAGGGCCACCTGCCAGGTCCACCAAGGATATATGCAAATCTACTATGTCCTAGGAAACCAAGGCCCAGACCTCAGCAGAGAAATTCTCTTTTCTTTCTTTCATTTTTTTGATGCAGGGTCTCATTATATGTAGCACTGGCCATTCTGGAACTCACTTTGTAGGCCAGCCTGGCCCAGAACTCACGGAGATCTGCTTGTCTCTGCCTCCCAACTGGAATTAAAGGCCTGCACCACCATGCCCAGCACACTGCCCAGCAAATCTGCCAGAATGCCAAGGTGAATAATGCTTTATGCTAGTTTGCAGCGCATAACCCCTTCTCCTTTACTCAGGGAAATCAGCTGATGTCCTGGAGGCCTTAGGGAGCCAGCTGAAGAATAAACATATACCATACTCCTGTGTGTTCCTAAGGTTTATTGGGAATCAGGCCTCAGCAACCACGTTCCTCCCAGAATCAGGCCCAAGTGTGCTGACGACCTGGCCCTTATATTCTGGTTTAGGTAAGTTTCCGACACATGCATGAGCAGAGAAGGGATAGCACCCAAGCTCTTCTCCATTAGTGACTCTACAGCAGGCCTACTTCAAGAGGAAGGAAAGCGTAGCCCTAAGACAGAGGCTCCAGATATAGGCCAATAGGACAGAAGTAGTGCCTGGGACAGAAGCCCTGCCTTGCTGTGGCAGCCCCACTATTACTCCCACTGCAGGCGCTGGGTGTGCAGGGCCCTGCAATAGGCCCAACTGCCTGCAGCCAGGGCCCAACGGCAGACATCGTCCTTCGGCAGCAGCAGCAGCCTGTCCTCTTCCAGCCGGCTCAAGAGACCTGCTACACCCAGCATGGCACCCCCCCACATCCCATAAGTGTTGGCTGTGAAAACAGCTACAATGAGGATGGTCACTGCGACCACCAGCAGCACCGCCTGCCCAGCTACAGAGCACCCTTCAGGGCCAAGGTGGTCACCGGCCACTGCCAGCACCATGCCTCCTCCCAGAAGCAGGTTGGCAGAAGAGCAGTCCCCATTCACCCAGTGAAAATCAAAGGCCAGAAGAGGCAGACCGATGACGGTGGCAACCCAAGATCCGGCGAGACAGTCTTCATGTGTGTTCAGCCCTGGGGCTAACATAGTGATGGCTGCAAAGGTCTGGAGCAGGAAGCCAGCAGCAGCTCCTCGACTGGACTGTTGACAACGGGAAAGATAGACAAACATGTTAAGGGAAAACGAGCCAGGAGTCACATTTTTTTTTTTTTTTTTGGTTTTTTGAGACAGGGTTTCTCTGTGTATCTCTGGCTGTTCTGAACTCGCTTTGTAGACCAGGCTGGCCTCGAACTCACAGAGATCCGCCTGCCTCTGCCTCCCAAGTGCTGGGATTAAAGGCGTGCGCCACCACCGCCCGGCTCAGGAGTCACACTTTTAAATAGGAAAGAATTTGGGACTGTCAAGGAGGTCCAGACCCCGTGCATGGATGCCTCCCACCACCCTCTTTCTGGGTGCAGGGATCTACATAGTTTGTGAAAGTAAGAATATTCACCTGTACAGAGCTCACAGCTGCATGCAGAGACACCCCTGCCAGCACCAGGTGGGACAGAATGGTGCCCAATTCACTCCTAGAATTGGAGTCCATGACACCTTGAACAGTAGTGAGTTTGAGGAGCTAGGAAAGGAATCTTCAGATTTGGAGAGAACTCACAGAGGCTGGCAATTTGGAGTGAAGCTCTTCGGGAATCTTAAGTTCCAGAGACCTTTGAATAGATGTTAGAAGAGATTCAGTCCCAGACTTTTTGGAGCCCTGAGGTCACCGAACTTACCTACAGGGAAGAAGGACTAATTTGCCGGCAAAGGGGAATGGGATCGGAATCTTGGCGCCCAAACCGGGTGTCAGGCCAGAGACTCGGAACGGCAAGACGCGCAGTCTCTTGCTGTGGCCTAGGCCGAGTTCTACCACTTGGAGAGAAACGATCTTCCACGCCGAGATAGGAAAGGAGCAGCAGCGCCGGCCTGCCTGCGACAGGCAGCGCGCAACAGCACCTGGCGACGCGGAGCCGACGGCCCGACCCTGCCTACCTACAACAGTCAGCCCCGCCTCCTAGCCTGCTCTCTGGTGGTGCTTACCGGAGCGGCCAGCTTACCTCCACCAACGAGAGGAGCTCGGGCTAGAGAGGCAGGGCTGGGCTGAGGGAGGTTCTAGAGGGGTGGGGCTGGAAGGGTGGAGGTCAGGACCAGAAGATGTTCAGTACTGGTTTGTGTTTCAGATAAGGTCCCTCTATGTAGCCCTACCTGTCGTGAAACTTGCTGTACATACTAGGCTGGCCTCGAACTCTCAGAGATCCACCTGCCTCTGCGTTCTGAGAGCTGGAATTAAAGGCATGAGTTACTACCCACCGGCTTCACTACAGGTTTGCTCGTGCACCGGGATTGTAAAGGGTCCAGGGTCTGAGGCGGGGATGTAGGCGGGGTTTCCGAAGAGTAGGATCAAGGGGTCTAGGCGGAGCTATTAGTGGAGGGGGGTGGGGCTTGGGGCTAGGTTGTGGGAGGGGCGAGGTTGTGACCGAAGGGAGGTCTGGGTTGGATTGGGTCGGGTTCTCGGAAGGAGTGGAGTCTAAGCTAGGCTACCCGGGCAGAAGAGGTTGTACACTTGTGTGCTGAAGGCTCTGTTAGTGTGCGCGTACCTTGGTGGAGTCTCCGCGGAATTCTCAAAAGCGGCTAGACAGCCTTTGGAGCTCTTAGCACCCACTATTTGCGAAATAGGGAATGAAAAACGCTTGCCAGGACTTTAAGGACAGATTTTTGCAGCTCCCCGCGATCGCCCCGCATTGTGCGCCCTCCACCCGCAGAAGATCGTCCGTGGGGGCGGCCGCCGCGAGCATGCGCATGGGCACTGCGGCGGGCGGGTGCGGAGTCCTGGTGCGGGGACGCGGGGCGGCGCGAAGCGGTGCTCTCTGCCGCCCCGCGCCCCCATGTACGCCTTTTACTCTCTGCTCATCTACATCTTCTACAGTCTTTTCCGCAGGGATGGCGGGGCTGCGGCGGCCGCGGACCCCGGGGACCCCACCCAGGTGAGCGGAGTTGCTCTGCATCACGGTTATCATCATCCTGAGATCTAGTCGTGGCCGACGTGTGCACCTTATGTCCTTAGGCGCTGGCTCTGGGGAATTGGACTGTTCCGAGACCAGTTTTGTCTCTGTCTAGGGCTTGAGGTCATAGACCTCAGCCCCAACCCCTTGGCCCATTTCAGAAGGGAAAGGGCCAACACATGCTGCCACCACCCTCAACTGGCTCCCCATGCTCTCTTCCCAGAGAAGCGGCGGCAAACCTAGGGGTCGTCGCCGCCCCGATCAAGTCACATCAGAACTGTGGACCGAGCTGAACAGCTTGTCGGGTAGGTAGGTGCATGCCAGGAGCTGCTGGGGAAGGATCTCGGGGAGCCTACAGTTGAAGTGCTGTGGCCTCACTTGGAGGGAGAATGGCCTCCCTTCCAACTAGTGATACGAAATGCTTCTTCCTTCCACTTCTTGGCCTCAAAGGCTGCTCAGAATCTGAGGATGGTGGGAAAGGAGCCCAGAGTGGAACAGCAGAGGTGTCCCTGGAAGAGGCACTCATGCGCCTTGCTGAGTTCCTCTCTCTCCAGTTGGGGGCAGAAGAGAGCTGCGGGACTCCTTCTGGCATGGGCAAGGTGAGCATCACGGTCTCCAGCGATTACTCCCTTCCCTAGCCTCTGTGCTCCTCACACCTCCAACTCCTCTGCTTCTTATTTCCTTCCTTACAGCCTGGTGAGGTCCCCCCACTGTTGACAGTAACAAGTCAGCTCTTGGCCCTTCTGGCATGGACACGGAGCCCCAGGGGGAGGCAGGCCCTGCTCCAGGGGACTCAGCCAGGCAGTCCAGTGCAGTCTTCCACTCTAGATGGTTTGTAAAGAGTTTCATTGTGGAAGGAACATGGTCTACTAGAATTGGCTCTGCTTTCTAGGCCAAACATTTCCTTACTTGTAACTGGACTCACCCCTCTCCAGGGGCTCTGTCACAAGAAGAAAGCTCCTCTCAACCCACTCCCATCCTGGATGAGGTACCAAGGGAAGAGACCCAGGAGCATCAGCCTCCACAGTTGGAGGATGAACAGAGAGCTTGGCAGCGGTTGGAACAGCTTATTCTTGGACAGGTAAGGGAAACAGGAGCAGCAGGGACTGGATGGGTGTGAGATCCAAAAAGGAGTTCTGTCCTGTCTCCGATTCCTCCATAGCTGGAAGAGCTGAAACAGCAGCTGGAGCAGCAGGAAGAAGAGCTGAGCAGGCTGCGTCTAGGAGTGGTAAGGCTTTGGGGTGGCCATAGGAAAGAGGGCATAGGGAATTTCAGGTGGCTCCTGATGATATCCCTCTCTGTCAGGGGGTGACAGATTCAGAGAAAAGAGTTCAGCATCTCACACTGGAGAATGAAGCTTTGAAACAGAGCCTGAGCCTTACTCGGGACCTCCTGCTGCACTGGGGGCCTGGCCCCCTCACCAGAGCCCCACAGGTACCCTGCTGTTTGGCTGCTGTGGCATCTGCACTGCAGGCTCCTGTACACCTGATGTCCAGCAACAGTACCTAAACCTCCTCCGGACTTTGTGTTTGCTTTAGTAGGGGGCCATCTCTAACTCTGGGCAAACTCTGGGACAGTCTTTGCAGGGTGGTTCCATCAGTGAGACTGATGCCCACAGATCACACCCCCACCCTCTTCTTGGTCTCTCTGAGTAAGACTGGGACAGGGGGCCCTGCATGGAGATGAGTGTCATAGTTTCAGCCATTCTTGTCACTCTTGATTTGGCCTGAGAGAGAAATGGAACTATAGGATACCCTTTCCTGAGTTTCCATTTGGCTCTATGGCCCATCTGGCTCCCACTCTCCTATAGGAGGAGGCAGGGGCACTGTTGGAGCTGCAGGGCCAGCTTCAAGAGGCCCAGGACACTACAGAAGCTCTTCGAGTCCAGGTGGGCTAGGGGACCCAGGGATAAGGAGGGATGGGAAGCTGGGAGGTAAAGTCTGGAGCAGGGCCTGGTTGGTGACTGTTCCCTCAGTGATAGACATGGGGTTTGGGAGGGACAGCTGGGGGTACAGGAGATGCAGCTGCAGAGCCTTCGAGGGGCCCTCCAGCAGCTCCAGCAGGAGACAGAACAGAACTGCAGACAGGAGCTGCAGCAAGTTCATGGACAGCTGGCAGGTAAGGGGTAGGAGAATGTGGTTGCTGAGAAAGCACTGGAATCTGTTCTTTTCCTCTCAATGGCCTTTCTCCTCTAGGACTTCGGGCTCGGATGGCCAGCCTCCGTCAGGGCTGTGGGGACCTCCGAGGACTGGTCAGCACCTTTACCCAGAGTTGTCAGGGCTCGCTAAGTGAGGCCCAGGGCCAGGTCAGGATCCCTCCTCTCCAAGTACCTTCTCTATAAGCAGTCTGTTCACTATTCTTCCCAGGGGAACCTCTGTTATTTCCCCTTCCCATCCTTCAGGAGCTGCCTGTACCAGTGAGTCAGTTGTTGGCACTTGGATCAGGATAATTTTTGAGTGAACCAAAGTGTCCTCATTTGGGGGGGAGTGGTAGGAGTGTCAAGACAGGGTTTCTCTGTATATCCCTGACTGTCCTGGACTCACTCTGTAGACCAGACTGGCCTCAAACTCATAGATTCACCTGTCTCTGCCTCCCAAGTGCTGAGATTAAAGGTGTGTGCCACCACCACCCAGCAGTGTCCTCATTTCTGTACTGTGAAAACTGACAATTGCTAAGAAACCCAGAAGGACAGATGATAGAATGAATATTCTTACCTGTGATTCCTATTTCAGATCCATTGAATGATGCCTTCAGGGGTCCATACCCACCCACTGAAAGTTGTCTGTTTTTTGTTTTGAGACAAGTTTTCTCTGTGTAACAAGACCTGGCTGTCCTGTACTCACGCTGTAGACCAGGCTAGCCTTGAACTCACAGAGATCCACCTGTCTCTGCCTCCGGAGTGCTAGGATTAAAAGCATACACATGCCCCACACCTGACCCCACTGAAAGTTGTATGCCGCTACAACTGGTCGTATTGCTCTCAGCACCCCACCTCACTAGGAGTTGCCTGGATACCTTTCTCTGTTTTTCTCACAGGTATCCTGGGCCCTTGGGGCTCTGTCAGCTGGAGGGGCTAGGACTCAGCTCCCAGAAGGGCAGCAAAGACCCCCAGCTGAATGCTCAGGGCGGCTTTTGGAACTCAAGGGTGAGATTGGCTTTGGGAATGGAGCAGCAGAGATTACAGGATGGAAGAGCTTTCTGTGTTTCAGGGCTAAGGAGGCAATTTGCTGATATGGTCCCCAATGCAGGGAATATTCGTGTTCTGTGTCGGCTGAGACCAACTGAAGGGATACCTTCCAGCCTGGTGTGCGTGGAACCTGGACAAGGGGGGACCATCACCACCTGCTACCGAGGGCGCCAGCATCGCTTTCGCCTGGACTGGGTCTTTCCTCCAGATGCCAGCCAGGAGGAGGTGACAGCCACCTTTGCATCTGTCCTGGCCCTTCCTCAGACTCCCCTGGATCCAGAAGAGGCCCATTCCCTCTTCCATGGCTGTCGAAATACCTAGAAGGTGGGAGGCTGGGCTCCATCAGGGAAGGGAGCCACTGAAAGTCTGTGGAGGCAGGATTGGCTGCCCAGCTGAGTGCTAAGGAAAATGAACCTGCCCAAGGTGGGTTATAACTTGTGTAGAACTGGCTGCAGATCAGGGATGGGTACCACAATGGTGAAGACAGGGCTTTGATCCTATGAGTGATGGCTTGGAGCCCCTTCTGCCCAGGCTACATTGACATAGCCTCCTTCTTACGACCCAGGCTCTGCCCATCTGTGAAGGCAGAGCCCCGACTTGCTTGGTGACCCTCAGGCGGGTCATGTGAGAGCATGTGTGATAACTGAGCAGGGCAGCTGCCCGCCCCCGTGCTCCCCCACTGCCCCGCTCCCACCCTGCTCTTCCCTCTCTTCTGGCCAGACACCATTGGAAAAGCAGTCTACCCCAACTTGCTTCATACATGGTCTCCATTTGCACATATACTGTGGTGCTGGAGATTCTATGACTGAGATGGAGGCTCAGAGCTGAGAAAGGATTAGGTAAGGGACAGAGCTGGCAGTGAAGACTCAGGCTACCTGCTGGTCTCAGAGACATTCTCCATTACAGGGATGCACTGTAATGTAGAAGTGTTAACCAGGGAATGGAATGTGGATTGTAGGGCTTTCAGTTGTCCCCTGAAACACCCCCCATACCCTTCTGTAGTGTCTAGCAGGGACAGACCCACCTCTGACTGATTTCCCACCTGCCTCTGTCTGTCCTATACTTGCCCTTGGCATCACCCACTACCCCAAACTGCAACCATGCATGGCTCCCTACACTTTTCTATTGTACTCTGGGCAGCCCGGACTGGGTCATTAATCTAACAAACTGGGCCAAACGTATCTCTCATGAGATTTCCCACCTGGATCCCCCATTTTGCACCACACAGTCCTGAACTTTTCACCCTCACTCTGGTAATTCTAGACATTGTTTATATGGTCATCAATCATAAGTACCAGCCACTCAGTGAGGGCCTTCTGGTATCAGAGTTGGCCATGTAGTTACTCAAAAGGCCATTATTATGTCCACAGCAGTTCTGCCCAATTGGTTGAATGTTTCAGCCTCATGTCTCCCTCAGCTCTTGACCACTGTTCTCCTCCACCCCACTCCCCAGGACCTCCTAAGTGGTTTCTAGGATTCTACATTCTCTGCCAGGCTGTTCCTTTGTGTTGTGCCCCCACACAACCAATTCTTAGGGCATGTGCTATGTGAAGGGAGGGAGTTACACTTTGCTCCGATTTTGATGATTGCACTTACTGCCCCTCCAGGTCTTGAATAGGGAAATAGGGAATGACTGAGGACACACACCTCTCCCACCTGTTTTTTGTCCTCAGGTCTTCAGGCAGCTAGAGCCAGCTGTGTTGTCCTGCCTCCAGGGGTACAGCGTCTGCATCTTCACTTATGGTCAGACTGGGACTGGGAAAACCTACAGCATGGAGGTAGGTTGGAGCTCACACTTGGGGGTGGGAGGTGGGAAAACGCAGGGGTTTGTACGAGAGTTCAATGTGGCACTGCACACTGTCCTCAGGGCCCACCTGAGGACCCTGGCATAGCTCCTAGGGCACTGCAGTTGCTGTTCCAGGAGATGGGGACTGGAGGGCACCACCATGTGACCCTCAGCATGGTGGAGATCTACAACGAGGCAGTCAGGTCAGGGATGCGTGGGCGGCTTTCTCCTTGCCCCTGACCCAGGGTTCCACAGCCCCCTTTAGAATCCATAGAACCAAACCCACCCTTTCTCACCAGGGACCTCCTAGCTACAGGGCCTCCAGAGCGCCTGGTAGTGAGGCAGGGACCTGCAGGGCAGGGGGGAATTCAAGTGGCTGGCCTCACACACTGGGACGTGCCTAACCTGGAAACCCTGCACCAGGTAAGGCTGCCCTCCTTGGCCCCTGTGTGCTCCCACTTAGGGGCAGGGACTATATATATATAGTCCAGGCTAGCCCTAATGCTCTACTCTCCAGATGCTGAGTCTGGGGAGGAGCAACCGAGCTACAGCAGCCACGGTCATGAACCAGCACAGCTCCCGCTCCCACGCCTTAGTTACGCTGACTTTACGTGCGGCATCTCCACCTCGTGCTCAGGGTATCACAAGTACCTCTGGTTGTACTTAATTCCTGCTGGGTTTCCAGCTCATTAGAGGTCTCCCTCCACATTGGGTTCATTTGCACCTGCAGGCACACTACACTTGGTGGACCTGGCGGGATCCGAGCGCGTGTGGAAAGCGGGGGTGGCCACCATGCCACAGAGAGACCCGAATGGTGCTCGGCGTCTGCGAGAGGCCCAGGCAATCAACCGCTCCTTGCTGGCGCTAGGCGGAGTGATGGCCGCGCTCCGAGCTCGGAGACCCCATGTGCCCTTCCGCGACTCACAGCTTACACGCCTGCTACAGCCAGCGCTCGGCGCGGGTACCACTGCAGTTCTACTGCTGCAGGTGGGTCCTTGGGCTGGTGCAGGCCTGAGGCGCTGCCCACCAGGACTATGTATGAATGTTCCTCTCTTATAGATCTCCACTAGGACAGAAGATCTCGGGGAGACCATCTGCTCGCTCAAGTTTGCTGAGCGAGTGGGTCAAGTGGAACTGGGGCCAGCCCGGCGCCGCAGAGCCTCACGCTCTGGAACCCCTTCTCTCAGCACCGACACCCCACTCACTGGAACTTCCTGCACCCCTACACCATCGCCTGGCAGCCCTCCGAGTCCAGGCCCCAGCTGTTCTGGCTTGACTCTGGAGCCTCCAGGGGCCCTGCCTCCCTAGATCTGCGTCAAAGCCCTTCGAATCGAACTAGGCTTAAGAACATACCTCTGCTGGCAGAGGCAGCAGTAAAGAGCCTATACCCCATCTCCCAGGTCAACCTTTTTTTAAAAAAAAACCTATGGGGCCCTAACTGCCCCCCACAGTCCCACAGTTTCCCCTTCCCCTTCTTGATCTGGCCAGGGAATGTTATGTTTGGAGAAATGACTGTCTCCACCCTTCCACCCCCAGCTGGGCCACAGGCCCCTAGCTCTCTCCTTATCACCATTTGCCCTTATCACAGCACACAGCAGGGGATCCAGAGCTGCAGGAACCAGACAGACCCCAGACCAAGTGGTTTTCCAAGTCACTACCCTGCCCCCAATATTAGACTCAGAATTAAAATGTTGTAAATTCCTTTACTGTTAATTTCTCCCCTATACCTCCATCATACCCAAATCATGTAGGGTCCAGTCTTTCATTTCTTATCCATTTCCCCAAAATGTGTTACCTTCTACCTAAGCAGTCGAGGTAGGGCAAGACTTCACATTGGACCCACTTTGGCTCTCCCTCCCCCAGCCTGGAGCCAGGAAGGTGTGGTGACAGGGATGGATGGCGTGAGGGCCTGAGAAGGTTCGGATCAAGAAAAGAAGGCAGAGCCCCACTTCTCCAGATCTGGACCCTGTGTGTGGGAGAGGCAAAGGAACGATTGGCCAGACCTGTCATAAACCCTTTTTGGAGTAACCCAATTAAAGTTGTGGGGTTTCAGCAAGTCTGTGTCTGGTGTTTTCAAGCTGTTGCTGTGGACATGCTCCTACGACTGGTTCTTCATCAAAATGCTATCCCTGTCTGCCCTGAAATATCACAGGCTGTACCAGGAAAGGAGCCAGCCTGGGGCAGGAGTAGCCAGGTCCCAAGGGTGGCTGACCCACACATCATAGATGCTCTTGTTGGGTGGTACTCCCTGAAAGTGGGAATCTAGATCACAGAGGCGGTCCTGGGACCTTGGGGATTCAGTACCTACGCTCCAGCAGGCTGGACTGGGTGAAGATGAGCACTGGGGACAAGAGGTGGGAGGTGGTGTGGCCACGGGCATTACTACATTGGGAGTGTAGATGGGCAAGTAAGAGGTAGGTAGCTGTCCCCACAAGGAAGCTCTGCTCCCCCTCCTGGGCATCCCCATGGGATCTGGGGAGCCCTGAAGCAAATGGAGAGGCCAAGTGCCTTGCTCTGGA
Source organism: Lophiomys imhausi (assembly GCA_907164525.1). NCBI lineage: Eukaryota > Metazoa > Chordata > Mammalia > Rodentia > Muridae > Lophiomys > Lophiomys imhausi. Next base: position 10,315,529 of record CAJQZJ010031511.1, read on the forward strand.
GAAAGGGGAGAAGGCCTGACAGCTTCCCCTTGGGAAGTCTCCCCCTCTAATCTTGTGGGCCCAGGAAGGGAGCAGAGGGGCCACAGAGGCTTCTCAGAAGAGTTAGAAGGTACAGTGCATACCCCTTCTCCCTTAGACGAGGTGCCTGCCTGAGTTGGGCTGCTCTGTCCAGCTAGCCCAGGCTGCTGGGGCCAGGCTGATTCTTTCCCAGGGTCTCCTATCAGGGACTTGATGCTGAAACCCTCCCTGGACGGTAGTGGGGGACTGGGGGGCCGATAAGGCCGGCCGTGGAGCACGTAGGGGCTCAGGTCCTTGGCGAAAGCTCTGTGTGTGCCCCGGTTCTGCCATCGCCGGCACAGGGCAGTGTTCTGAAGGCGCAGCGCCTCCGCTGGGATCAGGCTTACGTCCACCGCCCAGAAATTGCCCTTGGCCTGGGGCTTTGCAGGGTCCTTGGGCACCTAGAAATTGGTCGGCTTGGATGTGGCTGTCCCCCTCAGAGTTTCAGGGTTTCCACACCCATACCGCCCCCGGGTTCGACCATCGACTACCCCACCTTACGGAAGCACCGGTTAGAGGAAAGATTGTGGCGGATGGAGTCCTTCCAGCCCTCATAGTCGTCCCTGAAGAAGGGGAACACTGCCTGGATCTGACGGATAATCTGAAACCAGGCAGTGTTTGGCGCAGTGAGACAGAGACAGGAGCAGTGCCCTCTCCCTCCCCTATAGCCGACCCCAGGGCACCCCTTCTCAGGGAGACAGACTTCTGTGCCTGAGGGCAGAGTGGGTGGGAGTTGTGGAATAAGGGTCTCAGGACTGCTCTCACTGGCAAAGATAAGAATACTAGGTAGAGGCCGAGCTTGGGCCTACAGTAAGTGGAGAATAAGGCAGGGATAGTGATGACCCACAAGCATGAGGAACCCTCTCACCTGGGCCAGCTTCAGCCTGCGCAAGGGTGCGGCCTGAATTACCAAGGCGATCATGGCCAAGTAGGTGTAGGGGGGCTTGTCATGTCGTAGGTATCTCTTCTTCCTCCTCTTGGGGGTCTTTGAAGGAGACTCTGTCTCTGGAGGCCTCTGGTGAGAGTTGTTGCAAGGCCCCATGCAAGGGAGGTAGCCCTGGGCAGGGGCCCGAACTAACAAGGGGCTCAGGGTAGATGGACTGTAAGTTGAGGTTGGGTCCCAGCCTGAGGCCATGCTGGGACCGGCAGGCCAGGCCCTTTCTTTATCATTCTGATGAAAAGGGGAGGGGTGAGAGGAAGAGGCTGTGGGGGATGGGAACATGTGAGGGCTGCCACAATTAGCAGGTTTCAGTTAATCTTGGAGGGAAGGGCAGAAAAGATTCCAGTAGGGACTTTAGATGGTCTCCTGAAACCAGTCTCTACTCCCAGGTTGCCTCTGGGTGCCTGGGCATCCCCTATAACCTGGGAGGAAAAGCTCTTGAAGGAGGTCTACCCCAGGATACCTTATCTGCCTGGGTCAGGTCCCTAGCTCCCATTTAACAGATGGAGAGTGACTTCTCCAGTCAAACTACTCCAAGAGGGATGGAGAATTCCCAGGAGTTCAAGACAAAGTAGTCAAAAGAGGTCAGGGCCTAGGTGGGGGGTCTGCAACCCAGGACTTGATGGGGGAGATGGGACAGGGACAGACGGGAAGAACTGACCTGGACGACTTCCCGGACCAAAGAGGCATAGAGCCTATCCCCAGGAACGAGAGGATACAGAGATGGAAGTGATTTTTCCAAGAGTATGCTACAGAATCCCATGTGGGCACCTACTTCTTCCTTAGCCATCTAATTGGTGGCTCTTCCCTTGGCTCAGTCACCATCTCTGTTCTAAACTTTACCTAAGTTTTCCTGGCTCTTACAATGGGCAGGTATGCACTGAGGGTCTGAGTCAGGGCACTGACCACAGAGGTTGGTGTTGAGGCAATGGTCTTAGAACTACATCAGCACTAAACACCTTTGAGAATTCATCTTTTCCTGTGCAGCCCCTCCCTATCATATCATCAAAGGACTGAGACCCTTGCTAGTGCCAAGGAAGTTACAGTCATGAGTACAGAAGGGAGCAGTAGGAAGGGCCACATACGGGGGATAAACACAGTGGGAGTTAACTTCTCCCGACAGTCCTAGCCCTGGCTGGGTTGTGATCTTATCTCTTCTTTCAGCCCTCAACCGTCTTCCCTGGAATCCTATCACCTCCTGCCCCTGTTTTCCGTCCTCTAGGTTCTAGCTGAGGGTTCCTGTGTCTGACCAGGCAAATATTCCGGGACTCAGTCCTCTATTCATCAAGGAAGACATTTTCTTCTACAAGCCTGAGCTCTCCCTTTTCCACTGGTCCTTCCTTGTTTAGAAGCTTGGCTTCTTGGTCTGACTTTCAAGGCTTCTCATCCTGGCTGCTTCTCCCTGACCATTGTGTCTCTAGGGCCCAACCATCACCCAAACTGCTGCCCCTCCTCTGGTACACGCTGTTCCCTCCTTCGGCCAACGATGCTTCTGCTTTGAAGGAAGGACTCCTACTCTTCTATCAAAGACCAGGATAAATACAGATCACCCTTCCGGGAACACTCAAACACTTGCCCTTCCCGCCCCACCCTGGGCGTCAGGAAGTTCGTGCCACAGAACGAAAGACCTTTCACAGCATTAACCAATACACCGGGGCTGACCCCGCCCCTGGAGGGTGCTCCTTAGGCCCCGCCCTTGCAGAGTGCCTCTGCCCAGCACTCCCACCTAGCACCGCGGCTTCCGCTTCGGACACCTCGGGCCGGAAGTGTCGCGTTACCATGGCGAGGATGGGCGCGGGGCCCGCCCCCGTGGCGCCTGGAGCAGCGCCGGGCCCCAGGGTCGGGCGAGCCCGGTCCACGGAGCGGCTAGTGGGGCTCCAGGTGAGGCGAAGGGCAGTTGTGAATGAGGGTCGAGCCTGTATGGGAACGCAGGCGAGGCGCGGCGCGGCGTGGCGGGGCATGGCGGGTGAGCCGGCGCTAGTGCTTCTGCGGCCCGGTACTGGCCCGGCCGGGCAGTGGAACGGGTAGTGAGGGGCCTGTACTGTAGAAGGGGCGCCAGCGAGGCGGCCATCGGAGTTTGTTTGTTTGTTTTGTTTTGTTTTTGTTTTTGTGGACCCTAACAGTGAAGGTAGTTCTTGCAACCTGTTGGTCAGGTAAATCGATCGACAGTCTTCATTCTGACATGAGGACAGCGAAGGGACTTTCCTATGCTTCATGTGGGCTTTGGAGTTCAGTAAAAACACAGGCTAGCCTCATGGATTTGGTTAGGAGAGGAATGTAATCAGCCTGTGAAAAGTCTTTGGGCTCCTTTGGGTTCCTGGCTGAACCAGTGCTAGGGGCTTGAGACAAGGAGGATTAATTATTACGGGTGCAGAGGAGAGGTGTGTGTTGGCTTACTCCAGACTCAGGAGACAGAGCAAAGCTAGCTGACCCGTAAGCGCTCCACCTTCCTTTCTTCCGTGTCCTTAATTGTGGGTGTAGGTAGAGGCGGGGGCACAGACCTCAGTGAGCTCTCCCGGGTGTCTTTGCTTCCCAGGCACTCCCTTATAGGATTGGGGCTTATTTAGGAGGCTTTGTCTTGCTTCAAGCACCCTGGCTCTCTAGAAGGCCACTTGATTCACTTCAAGGCAACCAGACCTGTCCCTAGCTCAGCGTGGGAGCTGGTTTGGTTGAGGGACTATTGGATTGGTGAGACCTGCCCTGAAACTGGCTTCATGTTGTTATGGTGATGGGACTTTCAGAAGGGCTGCTAGTTTTTGACCATGGAGGCATTTTTTGTTTTTGTTTTTTACTCTTTCTTCTCCTGATGCCTGGGTTGGATTTCTTCCCTATTGTCTCAGGCCTTCCTGATCCTCTTTCTTTTCTTTTTTTAAAGATTTATTTTATTTATTTTATGCATATGTGTGCTCTATCTGCATGTACACCTGCATTCCAGAAGAGGGCACCAGATCACATTGTGGATGGTTGTGAGACACCATGTGGTTGCTGGGAATTGAACTCAGGACCTTTGGAAGAGCACTAGGCAGTGCTCTTAACCGCTGAGCCATCTCTCCAGCCCCCCTCTTTCTTTTCTTTCTTTCTTCCTTTCATTCAAGGAAATAATTCTTTTTTTTGGTTTTTCGAGACAGGGTTTCTCCGTGTAACAGCCCTGGCTGTCCTGGACTTGCTTTGTAGACCAGGCTGGCCTCGAACTCACAGAGATCCACCTACCTCTGCCTCCCAAGTGCTGGGATTAAAGGCGTGCACCACCACGCCCGGCTTGGAAATAATTCTTTTAAGTATTATTTATTTATTATTGTTTGGGGTGGGTGCATACATGGTGCACATGTAGAGGTTAGAACACAACTTTGTGTAGGTCATTCTCTGTCTCTCTTTAATTAATTTTGAGACAAGGTCTCTAAATAACCCTGTTTTGGAATTCACTATGTAGACCAGGCTGACTTTCAACTCATACCTCCTTCCGCCTCCCAAGTGCTGCAGTTAAAGTTATGTGCCAACCAAACCCGGCCCATTTTCTCTTACCACCTTGAATGTGGGTTCCTGGGAGTCGAACTCAGACTTGCAGGGCAAATGCCTTTACCTGCTGAGCTCTCCAACCCAGTTTTCACTTTTGTAGACAGGGTTTCAGAGTAACCCAGGCTGGCTTGGGATTTATCCCTCCCTGCCCCACAGTGCTGCTTCTTTTGTCTCTTGGCTGACCCCCTCCTGCCTCTTCATCACCAGCATAGTGTATAACTGGACTCTGTTCTGGGCTAGCAGGCATCTTGCAGTACTTCTATACTCTGGACTCCATTTTGGAACTATGTCTGAGGGATTCTTGAATCTATGGTCTGTTTCACCCACAGTGGTTACTGTAGTGGCTCAGTCACAGAGTGTGACTCCCAGCTCCATACTTTCTCTGTCCCAATTGTGTCCCACTGCAGTGCCTATTCTACACTCACCTACTGGTGAAAACAAGATATCCCTGGCAGTCACAGGCTCTGTCCTCACCTCTAGACTCTCTTGGAACTTCCTGTTGCGTGTCCCTCAAGCAATAACATACACACCAGAGTAAGGCCTGTGCGTGTCCTGTCTGTGAGTCCCATTCTGTGCTGGATTCAGGGTGCTGGCATATTCATTGACTGTTCATGTTTGTTCATCTTTTTTTTTTTTTTTGGTACCTTTTTCAAGACAGAACGGTTTCTCTGTGTATCCTTGACTGACCTGGATTCACTTTGTAGACCAGGCTGGCCTTGAACTCACAGAGATCCGCCTGCCTCTGCCTCCCAAGTGCTGGTATTAAAGGTGTGTGCCACCACCGCCCAGCAATTACAGACATCTGTGAACTATCATGTGGGTGCTGGGATTTGAACCTGGGTCCTTTGCAAGAGCAGTCACTGCCCTTAACTGGTGAGCCATCTCTTCAGCCCCATTTGTTCATCATTTACTGAATGATTCCTATGAGTCAGACACTGGCCTAAGGCTAAGGGAACTTCAATAAATCCAGAGTAAGGATACATGTTAAAAACAAAAACAAAAACATGATAAGAGAGTTACAAGGTAGCCATGGGAGACTATTGAGGAGGTAGGACTTTCAGATTATGATGTGATCTGGGTGGTCCTGAGATATAGTGGGAGAACTTTCCAGACAGAAACAACAGTGATTTGAGGTGGGATAAGAATGACAGTGGTGGTGCCAGATAAATGTAACAAGCTAGGGCTTAGGAAACCTGAAAATGGGGCTGGAGAGATGGCTTAGCGGTTAAGAGCAACTGGCTGTGGCTGGAGAGATGGCTCAGAGGTTAAGAGCACAGTCTGCCCTTCCAGAGGACCTGGGTTCAATTCCCAGCACCCACATGGTGGCTCACAGCTGTCTGTAGCTCCAGTTCCAGGAGATCTGACACCCTCACACAGACGTACAAACAGACAAAGCACCAAGGTACATAAAAATAAATAAATAAATAAGTAAAAAGAGCAACTGGCTGCTCTTCCCAAGGACCTGGGTGCAGTTCCCAGCACCTGGCAGTTCACAGCTGTCTGTTATTGGTGGGTGTGGTGGCACATGCCTTTAATCCCAGCAGTCAGAAGGCAGAGGCAGGCGGATCTCTGTGAGTTTGAGGCCAGCCTGGTCTACAGAGTGAGTCTAGGGCAGCCAGGGCTATTATACAGAGAAACCCTGTCTCAAAAAACCCAAAACCAAAAACAAACAAACAAAAAAACCCTCAAAATGTTTCAGATTTGTTAACCACATGGTTTCCTTCAGGATACTTCCTCTGTTTTGTAGAAAATCAACCCCAGACTATACACAATTGAGGAAGTTTTTCAACAAAATTTATATTTTGTGTCATATGTTGAATGGTATTATTACGTTTTTTTTTTTCAGACAGAGTTTCACTATGTAGCTGTGGCTGTCCTGGAACTTACTATATAGATCAGGCTTGCCTCAAATTCATAGAGATCCACCTTCCTCTGTCTCCTGACTGCTGGGATTAAAAGCATGTGACTTTATTATTATCAAATGAAACAGTTATTATGTTTGTTTGGTTTTTGTTTTTTTCAGGTCGAGACTTCTTTGGGATTAAAAATGTGGGCCACCACCCCCAGCTAAAAGAAGCTTTTAGCAGATTTAACTTATAGTTGCCAGGTCTGGTGGTACACTCCCTTAATTCTAACAGGGAGGCAGAGGCAGGCAGATCTATGAGTTTGAGGCCAGCCTAGTCTATAAAGTGAGTTCCAACATAACCAGGGCTATGTAGAGAGATTCTGTCTTAAACAAAACAAAATGATTTACTTTATGTCTGTGAATATATTGCCTACATGTCTATGTGCACTATGTGAGTGCCCAAGGAAGTCAGAAGAGGTTGTTGGATCTCTTTGGACCTAGAGTTAAGGATGGTGAACAACCATGGGTGCTGGGAACCAAACTCCTCTCCTCTGCCAGGGCAATAAATGCTCTTAACCTTTGAGCTAGCGCTCCAGCCCAGTATTGTTACTTTAAATGTGTGTGTGTGTTTGAGACACAGCCCATGTTTGGAGGTCAGAGAATAACTTGCAGGAGTCAGTAGTCAGTCAGTTTTCTCCTCCCACCATGTGGGTCTCATAGAACAAAGTCACGTGGTCAGGATTGGTAGGCAACAACTCTACCACTCAGCCACTTCACACATTATTACTTTACATTTTATTTTACTAGTTTTTTAAGTTTATTTGTATGAATGTTTGCCTGCTTGTGTATCTTTGCAGACACACATGTACAGGTCAGAAGAGGCTGTCAAATCTCCTGGAACTGGCATTACAGACAGTTGTGAGCCACCATGTGGTTACTGGGAATTGAACCCTGGTCCTCTGAAGAGCAGCAACCAGTGCTGTCAATCTCTGAACCATCTTACCCGTTTCTTTACTATTTGATTTTGAGATTGGACCTCACTAAGTAGCCTAAACTTGCCTTAAGCTTTTTGTATAGCTCAGGCTAGCCTCAAATTTGCAGCAGTTCTCCGAGTCTGCTTCTCAGGCGTGTACAAGTCACTCAGCTCCTCCTTCCCAGTCATTTAAAAAGGCAAGTCATTTTTTTTTCTTTTGGTTTTTTTCAAGACAGGGTTTCTCTGTGTAACAACCGTAGCTGTCATGAAACTCTCTTTGAAGACCAGGCTGCCTTCAAACTCACAGAGATCCGCCTCCCTCTGCTTCCCAAGTGCTGGGTCTAAAGGAATGCGCCACCACGCCTGGCTTGTCATTTTTTGCATATGGCTATGTAACAACAGACTGACCCGTTGTTTCCTGAGTCCTGTGTTAGAAATCAAAATTGCAATGTATACAGAGGAGACTTTAAAAAGAAAGAAAGAAACATTATTATTATTATTATTATTATTATTTTTTTTTTTTTTTTGGTTTTTCGAGACAGGGTTTCTCTGTATAACAGGTTTGGCTGTCCTGGACTCGCTTTGTAGATCAGACTGGCCTCGAACTCACAGATATCCGCCTGCCTCTGCCTCCCAAGTGCTGGGATTAAAGGCGTGCGCCACCACGCCCAGCAAGAAACCTTATTCTTGGGCTGGAGAGGTGGCTCAGAGGTTAAGAGCACTGGCTGTTCTTCCCAAGGTCCTGAGTTCAATGTCCGGGCATATATGTAGAGCAAATACTGTATACATAATAAATAAATAAATAAACAAACAAACAAATAAATAAATGAATGAATGAATGAATAAATAAATAAATGTTTAAAAAAAAAAAAAAAGCCGGGCGGTGGTGGCGCATGCCTTTTATCCCAGCACTTGGGAGGCAGAGGCAGGCGGATCTTTGTGAGTTCGAGGCCAGCCTGGTCTACAAAGCAAGTCCAGGACAGCCAGAGATATTCAGAGAAACCCTGTCTTGAAAAACCAAAAAAAAAGAAACCTTATTCTTAAAAAAGATTTATTTTTATTAGAAATTTTTTTTGTGTGTGGTTTTTCGAGACAGGGTTTCTCTGTGTAACAGCTTTGGCTGTCCTGGACTTGCTTTGTAGACCAGGGTGGCCTCGAACTCACAGAGATCTGCCTGCCTCTGCCTCCCAAGTGCTGGGATTAAAGGTGTGCGCCACCACCGCCCGGCTTTATTAGAATTTTTTAACATTATATTTTGTGTTTGGGTGTTTGGTTTGTCTGTATGTCTGTGTACTGTGTGTGTTCAGTGCCCTTGGAGGTCAGAAGAGAGCACTGGATACCATATTACTAGAGTTACAGACAGTTGTAAGCCAATGAGTCAGTGCTAAGGATTGAATTTGGGTCCTTTAGAAGAGAACCCTGTGTTTTCTTTTTCTTTGTGTGTGTGTCTGTGTGGCCCTGGCTATCCTGGAACTTACTCTGTAGACCAGTCTTCAAATTCAGAGGTGAGCCTACCTCTGCTGTCCATGTGCTGAGATTAAAGGCATGGGCCACCTGCCTGGTGACAAGCCAGTTGTCTTAACCACTTAGACCAATGTTATTTTTATTATTTTAATTTATGAGTATGTGTATGTGTGCCTATGTTGAGTATAGGTGCCCTCAAAGGTCAGAGGTATTGAATCCCCGTGGAACTGGGATTACAGGCTGTTGTAAGATGCTCAGTGTGATGCTGGGAATTTAATTTAGGTCTTCTGAAAGAACAAGTGCTTTTAACCACTGAACATCTCTTGAGTCTTCCATCCCACCTTTTTTTTTTAAAAAGAGTCTCACAGTATAGTCCTAGCTGGTCTGGATCTTATTATGTAGACCAGGTTGAACTCACAGAGATATGCCTACCTCTGCCTCCCTAATTTTGGTATTTGTACCACCACACCTGGCTAGGCTGACATTTCTTTTTGTTTTGGTTTGTTTTTCATTTTCCGAGACAGGGTTTTTCTGTGTAGCAGTACTGGCTGTCCTGGAACTCATTCTGTATATCAGGCTGGCCTCAAACTCAAAGATCACCTGCTTGTGCCTCCTGAGTGCTGGGATTAAAGGCATGCACCACCATGCCATTTCTTTTTTTTTTTTTTTTTTTTTTTTTTTTTGGTTTTTCGAGACAGGGTTTCTCTGTGTAGCTCTGGCTGTCCTGGACTCACTTTGTAGACCAGGCTGGCCTCGAACTCACAAAGATCCGCCTGCCTCTGCCTCCCAAGTGCTGGGATTAAAGGCATGCGCCACCACTGCCCGGCTACCATGCCATTTCTTAACCCCTGAACTAAACTGAGTTTACATAAAAAACTTTCAGGGCTATGGTAGCTCATGCCTTTATAATCACAGCACTCAGGAGGCAGAAATAGGCAGATCTCTGAGTTCGAGGCTAGCCTGTCTACAGTGCAAGTTCCAGGACAGCTAGGGCTACACAGAGAGAGAGACATCCTATCTTAAAAAAACAGGAAAAAAAAAACTGAAGTAGTCCTGTTTTATCCTTTCGATGATGTATAGTAGCTATAATATGTTCCCCTGTGTGTGTGTGTGTTGGTTTGGTTCAGTTCTACTTTGGTGGTACTACGGATTGAACTCAGGGTATCAAACCCAGGGCATGTCACATGGTAGGCAGGTGCTCTACTATCCACTACTTACTTCAAATTTTCCTTTGTTTGAGAAGGGCTTTTACTATATAACCCAGGGTGGCCTTAAATTTGTCATCCTTCTGTTGGGATTACACCCTGCCCCAGCACTCAGACCTACATTTCATGAGGTGGCGTCTTGCTGTGTATAGCCAGGCTGGCCTGGACCTGAGCTTCCCAAATTCTGTGGTTATAGGACTAGACCACTATGTCTGCTTCTGTTTCCAAAAATTTCAAGACAGAAACTTTGTATTAATTAAACAAGAGTTCCTGTTTCTCCTCCTCTAGATGCTGGAAGGTTCTGCTGTTCTGTTTCTAGGAGTTTGTGTCGTGTAGAATCATACACAATTTATCTTTTTATGTCTTACACTTTTGTAGCATGTATTGGAATTCCATTCCTTTTTATTTATTTACTTTTTAGTTTTTCGAGACAGAGTTTCTCTGCTTATCCCTGGCTGTCCTGAATTGACTCTGTAGACTAGCTAGCCTTGAGCTCACAGAGATCAACCTGCCTCTGACTTCCGAGAGCTGAGTTTAAAGAGGTGTGCCGCCACGCCCGGCTCCATTCCTTTTTATAGCTGGGTGAATAGATAGTCCAGTGTGATTGTGCCCAGTCTTGTTTGTTCCTGTGTTGATAGTAATTGGATTGTTTCCACTTTTTTTCTATTGGGAATGCTGCTACTGTGAATATGAGCGTGTAGGTAACTGACTCCTAGTTTTTCTTTTTGGAATGTACCCACAAAGTAATGTCCTTTTTCACCTTTTCTACTGCTTGTTTGGTAGAGCTATGTTTACTTCTTTGAGGTTCTGTAATGCAAAGATGGAATTAACATTAGTCTCTCCTTAGAGTTAAGAGTGCAAGTTAGATCATTTTGTCTGCAGGTCTATTTTCTTACCCCTGTGCCTGTGAGTAACAGCTATCTTCAAAGGGAAGCTGCTTTCTCATGAATACCAGTCCCCGTAGTGTTAGTTTATTTGAGATGGGTTCTCATTCTGCCATCCAGGCTGATTGTGAACTCAGTATATAGAGCAGGCTATCTTTGAATTTGTGATAATCTTCTCGATTACACCACATTTGGCATTCTTGAGTCTGTATGTTTTGAGACAGGGCCTGCATAGCCCAGGTTGGCTTCAGACCTGCTTAGTAGCTGAGGCTGGCTTTGATCCTCCGTGAAGTACCCAAGTGTGCCAACACGACCTACTTCATCATGCTGTGCTTTGTGCTTTTTTTGGTTTTTCGAGACAGGGTTTCTCTGAATATCTCTGGCTGTCCTGGACTCACTTTGTAGACCAGGCTGGCCTCGAACTTACAAAGATCCGCCTGCCTCTGCCTCCCAAGTGCTGGGATTAAAGGCGTGCGCCACCACCGCCCGGCTGCTTTTTTACTTCTTTACCCTAGTGACTCTAGGGCCATATCAGTGTCCTGCCAGCTCCCACCATTTTTTTTCTCTCATCTAGTTTCCAGGAATTTGCTGCTAGGTACAATTTTTTTGTTGTTCTTAGGAATGTCTCTGATGATCTTGTTTGTGTGGCATCTCAGACAGTGTAACTATTGTTCAGGGTAGGACCCTGCACTCCTCTTGTTCTAAGCCTGGGACTTTCCTGACTTGTGCCTCCTCTGTCCACAGCTCATGGCCAGCAGTGTGGGCCCCAGGGTCTCAGACCTGTGTCATATGGATTTGAGTCATGGTCTCTCTGGGACTAGAGTTTGAGTCGGGGTAAATGTTTGTTTACTCTTCAAAGTTCACTTTTTTTTTTTAAACCTTTTGTTGCTTTTGTGTCTAACAGATCTTAGTTTCTGACTTAAACGGGACAGTGCATGGGGGGTAGTACCTGTGGACATGTTTCCTGGGAAGTTGGGTACTGGATTCTTAATTTTGTTTTGTTCGAGACAGGGTTTCTCTGTGTAGCCCTGGCTGTCCTGGAACTCTCTTTGTAGACCAGACTGGCCTTGAACTCACAGAGATCCACCTGCCTCTGCCTCCCAAGTGCTGGGATTAAAGGCGTGTGCCACCACAGACTGGCTAGGTACTAGATTCTCTGTCTGCCCTCCTTTGTTCTCTTCTCATCCTTACTCATTGAACATCTTTTCAAATGTCTACCTGTACTCTAGCCTTAAGCCTTTGACATGTCGCTTTGAGTCAATTAGATGAATTTTGGAGCTTGATAGCAAAAGGGAAGGAGGTTGAAGAGGGGGATGGAGAGCCTCCCAGGCCCTCTACTCAGCTGTGAGTACAGAGCTGAAAGGGCTCTATGTGCAAACATATGGGTCCTTCTCATGTGACAACTACCCATGCTGTTACTGAAATAAGTAACCTTCATTTTTATAGATCAAAAATAGGAGAAAATTGAATTTATATAGTTCTCCTGCTTATGACAGGGCATTGGAGCATTGGAAAAGTACAAGGAGGTTGAGGACCAGAAGGGCAGCTGAGATCAGGTATGAGCTGCCTGTGAAGCAAGATCAGAGAACCTTAAGATTTTTATTTTGAACTGGGGGTGTGGTGGCACACGCCTTTAATCCCAGCACTCGGGAGGCAGAGGCAGGTGGATCTCTGTGAGTTCAAGGCCAGTCTGGACTACAGAGTTGGTCCAGGACAACCAAGGGATACACAGAGAAACCCTGTCTCAAAAAACAAAATTTGATACAGTCTTTGTCATCCAGGCCGGCTTCGAATTGACTGTGCAATTTAGTGATGACCTTGAACTCCTACTGCAGCTTTGGAGTGCTAGGATTGTTACTGAAGATATTAACGTCAGAGCTGGGGCCAGTCCTAGTTAAACGAGGTTTAGCCACTCCTCCTTGATAAGCCAATTAAAACAAACATGCAAGTAAAAATAAAAAGCAGATGGACACAGGCTTGGTGGCGCACGCCTTTAATCCCAGCACTCAGGCGGCAGAGGCAGGTGGATCTCTGTAAGTTCGTGGCCAGCCTGGTCTACAAAGTGAGTCCAGGTCAGTCAAGGATACACAGAGAAACCCTGTCTTGAAAAACCAAAAAAAAGAAATCAATGTAGTTGCATTGAAAGGGGACTGTTTGGGAGGGCCTGTCTCTGAATCTCTTTGTCCTTCTTCCTTCACAGCCCTTACAGACTGCCATGTGGGTGCTGGGATTTGAACCAGGGTCTTTTGGAAGAACAGCCACTGCTCTTAACCAATGAGCCATCTCTCCCCCCCTTTTGTGTGTGTTTTTCGAGACAGGGTTTTCCTGTGTAGCTTTGGCTGTCCTGGACTCACTCTGTAGACCATGCTGGCCTTGAACTCAGAGATCTGCCTGCCTCTGCCTCTCCAGTGCTGGGGTTAAAGATGTGTGCCACCATGCCTGGCTTTGGTTTTTACTCATAATTTTGTTTAGTGCAGGCAAGATGGTCCAGCAGGTAAAGGTGCTTGCTACCCCGCCTGATGGCCTGAGTTCCATCTCTGGGACCTATGTGTTAGAAGGACAGAACCAACTCCTGTAAGCTGTCCTCTTTCACATGTGCTCCTTACATACTACTGTCTGGCCTGGACCTTGCTATGGCTGTGTAGACCAAACTTGCCTTGAGCTCGCAGAGATCCTCCTGCGTGGAGAGGAGACTCTTGATAGTGCAGAGCACACAAGTAGGATGTCGTTCAGGCCAGTAATTGACTGTGGGCCAATGGGAACCAGTGGAGCCTGAAGCAGACTCACCATGAATATGGGAGCATCATAGCAACCTGTGGCCAAGGTTGGGTCACTGTAACAGTACATTTTTATTTAAAACACTTAGATTTATTAATAATTAACAAACACCTACAAAACACTAATATCCTAAAACCTAATACCTATGAACATTTAACCAATCCTATTTTAACCCTTTTGAAAGAATATTAAAGCCGGGAGTGGTGGTGCACTCCTTTAATCCCAACACTAAGGAGGCAGAGGCAGGCAGATCTCTGTGAGTTTAAGGCCAGCCTGGTCTACAAAGCCAGTCCAGGACAGCCAGGGCTGTTACACAGAGAAACCCTATCTCAAAAAACCAAAAAAAAAAAAAAAAAAGATTAATTAAAATTTACTAATGCAAACCCATGCGAGCATCTTGGTCAGCAGTCAGTCTTCCATCTGCAGGCACACCCTTACAGTAATTAGCAGCCTAACTCTGGCAGTCACAGAAGGCAGTCCTATCTTCAGCTTGGCTTAGCTTCCTCGGGTCCTAGCTTTGCAGGTTCGTGCAGTCAGTTTATTTTCACCACTAGCTTGTGGCTGGCTTATGAGGCCAGCCTGTTTTAACTGCTAGCTTGGGGTCGGCTTCCTCCATCAGCTGAGACTCACTTTCACAGTCTCTTCAGCCTGTGCACACCTCACGGCCTCCAAACTCGGCCCACCTCGCTCAGTGTCTGGCACTCCCAGAGCCCCTGGACAGATGTCTTCAGTGTCCAGTTTTTAAGAACACTCTATGCCACGCCTTTTCTGTCAGCCTTCTTAGACTGGCGTGCGGCAAAGGTCTCTTTCTCAGACTGCGCCTCTCAGTTTAGGTGCCAAGGTTTCTGACCATTGATTTGCCTCAGTCTATTGTGGTCTAAAGACTGGCGAATGACATACTTTGTACTTCACTTCTCCAGCATGCGCTTCTGTCTTCTCTGTCTGTGTGGGCAAGAGAGAGAGATCCATGTGGAGCTCCTTAGCTTATATAGGGCGTTGTCTCCCAATGCTGGTGGTCTTGCAGGTTCATAATATCTCTGGAGATATCTAGTGGTCCCCATGGCTTCTCGAAGCTTCTGCGGCTTCTTAGCCACACCCCTTCAACAAGGTATGTCGTTTTCCTCACTGACTGGCCTCACCTGGGCTCTGCCCATCTTGGCTTCAAGTACTCTAGTGTTCAAGCAACGCCAAGCTTCTCCTTTATGTGCTTTCAGGTGCCAGACTGATCTGCATACCAATTCACTAAAGAGAACTAATTCCCATTACAGGTCATGGAGATGGAGAGAGTATCTTGAGGTCTGTTGTAGTCTAGCTAGACACAGATCACTCCCAAATGCAATGTTTTTAAATCAATATTGAGGTAGGTGGTGGCTCAAGTCTGTATTTCTATCGCTTAGGAGGTCAGACAGGAAGATTCCTGTAACTATGAGGCCAGCCTGGGCCTTAGTGTAGAGGTTCTATCTTAAAATACTGGTGGTGAGGTGGAAGCTGGGCATGGTGGTGCATGCCTTTAATTCCAGTACTCTGGAGGCAGAGGCAGGTGGACTTCTGTGAGTTTGAAGCCAGTCTGGGCTACAAAGTGAGACCCTGTCTCAAACAACAACAAAAAATCAATCTGATTATTCTGAGGTCTTTGTGGTCAGGGATATGAGAAACACTCAGTTGACTGGTTCTGCCTCTAGGATTATGTCATGCTGCCAGCCAGGACTGTTTTGTCTGAAGGCTCAGCTGGGGCCAATGGCTGGCTTCCCAGAGGGTTTGCTCTTATGGCTGTGAGATGGAGGCTTCTGTACCTCCGCTGGATCACCTAGGACTAGGAGTGTCTCTAGGACAGTTGGCCTCTTGCAGAGTGAGTAGTCTGCAGGGAGCACAGAGAAGAAACCGTAGTGCCTTTGCTGACCTGACCTTGGACACCTGAGTTCTTTACACAGTTAGCACATTTTAGCTCTGTATTTGCTCCTTAAATGATGCTGGGGCCCAGAAAGGAAACCTACATTTCAGAGGAAGAGGCTCAGCTTAGAAGAAGGTTGAGCTCAGAGAGAACTTGGACTGAATCAGTGACTGGATGAAATAGGAAGAGGAGAGAGCTCACCTTTCTAGAGCCCAGATCACCTGGGTGATGGTCACTGTGATGGAGTTGCAGAGATACAGTGAGGGACAGCGGCAAGACTCTGAGGTTGAGGACACTCCCAGCCGTGAGCTCAGTTCCTAACTAATGCCTGGTGAGTGGTTGAGGCTGAACATGGGGAGCCACTGCTCATGAACTACACATTAGAACTTCTGTAGGAGTCCAGAGACAGGCAGGCAGGAATGGAGCCCTACTGTAGTAGAAAGCTGGGAAGAACAGGGATTTTAGACATCAAGTGTCTTAGGGTGTGGAGGAAGGGCCTGACTGGGGCCGGTAACCAACCTCCTTTGCTGGCTTGAGACACTTGTTGGCCTGCAGCAGTGGTTGTGAAGTTGCCTTGACTCTACAAGGTGAGCCCAGAAACCTAAGCCTCTCTCTTGAGGATTCTCAGCTTTCTCTGGCTTGAAACTGGGATAACTTATTTTTCTGACCTCCCAGGGCTGTTTCAGGCGCCTTCTGATGGCAGTTCCGTCTGCTTGGGGTTTATGACTAGTTCCTTTCCATAGCTCTGCTCAGGCCATCCTGTTGGTTCTGCCTGCTGGTGAGCCCAGGCAATCTGGAGGCTGTTTATATGTATGTCCTTGCTATGTGATAGGAACTTTCTACATCCTCTGTGACAAGGCACTGTTGAGCTTCATTGAGCTGTGTGGGAAGTCTGGATCTGTGATTCTATAGAAGAACACCTGGGCTGAATGGCTAGGGCATGTTTGTGTCCCACAGACACCTGTGGTGGCATGAGAAGGCCACGGTCACTTGTACCTCCCATTGTTTAGTCTTTGTTGTTGTTCTGAGACAAGGTCTTACTAGATAGCCTTGGCTGGCCTGGAGCTTGCTGTGTATATATACCAGGTTGGTCTGCAACTCACAGAGATCCACCTGTCTCCAGAGTGCTGGGATTAAAGGTGTGCAACAGGTCTGGCCTAATCATTTGGCCTTTTGTTTGTTTGTTTTTGTAGACAGGGTTTCTCTGTGTAGCTCTGAGTGTCCTGGAACTCATTCTGTAGACCAGGCTGGCCTCAAACTCACAAAGAGCCACCTGCCTTTGCTTTCTGAGTCCTGGGATTAAAGACCACCACCGTGTGACTCATTTGGCTTTTTTTTTTTTTTTTTTTTTCAACACAAGGTTTCTGTGTATCCATGGCTGTCCTGGAACTATAGCTCTATGGATCAGACTGGCCTCAAACTCATAGAGATTCTCCTGCCTCTGCGCGCCCCCCCCCCCAGTACTGGAATTAAAAACATATGCCACCACACCTGGCACATTGGCTCATTTGGCTTTTTTTTTTTTTAAGATTTATTTATTTATTTTATGTGTGAGTGCTCTATCTGCATGTACACCTGCAGCCAGAAGAGGTCATCTGATCACATTGTGGATGGTTATAAGCCTCTATGTGGTTGCTGGGAATTGAATTCAGGATGTTTTCAAGAGCACTAGCCAGTGCTCTTAACCTCTGAGCCATCACTCCAGCCCTCATTTGGCTTTTTAAGTATCAATTTTTCTTTTTTTCTTTTTCCTTTTTGAGACAAGGTATCACTCTATATCCCAGGGTGAAAGGGTGAGCCTGGAATTCACTGTGTACCCGAGGCTGAGCTTGAACTCCTGATCTTCTGCCTCAGCCTCCTGGATTCTGTGGTTCTAAGCTTTAGTTACCATAGCAAAAACTTCTTCATCTTTTTTTCAATTAAAGTCAATCCTGTTCCTAAGCCTCCCAAACTGTTGGCATAACATATGTCTTTTGAAAAAATTTGTTTTATATGGATGGGTGTTTTGCCTGCCTGCACACCACGTATATGCCTGGTACCTGCAAAGGCCAGGAGAGGGTGTTGGATCACCTGGGACTAGAGTTAAAGATGGTCATGAGGTGCCATGATGCCATGTGACTGCTGGGAATTGAGCCCAGGTCTTGTGGGAGAGCAGTAAGTGCTCTTAAACACTGAGCCATCTCTCCAGCTCTTACTTATTCTATTTTGATGTAGGTTGGGTCACATAGAGTAACTAAGAAGGAATCTCTTCCTTAGAACTCCTTTGGTGATGTGCCTCACTACATAATACAGACTGCAAATTGAAATCTGCTTCCTGACTTCATGCCGGTATCACAGCTTCACATGTATTTGAGTATGCTTGGTAGCCCTGTGCAGCCAAGCAAGACGTCTAGCACTTCTATGCCCAGCCACCCACCCCCAACTCTGAGGCCTTTGGGCATCTCTCACCTGTTGTCTCGCACTGTGTATGTGTGGATCACCATGTTAAGAATAGTCTACCAGTAGTCTTAGAGCATTCCACCCTTTTGCTATCAGCATCCATCTAAGCCACACTTGTCAGCCAGACAGACCACTGTTCTGTACCTGTCCACCTCATCTAGACAAGTTATTTCTGGCTCTTAGCAACTATACATAAAGCTTTTATGAATGTTCACATACAGATGAGAGAGTTTTTTGTGTTGTTTTGCTTTTTGAGTCAAAGTTTCTCTGTAGCCCTGGCTGTCCTGGAACTTGGTCAGTAGACCAGGCTAGCCTGAAACTCACAGAGATCCATCCACCTGCTTCTGTCTCCCAAGTGCTGGGATTCAATGCATATGCCTCAGCTGGGTGTGGTAGCACCTGCCTTTAATTCCATCACTCAGGGAGGCAGAGGCAGTCAGATCTCTGTGAGTTCGAGGCCAGCCTGGTCTACAAAGTGAGTCCAGGACAGTCAAGGATACACAGAGAAACCTTGTCTTGAAAAACCTAAAAAAAAAGCCGGACGGTGGTGGCGCATGCCTTTAATCCCAGCACTTGGGAGGCAGAGGCAGGCGGATCTCTGTGAGTTCAAGGCCAGCCTGGTCTACAAAGTGAGTCCAGGACAGCCAGTGCTGCTACACAGAGAAACCCTGTCTCGAAAAAAAAAAAAAAAGGCGTGTGCCTCCACACCCAGCTTTATTTTTGCTATTCTTTTTTAAATATACATATATTATATATAAATATAAAATAATATATATAATAGTTTTGCCTGCATGTATTTATGTGTGAGGATGACAGATCTTGGAGTTAGAGACAGTTGTAAGCTGTCAAGTGGGTGCTGGGAATTGCCCCCAGGTCCTCTTCAAGAACAGTCAGTACTTTTAACCACTGAACCATCTCTCCAGCCCCTACTTTTGCTTCTTGTATCACACACCCTTACTTTGTTTGCCTTTATGGCTGGTGATAGTAACTTTTTTTTCATGGATTGACTGACTACCTGTAACCTGTAACCAAAGTTTTTCATTATTGTTTAACACTTATTTATTTATTACTATATTCACTTATAGCAAACACCAACAATTTCTTTTTTTTTTTTTTGGTTTTTCGAGACAGGGTTTCTCTGTGTATCCTTGGCTGTCCTGGACTCACTTTGTAGACCAGGCTGGCCTCGAACTCACAAAGATCCGCCTGCCTCTGCCTCCCAGGTGCTGGGATTAAAGGCGTGCGCCACCACCGCCCGGCCACCAACAATTTCTTAACTATTAATCCTAAAATTCCTACAGTCCCTTTAACCTATCCACTAAACCGATTGATAATTATTTTTCTAACCTTTTAGAAGGATACAGTCTCTGGGGCAGGTCCTCAGTGATCAGGAATACAGTCTTTGTTGTAGATTCTTTAACGCACTTAGCAGTCCTTTTTCTGGAGCTCTCAGATGCAGGTTCGTCAGGGTAAGTTGGTTATTGCAGTCTCACCTTAAATAAGGCTTAATGCTTTCTTCTCTCTGGGAGACCCCAGCCCCTTCGCATCAGCAACTCTACTTCAGAGTCCTTAAAGCCAGGCACTTCGGAGTCCTTAAAGCCAGGCACAGTTTCCTTTAGGCCACTGTTCGGGCGTGGTGGCGCACACCTTTAATCCCAGCACTTGGGAGGCAGAGGCAGGCAGATCTCTGTGTTTGAGTTTGAGGCCAGCCTGGTCTACAAAGCAAGTCCTGGACAGCCAGAACTGTTACACAGAGAAACCCTGTCTCGAAAAACCAAAAAAAAAAAAAAAAAAGCTGAGCCACAGGGTTTAGTCCTTGGCCTTTTGGTGTCTTGCTCAGGCTTTCTTTGCTCACCAGCTTCTTTCTGCCTCAGGGAAATCTGGCCATCAAATGATGGCCAGCACTTTTTTCAGCAGGACTCTCGGAGCTCTCTAGCATCAGGGGCCTCTTCCTCTTTTGGGCTCCATGCACTGTCCTTAAATAGGAGGAACTCTGTTTCAGCTTAATTTGGGCTCCGCCCACTTAGCAGCTGAAAACAATGTCAGTCCAGATACTTTGTTTCTTTAAGTCCATTAAGTCTTTCCTGTTTTTCTGACAACCTTGTTTTTCAGTCCATTGAGTATTTCCTGTTTTTCCTGACTTCAACCTTGTTTTTCAGTCTATTAAGTCTCCTGTTTGTTTCCTGTTTTTAGTCCACATGCTGATAATGATCTTCATGCCCCGAATTAAGAGACAGTATCAGAAACCCCTATATATTTTCTAAATCTAATTTATCTAACTCCCTACATATCCCCCTTCTAGTAAAATAAAAAAATAAATCTACATAACTACATATACAATGTAAATAAATTATCTATGTACAATACATAAACTAACTTTAAATTTTTATCAATATACATTAAAGCAAGTGTTAAAATAACCTTAACCTTCTCACAATACATAGTTGTATTTACATCTTTTGACAAAAGACATTAAAGCAAACAAAACATTTTAAATTCTTATTAATAAACTTACTTTCTTTTTTTTTTTTTTTGGTTTTTCGAGACAGGGTTTCTCTGTGTAGCCCTGGCTGTCCTGGACTCGCTTTGTAGACCAGGCTGGCCTCGAACTCACAAAGATCCACCTGCCTCTGCCTCCCAAGTGCTGGGATTAAAGGCATGCGCTACCACCGCCTGGCTAATAAACAGAATCTTAAATTTCTAACAATATAAACAAAATAATCTTTCACTCCAATTTTTTTTTTTTTTTTTTTTTTTTTTTTTTTTTTTTTTTTTTTTTTT